>JAMPIV010012746.1:0-369444 GCA_024509875.1 Oreohelix idahoensis
ACATGGCTTGATTATCGACACTCCAGAACATCTGTAACATTTATCTACTTCTTTTCCCTTGTTTGCTCCTTAGGGAACATGGAGATGGAGCGACCACTGCTGGTGATCCCCTTACAGAAATACTGCATCAAAGAATGTATGTACTCTTGCAGTAGTTATTCCTTTTGCTATTGGTTTTACATGATAAGTCTGCCTTTCCTTTGTACAAGCATATATTAGTTGCCTTTTATAACATGTCTGAGGCAGCAGTTTTCCCATTTTTGTGTGTGTCTCCTGTGATAAACGAGCGCAAAGGCCTTATTGCTCTATCTTTTCCTACATCTTTCGTATTGTATTTTCTCCGACATTTGCTCTTTCATGCAACATTTGCGATCCATATTTGCTATTTCATCGTTGAGATTACTCGCAACCGGTATCTAGAGAAACCACATTTGCCTCTTTCTTCGGGGGAAATAAAATCCGTTGATTGAGTCCACATTGACCGACATTATCGTTTGTCAAGCCCACATTGCATCGTGTTAAATCAGGTAAAAAAAATATGGTCATTCCGAATCATACATGGGCATGCGGTTAATTCTGTGACACCACATTGGACGCCCAGATTGGCCAGGGGAAGAACAACGTCTCACCGCGGTTCAGACAAGTCGTTGGTTTACCACATTGGTGATGCCAGCTTGGCCAGGTGACTTCCAGAAAATATATATTACCGCATAAGTCTTTTACTAGAGTGTAGAAGTCCAGTTTTTTAACCTTGTGAAGGAAGAGATTAATTAAACCAAAAACGCGATAGATATTACATGCGTTTCTTCAGAGTGGATGATAATTCAGTTCTGTGATTAATTGTTGATTCTTAAAGGATTTTGCGAAGGGGAAAAAGGAAGGTTAGTAGATCTTTATATCTTACTAATACATTTTTTTATTTTTGTATTATTTTAACCTCACAGCTAAAATGTTGCGAAAAAGATAAAGTTTCAAATAATTCTTGGCATAAACTGATTTAATAAAATCAGAAGATTTTCTAGAAAGATGATAGGATGATAGGAGGTAAATCATACGTTCATATTTCACCTTTATCATCATCACCAGTCTCCATTGCGCACACACACTCTCATGCACAAGATATTGAACATCATTAGAATTGAACTCAGAGAAGAGAGAGATGAATAACTGTGCAGTAGTCTTAAATGCAAGTCAACCCAGTGATGTTAACATGTGGAAAAACTTAACGAAGTCTTTTGTGTGTCTTCAGTTCATCAGAAGTCTGAGTCTACACGCAACGTGTCTGACGTCTAACCAGAAATAAGTTATCAAAAACGGACATTTGGCTAGCAGAATTCGCCATAGGGGACCATCTTTCATTCCTCAATTAAAAAGGAATTATTGGCTCACCCACAAGTTCACATAGGTGGGACGCAGCATTTTTCGTCACCATATACTGCTTGCTCACAAGTTCAATACATCGTTATCACAAGTTCAATACAGAGTCATCTAAAATTCAACTCACTCGAAAGATCATTATTTATCTGTAAGTCAAGCAAAGAGCTCAAAAGAGGAAATCGCATATTTTTAACCACGTTGCAACACACTCTTAAGCGCATGTTTATGGAAGACAGACATCGAAAGTAGGTATGAATCACGACTAACATACGCAAGATTATGAGTCTACATATCACTATCATTTCGTGAAGGATTTTCCTGTTTGACCTGAGTACCCTCGGAAGATTAGGACAACAGAACTTTTGTTCAGTATGACAGCTATTAACTGTTGATCAACACTACAGAGATATACTCAAACAGTGAAGGAACTATACATTGATATCTCGTCCAGCGTTCTCACTTACGACAACAGTTTTCTTCAGAACGTCTCAGCTTGGAGATAACCACTCGACATAACGTATTAACAACTTGGGACATTTTATGCATACATGTGAATCCTCATATCTAGGAGAAGCATTTAGTGGGAAACATGGACTGTGTAGGATTACTCCACCGATTTTGGTTAACCACGTAGCATATCACATTCATCATCATTTTCATTTTCAACCAGTTCATTCTTAATTATACTATTACTTAATTAACTGTATTTTTTATTATCTCATCTGTGTGTGTTTTGTGTGAATCGTCTTTCACCATCATCACGTTCTAACCATTACTAACCCTATATGTGTGGATATTTCATTAATAAACCCAACGATCGGTTGATCATTATCAAGAGTTTGTTAATGTATCACTCGTGTGTCGGTTGTAACAAAATTTTTTCCCCAACCTTATAGGAACCTTATATCTACTCAGATGAGGTTGGGGGCTTTTTCTTTGCGGGATGTCAGGGCAGAAGCTAAGGTCGTGGGGAAACAGAACTCTTTCCATAATTAATTAAAAACACTGTCTAGTGGAAAGCATTCCGCATTCTGTCGTCGTGTCCTATCTGAATTGGTCCTTATTCTTTCTTAACGAGCCATTTCTAGAGGACCTTATATCTATATCTCATAGACTATTCCTGGCAAAAATACTGTAGTAGTTGCCCCAGTTGAACTCAACCACACACGACAAATGGGGCTCGTCCGGGATTAGTGAACCCCCCACGGACTTAGATGGGTGATAAATCACATTTTCATCCCTGCTATAAAGTTGCGATAAATTGCAATTTGTTGCATTTGTGGGATTACCTTTCTAGATGATTTACTATAATTTGTCTATTTCATAGGGGGGATAATTTAAATCTCTAAAGCACGAGTGATACTTTTAAATTGAGTATCAAACGGAAAGAGTAAGCACTTTTTGAGAAGCAGAAAGATACTGTAAGGAACTGGATTTGTTAAAAAAAAATATTTTTCTGTAACTGTGGGAAAAATTTTATCTATAAAATAATTAGCCACAATTTTTCATCGAAAAACTTGGAGATAATCTGTTATATTAATTTTCAGAATGACGCTAAGTGAGTGATTTTTTTTATCCAGAAACTATTTGAACTTGATTATTAATTTAATACCAAGCTGGTTTTTTAATGAGATAATTACTCGTGCGAGTCTAAACAATTTGCTTGGAGGTCACTGCCAATTTTTTTCCTTCGTGAAAACCCATTATGCATATTCATGGCAGATGCCCACCGCAAAAAAAAAATTACGGAACTCGTTTACATGGAGTCCAGGTCGTGCATTACGGGTTTAATTGGAAAAGATCTGATGAAATTTGTGAGTGAGGAGACTGTAAACTCCATGCAAGTGAGACTAGAAGTGCAGAAATTGCAATGGATGAAGGAAGAAAGCCGAGCAGATGCAGCGGGGCGGAAGGGAACAGCCATCAGCACTGAAGAAGCAGGAGCGGAAGAAGCAGCGAGCAGCGTGAGCGGGAAAGCTGCAGCAGAAGCAGCGTGAGCGGAAAGAAGCAGAGAAGCAGCGGAGCGTAAAGATGAGTAAAGCAGCAACAGAGCATGCAACTATAAGATGAAGACATGGGAAAATCCAGGGGCAGCCGACTATTTCCAGATAGAGCTAGGCAAAAGGTGCGGCGGCTTTCCCAACTTGGATGCGAGGGTATCTCACCCGCCAGTTGGTGTGCACTTACCTTCGCAAACGGCAACCACCCAATGCCATGATACTTTCTTCGCTGGAACCTTTTTCAGAAAGCGAACGATACGCATGGACGCCTTTTATAGACCGCTTACGGGACGCGCTTTGCAACAGGGTTTGGGATTTGATGATGTTAGAACGGAAGTGGAACTTGGAGAAATCTTTCCCAGGGCCTAAGGAGGTAGCCGCCTACGCCAGTTTTTAATAAACTTCCGGCCGGAGAGCAAGAATTGAGACTACCAGGCATTGAAAAAAAAAGCATCTCCTTGGTGAGGTACGAGCTTCATTCTGAGGACTTTACCGGAAAAAACAAATTTAAGAGGTTTCTAGGAGGATGCAGGAATCAGACTTTCTCACAGTTTGCAGGCCCGTATTGAAGAGCTACCTAGTGAGTAGTGGTGTACACTGGGAAAACTTTACTCGAGAAACTATTGGTCGCGGTATGACGGGTTATGATAGAGCAGCTAAAAGAGTCTATGTCGGTGGACAATGCGTAATTTCTCACTGAAAACAGGCGCGCTGACCGGTTAGAAAATAATCTTACACTGGCAGAGCGATTCCAAAATGCTCTCATGGAGTCTCAAGGAGCCAGAAAGAAGTTTTCGGATCAGTGCGCCAAAGCAACCTGCTCGCTCCCAACCAGACCAACAAAGCAAAGGACTGCACACATCTCCGCATAAACAGCACGCAAAACAAGATAACTACAAAGAGCAAAACAAGAAAAATGCTGCGCCACACCAGAGACAGGGAGATAAATGGTGCAAGTACTGTCGCTTGAACAATCACAACACTAATGAGTGCAAGCGCAGACCTCTCCCAACATGCTGCTGTCTGCAGACAAAATCGTCACCCCGGAAGGAGCAGAGAACCGGAAACGTTTCCCTCATTTCCTCCCGTCATCGAAATCAGTCCTCGTAACGGACACAATCTGTGGAGTGCCTTTATGACACAGGACTTGCTTTTCGATGCGAGTGGTCAGGGGCATCCTTGTCACCACCTGACCTGATAACAGAAGAGAGTGTCGACATCCAAGGTCCGACGAAGGATGTTGCACCATGACACTTGCCAATTGCACTTATCAGAGTGGAATCTCGTTATGTGACAAGAGATGATTCGTTGCAGCTATAATGGAAGAACAATCCTACTCTTTAATCTTGGGCTGTAGATATGTGTTCCTTGGAGAACCCTACTCAACCACTAGTCATGGCGGCCGTACAGACTAGAGGACAGTCAAGAAAATACGCAGAGCGGAACCTCCTCCCACTATCCTCCCGAGGAATTGAAGAGGGCCCAAGGGAAGATTCCTCACTGGCGCCCTGTTTTTTTAAAAAATTACCTAGGACACACAACCCACTACCAAGGGAGACTTCTTTATGAAAAATGGATTGATGTATCGCCGAGCTGGAAATGAGGACAAGGAACACAACCAATTAGTAGTTCCTGCAACCTATAGGAACCAGGTGCTTGAGATGGCCACGCTATCCGATTTAGTGGACACATGGGAATGAGCGCCGACGACTCAAAGGATCGCCTGCCACTATTATTGGCCAGGGATCACCGGCGACCAGTTGAACGTTTCGTCAAGTCTTGTCCTCAGTGCCAGAAAGTTGCACCAAAACACACGTGGACGGCACCCGCGACCCTTGGGGGATGCCAATCTTGGGCCAGTGACCATTTGTAAGTGTGGCCGGGGATATAATTGGACACTCTGGCTGAGAAACTAAGTTTAATCAGGAAACTCCCCATATCCTGCTTACCGCATTAGTGGACTATTCCCCTGTTCCATGTGGGGCCGAAGCTGCCAATAGCCATGCCATGCATGCGACTCAGTGCATGTACGCTGACGCCCCCCCCTTTACTGAATATCTTTACTAGAAATTCCTGGCTTCCCGCAATGAAATTACTCACAGACAACGGGTCACAATTTAGAGGCAAGTTGACAGAGGAGGTGCTTAGAATATTCAAGACTAGGCATATCCATACTTCCGCCCTATCACCCCCAAAGTAACTGGCCAAGTAGAGACGGTTTAAACGGGACGCTTCACCTCTATTCTTATCGGAAGTGGCACAGGAGGAAGCCAGAAACTTGGGATCAGTATCTTCCTGCCGCATTATTTTGCTTTATTGGGAAGTACCCGCATAGCGGTCAACTGGAGGTTTTCCTCCCGGCCACATTACTCTTCGGATGAACCTATTAAAGGTCCATTAGAAAGCATTACTAAGAACATGGGACAGATGCCAAGGCAGACGACACTTTCAACATCAGCCTTCCAGTACGTCACAAGACTTGAAACAACGCCTGAAGACTGGCTGGGGAATTAGCCACAGCGAAAGTACGGGGAGGCTAGGATAGGCGGAAACATGGCCAAATATTACAATCGCAATGCGAAGGACCGAGAACTAGCAGTAGGAGAGAGGTGCTACTTCTTCTGCCAAGTAGCAGTAATAAATTGCAGATTTGTGGAGGGGACCCCCTACAAAGTGGTGGAAAAGATTCGTCTACGCACCAACTATAAAAAATCGCCGTGAACGGAAAGCAGAAAAGTATTTAAACCACTTAAATCTGCTAAGAAGTTTTACGAGCGAAAGCCCCTGCCCGAACCAGCGCACCTCATGACTATGGCCATTGCTATGCAAATGGAAGAAGAGCCATTATCAATCCGTAGAGTACCCGGTGATACAGGAGGAATCACATTAGTGATGTGAAAATAAGCTCCACCTTAACGGAAGCCAGCAAGAAAAAAGTAAGGAGATTGATGGAAAACCACGCCCGAACACTCTGGACAGACAAAACCGGGCCAGGCAAACCTGATGGAGGTTTGACATGGAGTCAACGGATCCTCCGCATGTCCGAAATGAGAACCTATCCGGATTCCGTATGCCAAGGCGACGGCATTAAAGCAAAAATTGATTACCCCTTTTGTATTTACTTAAAGGAAGGCATTATTTATCCGAAGTTCTGAGTCCCCCTTCACAGTGCGGGAGTGGTGCTGATTACGTACTCAAACCCAGTGGAGAACACCGCCTGTGCATCGACTACCGACAGCTGAATTGCGTTAACCACAGTTCCAGCCAGAAAACCCAGTTAACCGGACCAGAACCAACTATTTACATAAGCGGTGAGCAGGTCTCGCTATTTTTCAAAGATCGACCTCAGTTAAAAGGGTACTATCAAATACCGGTAAAAGCTGGGGGAGGTGAATGAAACCCGTTAGCCTTCAGTACTATCCAGATGGGACACTTCTGCGTTTTTAATGTGATGCCATTTGGACTGAACAAAGATTCTAGTGTCTTCACAAGGATGATAGCGTAAAGTTTATTGGATCCTTTGAATCATCCCGCCATCAGCAATATTTATGGATGATATCCTAGTAGCTACTGACATCGTTTGAAGAACATATATCAGCAGCCGCTACCCTTGCTGTTTATACAGACTCAGAGAAGCGGGACTAACCGCCCGCCAACCAAATGTCAAATTGGGTGTGAACAGCTAGAGTTCCCTAGACATACTATATCCCATGGGACCATGTTCCCGAGACTCAAAACGTTGAGAAGCTGAGAAATGCACCGAGACCGTCCACTAAAAGGGATGTCGGTCATTTGTATCTCTCTGTGGATTTACCAGAGATATAAATAAAGGATTTTTAATAGCCTCTGTGCGCCGCTTTCATCGCTAACCAAGAAAGGAAACCCAGATAAAGTGACATGGTCAGCAGAATGTGAACATGCATATGCACTCTTAAAAGAGAAAACTCACCACAAAACCTATTTTTAACGGCTTCCGGATTTAACTAGAAAATTCATCTTGCGCACAGATGCCAGTAACATTGGAATCGGGGCTACATTACTACAGCCTGACGACCGAAGCCCACCAAATCTATTTCCGGTCGCATACGCAAGTCGGAAGTTAAACCGAGCAGAACAAAACTATTCCACAATCGAAAAGGAATGTTTGTCCCTCGTCTGGGGAATACAAAAATTTCAAGCATACCTGTACGGAAGGAAATTTACAATCCAGAGTGATCACCAACCTCTGACCTTCCTCGCCAATTCAAAGAATTTGAATGCTAGACTGATGAGGTGGTCGCTTGTTCTACAACCTTACACGTTCCAAGTGGACTATAACCAAGCAAAACATAACGTAGGAGCGCATTTTTTAAGCCGTCATCCTATGAGGCAGGACGGAGAGCACAGAACAAGTAGAGGAAAGGGTGGAAACGAAGAGAAAAACGAAGATGAGGAAAAGGATTAAGGAATCCCGAGCAAGAAGGCTAAGCTCTCCTGAGTACGATTGACATCACACTTGAGGAGGGGCTATTGTGATAAACGAGCGCAAAGCCCTTTTTGCTCCATCTTTTCCTACATTTTTCATATTGTATTTTCTCTGACATTTGCTATTTCATGCAACCCATATTTGCGAGCTCCATATTTGCTATTTCATCGTTGTGATTACTCGCGCAACCGGTATCTAGAGAACCACATTTGCTCTTTCATCGGGGGAAATAAAATCCTTTGATTGAGTCCACATGCCCGACATTATCGTTTGAAGCCCACATTGCATCGTGATAAATCAGGTAAAAACACATATGGTCATCCGAATCAAACATGGGCATGCGGTAATTTCTGTGACACCACATTGGACGCCCAGATTGGCCAGGGGAAAACGTCTCAACGCGGTTTCAGACAAGCGTTGGTTAGAGGGGCACACACATTGGATGCCCAGCTTGGGCAGGTGACTTCCAGAAAATATTATACATACCGCATAATCTATTAGAGTGTAGAAGTCCAGTTTTTACGTCTTGTGAGGAAGAGATTAAACCCAAAAACCCATAGCCTAATACACGTGTTTATTCAGAGTGGATGATAATTCAGTTCTGTGATTAATTGTGTTCTTAAAGGATTTTGCGAAGGGAAAAGAAGGTTAGTAGATCTTATACTTATTAATACATTTTCTTATTTTTGTTTATTTTTAACCTCACAGCTAAAATGTGCGAAAGATAAATTTTCAAAATAATTTTGGCATAAAACTGATTAATAAAATCAGAAGATTTTCTAGAAGATGATAGGATGATAGGAGGTAATTAATAGTTCATATTTCACCTTTATCATCAGCACAGTCTCCCATGCGCACACACTCTCATGCACAAGATATTTAACATCATTAGAATTGAACTCAGAGAGAGAGAGAGATGAATAATGAGCAGTAGTTTAAAAGCAAGTCAACCAGTGATGCTAAATGTGAAAAACTTACGAAGACTTTTGTGTGTCTTCAGTTCATCAGAAGTCTGAGTCTACACGCAACGTGTCTGACGTCTAACCAGAAATAAGTTATCAAAAACGGACATTTGGCTAGCAGAATTCGCCATAGGACATCTTTCATTCCTCAATTAAAAAGGAATATTGTCTCACCCACAAGTCATAAGGTGGACGCAGCATTTTTCGTCACCATATACTGCTTGCTCACAAGTTCAATACATCGTTATCACAAGTTCAATACAGAGTCATCATAAATTCAACTCACTCGAAAGATCATTATTATCTGAAGTCAAGCAAAAGAGCTCAAAAGAGGAATCGCATATTTATACCACGTGCAACACACTCTTAAGCGCATTTTATGAAGCAGACTCGAAAGTATATGAATCACGACTACATACGCAAGATTATGAGTCTACTTATCACTAACATTTCGTGAAGATATCCAGTTGACCAGTACCCTCGGGAGATTAGATAACAGACATTTTTGTTCAATATGACAGCTATTAACTGTTGATCAACACTACAGAGATATACTCAAACAGTGAAGGAATATACATAGATATCTCGTCAGCGTTCTCCGTACGACAACAGTATTCATCAGAACGTCCTCAGCTTAGAGATACCCCACTCGACATAACGTATAACAACTTGGGACATTTTATGCATACATGTGAATCCTCATATCTAGGAGAAGCATTTAGAGACACATGGACTGTGTAGAGTACTCACCATTTTGGTAACACGTATCATATCACATCATCATTTCACTTTACACCAGTTCATTCTTAATTAACTATTACTTAATTAACTGTAATTTTATTATCTCATCTGTGGGTTTTATGTGAATCGTCTTTCACCATCATCACGTTCTAACCATTACTAACCCTATATGTGTGGATATTTCATTAATAAACCCAACGATCGGTTGATCATTATCAAGAGTTTGTTAATGTATCACTCGTGCTGTCGGTGTTACATATTCACCTATAGGAACCTTTCTCTACTCAGATGAGGTTGGGGGCTTTTTCTTTACGGGATCTAAGGGCAGAAGCTAAGGTCGTGGGGAAACAGAACTCTTTCCATAATTAATTAGAAAACACTGTCTAGTGGAAAGCATTCGCATTCCTGTCTTCTTGTCCCTATCTCGAATAGGTCTTTATTCTTTCTTAACGAGCCAATTTCTAGAGACCTTATATCTATATCTCATAGACTATTCCTGGCAAAAACTACTGTAGTAGTTGCCCCAGTGACTCACCACACGACATCTCCCCATAAAACCCCGTGATGTGTATGGAGTGTATTAATGAAATACTCTGACATTGCAGAAAAAAGGATCCGAGATGAGTGAATTAGGGCACTTGGACTTTTTAATGTTGTTAGTACTTGCAATCATTGCACTAAAAATAACATGATAAAACTTAATAATTTTATTATTTTGCTTTTAAAAAGTGGAAAAGATCCAATAAAATGGACATTTAACAATGAAAAAGTTGCAATAAACGGTTGAAATAATAACTTTAAGCTTTCTTTCAGATTCTGAACGCAAAATGCCCATCTTTGAGCAAGCTTCTGATAAGATGAATTTCTGATAAGTAGAAGTATTTTAGATGGTCCAAGCAACTTCTACTTATTCAGACTGCATTGTAAATAAATTGTTTAATTAATTTTTACGAAGATAACTTTATTGGGTACATAACAATGTTTTTTGATACATAAAGTTATTAAATATTTATCAGAAAACGGTCAAGTAGAATGAAACACTTGATTCTCTTTCTTGTCAACGAAGTTTTATTTTTTTGGGTACAATTTTGTTAAGAGATACCAGCGTTTCATGTTCAACCTCCAGTTAGTTTCGTGCTGTGAATTAAATTGATGGCACTCTCCGTTCTCTCTTCAATGCACACCTTTTCCCACTAACATTACTAGTTATCAATTAAAGCAATACGATTGTCGCATAGAGATTTATCATCAATAAATTTTCTATATTCTTTTCTTTTCTACCCGTGTCCTCTACTTTATTATCGCTCTTTTATCCTTTTCCTGTTTTTCGCATTCGTTCGTTTGCGACAAAATATTACTTTCCCATTCAAACTTTCACCTGTTTCTTTTCTCATCTAGTAACGCATTTTATTGCGTAAGATGTCAGTCCTGGATGTGAACGAAATAGTGTGAGAATTCGTCTCGTCAGACATAAAAAACAGATATGTGTCTACATTTTCATCTGACACGAGTTTTTCTTCGGCTAGTTTCTCGGCGTGAGGTGTGGAAGGCGCCAATCTGCATAGCTCAGAAATGAGACATGTCGCAGTAGGTGGGAAGACGCACTTTTGGCAGTTATGGCCAGCGTCTAAGTTAATGGGAAGTGTTAAGAGAGAGAGAGGGAGAGAGAGAGAGAGACCGGCGCTATTTCGGGTTTTCGTAATAGCGTGGGATCCTTTGTCTGTTTCATATATCTACCCCGCAGTTTGGACTTGATTTCATTCAGTCATTCTCCAGTTGCAGTAGACAGATCGCTAGTGCTAGGAAATCTCTTGTGAATTGCAAAGTCCTAGTTTCTCGACATTTTGCCGAGCTCTGGAATACCCTTATATTGAATGATTCTAGTTTATGGTGTTAGTCTGTAGTTCTGTGTGGAGGTAATTATATATATATATATATATCTAGTAGTATTGAGTGATTCAGTGATAACTGCTTACTTCATTTTACTAGTTAGATTTCCGCGCAGAAGAAATTAAATTTATAAGTCTGTTATAATCTCTAGTTGACGTGTTTCAGTGGATAGCAAAATAAATTATAATTTCTAGCTTAAACTCATGCAGCTATAAATAAATTTAATTAAATTGCTAGTAATTAGTCGAGAATATTTTAAACTAACTTATAACTGCACTGATTCATCATTGAGTATTGACGAAATACGTATGTATTTCTAATTCATGATGACTGATTTTAGAAATATAACTTATTTCACGGGAGATTTAAACGATAAGACAAGCTCTACGCTTGCAGTTTATAATGTAAGTTATAACCGATGAATAGTATGTATAAGTATTTTATATGTTGTTTTGACTTTATTTAGTGAAACTGGGGTAGCCCAACTTTACCAACGGTTTTAGTACTGAGAAATACAGAAACAGATATCCTAAAATAAGAATAACCAAGGAAACGTTCCCTGAAGTAGTGGATTCAACCTATCTTTGCGGGACTGGGGTTCCCTTGGCCAAGACTACCCTGGAGATTCTGTATGTGCATGTCCTAAAAATTGTTTTCCAGAAGTTGCTACCAAAGCTGTAAGTACGAATGCAAGCTAGTGATCACGGCTGACTGAATAGAGTGAATGCAGGGCTGAGCGATTCCTTTATTGTTGTATTTTGGCACCCATTTTGCTGTCTTAAATTTCTTTATGCAAGATTTTTTGTTGCTAACAATATTTTCCTTAGGATAGATCAGAGTATCAAAGTCTGTTCATACCTTTAAAGGGAAATCTTAGACTATAGCATATGTATCCGTGACTCTTTGGGGCTATCACTTTTCTTCTAACAGGACTGTGGGCTATACATCGAGGGAAAAGATCATACCTCTGGGTCTATCATTCTTGTAGCAATTCATTGACTTTATTATTATTTGTATATGTTTGATTTAATTTTATGTGTTGTGATGGAATTTTATTATGATAATTAAAATTCAATTGAACTTATTCCAGTGTGTCGGTCAGTTCGTTCCCAATTATCTATATTTCCATTGTCATAGTTTTCACGTATGTGCGTCTAACTGTCGTCACTTGTGTGTGTGTGTGTGTGAGTGGTATATATATATATATATATATATATATATATATATATATATATATATATATATATATATATATTAATATATATCATAATAGACTGTCCGACTCCTCTAAATCTGTTGTAGAAGATAGGATGAAGAAGAGAAGATTCTCGATTTCAGGGACAGCCTCTATTAATTCTACTATCTCACCCGTGAAAAATCTATTTCTATGATCATCTCTCACTGAACTATCACCTATTCTATATCTATTCAGAAGGGACCAACCCAAGTCTTAATTCCTCTATCAAAAATCTACGACAACGATAATATAGTTATTTATCAACTATTCCCTGTATCCCGTTGACAAGCTTCTCGTACCCCATGGAGGTACGCATTTCCCAGTTTAGGAACCACTATTGCAGAGCATTAATTTGAAAGAAAAATAGAATGAGAGAGAGAGAGAGAGAGAGAGAGAGAGAGAGAGAGAGAGAGAGAGAGAGAGAGAGAGAGAGAGAGGGCAACGACGATAACGATAGTGAAGAAATGTTTTCAACACCTGCAACTGGTAGGTATAAATGAATGTGGTTAACCAGATCTGTATACTTGGAAATAGTTTTGTGTTGTTCTCTTTGTCAAACTCTCAGCCAATAATAGCTTTCTGTTACCTGATAGATAAAACCAGGGATTCCAGACACACTTGCTGCGGGGATGGACAAGGCCATGAGGAGTTGAGAAAGACATAGCTTGATAACAAAGAGAGTTAACATTTACAGGGTTAAACAATGAACAAAGGTTCAGAAGAGTTCAGAAGGGAAAGAAAGGAAGACACCACACTTGGTAGTCAGACGTGAGTAGTCACATGAGATGCAGAACGTAACCTTTAATCCCGGTCAAGACTAGACGACTTTCGATCCGTCTAGGTTTTGGTTACTTTGACTTGCTTTCCCGTTTAGGTTGTCAGAATATGTTTATCTAGTGGGCGGCGATCTCAGACAGAAGCAATTCAATTACCTGTCACATTACGACAGATTTACAACTACGTCTAGAAGGTTGGCTGGTTACTATCTTTCGTAGCTTATTATCTTGTATACAAGAATGGCAACCACCGTGGCATCTTGTTGACTTTTTCTCATTCGATTGATTGACTTCTATGTTAGTTACCCAGTATGCAACGTGGAATCTTTGGTTTTATATGTTCTTACAAATAGTGGCGAAGTACGGTTTGTTTCAAAAGTAGTTTCGTAAGTGAATCTAAAATTTGATGTATTTGTCTGACTTTCTTTTCTCTAAAATTTAGAAATGTTGTCAATTTACTTACAAAAATCATTTACATCTCTTTCACGGCAAAAATAAAATGCACACACAGCACAGTCGTGTGTGTTTCAATGCTGAGAGTTATCTTAAAAACCTTTACCAAATGCGCATTTCTCATCAGAGGCAGTCATATGCGAACATTACATATCACGAGTTCGTTAGTTATGCGTAATTAGTTAAGTCAGAATAACCATTTCCCTAATTTCCTTAAGTGTGTATGAGGCCACCACAGCAACCGGCCCTTTGCAGACGGCTTGATCCAAAACATTCACGTGCTGTAGCAACGTTGTTTTGTGTAGCAATTTCTTGTACATTACGAGGTTGCTAGCCCCATGCTAAATCACATAAAGAAGCCTCTGGCCACATTTTAAAGAGAGTAACAGTCCTGTTTATTCTGTGACTCCTCAAAGGCCCCCGAAGTACAAGGCCCGCGGGAGGAATGAAAGTAGGGGACAACAATATTTGCACGCGGCTGTAATGCTGGGTATTGCGGAGTTTGCCCCATTTTAACACAGGCCAAAACTATACACACTACATATACAAATCAAAACCAGAACAAACAGCAACGAGAAAAAACAGATTCAATAATTTGGATTTTTTTTAAAAACCCAAAACTTCTTCATCTCAAGCAGTTATCAAAGCACTAGACCAGTGTTTCCCAAACCTTTTAAGGTCACCGCCCCCTTGGCTCCCAGGGCATGTCCCCAGCGCGCCCCCCCCCCCCCTGCATTTCCCCACAGTACATTAAAAAAAAAGGTAAAGAGTGAAAGATAAGAGCAACTGCTTATACAGTAATAACTAATTGCCCTATTTATTAAATTCTAACATAAAGCTACAGATATGCTTATTTATGACATTCTAATATAAAGCTACAGATAAGCTTATTTATTAACAATTTAAAAAGAAAAACTTAATTACTTAATCCAGTATAAAAAACAGCAGTATGCGAGAGTGTATTAGTAACAAACTTACTTCATTTTAACTTCAGTGAGATGGATGTGCCTGGTGTAGTGATATCAGCTTCTCAACATCAGTAAATTAATATGAGACAAACATAAAGGGATGGTATCAGGCACTCGTGGGAAATAGAGAAGTAGAACACTAGACAATAGAAAAACAACAGACATGAGTGGCTTACCCAGGATTCGAACCCTGGACCTTCCGTGCGACAACCCCGCCTAGCTATGCAAGCGAATCACACCATTGTCGCATAGAGATTTATGATCAATAAATTTTCTATATTCTTTTCTTTTCTACCCGTGTCCTCTACTTTATTATCGCTCTTTTATCCTTTTCCTGTTTTTCGCATTCGTTCGTTTGCGACTAAATATTTTCCCATTCAAACTTTCGCCTGTTTCTTTTCTCATTTAGAAACGCATTTTATTGCATAATATGTCAGTCTCTGGATTGTGAACGAAATAGTGTGAGAATTCGCCTCATCAGACAGAGAGCAGACATTTGTCTACATTTTCAAGCTGACACGAGTTTTCGTCGGCTAAGTTTCTCGGCGGGAGGTGTGGAAACTGCCATTTGCATCGCTCAGAAATGAGACATGTCGGCGTGAGGTGTGAAGACGCGTTTTGGCAGTTGTAGCCAGCGTCTAAGGGAATGTGAAGTGTTAAGAGGAGAGGGGGAGACGGGGGTTTGTGAAAATAGCGCGCATCCTTTGTCGGGTTTTCAGATATCTTACCCGGAGTTTAAACTTGACTTCATTCAGTTCTCCAGATTCGCAGTAGACAGGTCGCTCGTGTAAAAGAATAAGCTGTATAGCGAAGTTTCTCAGTTTGTTTCGACAATTTGCCGAGCTTCTAGACTTCAAATATATATCAGCGTATAATTCTTAGTTTGTGCGATCGCCTGTAGTTCTGTGTAGAGGTAATATACATATATCTAGTAGTGTTGAGTGTTTAGTGATAATCGCTTATTTCATTTTACTAGTTAGATTTCTGTGCAGAAGTAATTAAATTGTAAGTCTGTTATATTCTCTAGCTGACGTGTTTCAGTGGAAAGCAAAATAAATTATAATTTCTAGCTTAAACTCATGCAGCTATAAATAAATTTAATTAAATTGCTAGTAATCAGTCGAGAATATTTTAAACTAACTTATAACTGCACTGATTCATCATTGAGTATTGACGAAATACGTATGTATTTCTAATTCATGATGATTGATTTTATTAATATAACTTATTTCACGGGAATTTGAACGATAAGACAAGCTCTACGCTTGCAGTTTATAATGTAAGTTATAACCGAGGAATAGTATGTATAAGTATTTTATATTTTGTTTTCTGTTTATTTGGTGAAACTGGGGTAGCCCAACTTTGCCAGCGTTTAAGTACTGAGAAATGTCTGTGAAGTACAAAAAAACATTTTTTTCTTAAAGACTTGGGTGTATAAAGTAAAGCCTGTCTGGCATTGCGTTGGCATCTAGAACGACAGAGTACCCATTTCATGAACTTTAAGATTAAATGAAGTAACGGGCCTATCGAGCCAGACTTAATTCTTCCTGAGAAAAAACTCAAGTACATTTCAGCCTTTGTGGCAAGTAAAATATTACAATCAATAACCTTTCCGACATTGTTGACAAAATGTGGTGTGACCAAGAATTTTACCTTTGATCGAAGTTACAAACCTGACATTTTTTTCCTACGTAGTGGAAACCTCGTGATTCTGACACTGTGAGCCCGCTCAAAACTAATTCTTACCTCGTGATTCAAGTGACACTAACCTTAGTCTGAAAAATATTCGCATGAAGAGGACGCTCCCCGGAACTTTGGATGAACCCAAAATCTGCAGAGCTGGGATCCGCTTCATTAAAAGAAAGACAGATTAAAGTGTGTGGGTGTCCTAAAGTTTGCGCCAGACGACGAACAACAGCACGATTGTAGGTAAGAATGTATGTCAGGGCCCTGATGAATGAACAGAGAGAAAGCAGGAACGAGTGACTCTTTTATGGTATACCAAATTTCACCCACTTTGTATGTCTTTATGCAAGTTATTGTTGCTAACAATATTTTTCTTAGGATAGATTGGAGTATCAAAGTCTGTTCATACCTTTAAAGGGAAATCATTAGACTATAGCAGATGTATCCGTGACTCTTTGGGGCTATCACTTTTCTTCTAACAGGACTGTGGGCTATACATCGAGGGAAAGGATCATACCAATGGGTCTATAATTATTGTAGCAATTCATTGACTTTATGACTATTTGTATATGTTTGATGTACTTTTATGTGTGGTGATGGAATTTTATTATGGTAATAAAAATTCACATAAACTTATTCCAGTGTGTCGGTCAGTTCGTTCCCAATTATCTATATTTCCATTGTCATAGTTTCACGTCTGTGTGTCTATTGTAGTCACTTATGTGTGTGTGTATGTGAGGGATATATATATTAATATATATTATACTAGACGGTCTGACAAATCTTAATCTGTTGTAGATGATAGGCTGACTGAGAGAAATCATCTCGGGGGTCAGAGACCGTCTCTAATATATTTCCTCCATCTCACTCGTGAAATCTATTTCTATTTTATCATCTTCCACTGAGCTATCACTTGTTTCTACTGCTATTCTGAAGGGACCAAACCAAGTCTTAATTCCCCTATCGCAAATCTACGACAACCATCCTCCCTGCATTCTACGCATCACCAAAAATTATGCTTCGATGGCAGGTCATTAGTGCGAACCGCAAGACATAACACCGGAAGTTTACCATGGGCAGTTCAGCCTATTAACGACGCAATCACCTCTGTTGTTCCCCTATTATACAGTACAGGCCAGTCCACACAAGACAAAGACCTTAATACTGTGTCCAGTAAATGATAGTAGACTTAGAACAGTAAGAACAGGACAAATGGGTAGGTCTGGTATAGTATAAACATTTACTCTTCCTTATATGTTCTCAACATCAGGCTGAAAGTTACTCACAAGGAGTCTAAGATCCACCGTTCACTAATTTGCAGTCTGTTTCTTTGCTTTGAAAGAAGTTGGACAACCGCGATGAAACCACGTTCTACTAAATACAGTGTTGGAAAGGCAATACAGGACATCTTAACCTTCCCCACACTGCAGGATAGTGTTCAGAGATTTCTTTGTGCAACCAAAAGTCTTGATATGATTTTTTGAACATTGGCTTAAGCTTAACATCATTTTGTAGCGTTATCATTTCCTCTTCCGCCCTTCCTAGTTCTTCACTGCACGTGTACAGGAATGGATTTATTATCCAGTCTGTAATAGTGATCAAAAGAAGATCATGAAACCTCTGAGACATGTCTTTATGCAGTATATCTAGGTGTTTACAATATACTTGAAGATTATTCTCTGATATTTTGTCTTTCTCTTCCAACTCTAAGAGGCTGGGAAATTGGATTAACTCGCGACGGCCAATATTGCGTTTGAATAGCGTTAATTTGGCCAGAAACGTGGATACGACAGATTTTATAAGATTAATATCATTTCCTTGCAGTTGTAGATTTATTTCGTTAAACTTTGTGAATAAATCTGACAAATATGCAATGTCATACCTGATATTCGTTATTTCTGTACTGAGAGAAGCATGTGAGTCTTTAAAGAATTCTACCACAGTTTCAAAAAGAGCATGAAAACGTCTTAGACAATTTCCTTTTGAGAGCCACCTGACTTCTGTGTGCATCAGCAAATGTTCAAACTGTTCATCATTTTCACTACAAAGCTCTCGAAATAGTCGAGAATTGAGAGAATGGGACTTAATTTTATTAATCGCTGTGATAACAGTATTTAATGATTTGTGAAGCCGATCACTTAGATTTTTTGCGACAAGATGTCTGTGATTTTCACAGTGTATTGTAAATATACCTTGTACAGCTTCTTTTAAGAACGCGATAAACCCGCGGTAACAACCTATCATTGATGGTGCCCCATCTGTTGCACAAGCAAGAATGTTAATAAGCGGAATGTCCTTCCTTTGAAAAATTGCTCAACTACACAAAATATTGACTCCCCTTTTGTATCAGTTACTAGATGCCTAGTAAATAACAACTCTTGAACCATGCTTTCATCTTTTACGAAGCGAACATACGCAAGAAGCAAAGATTCGTTGCCAAGCAAAGTTGACTCATCCAACTGCAATGCAAATTCTGTTGTCCTAAGTATGTTGCACAGTGTTTTTTCAACATTTTCAGCCATTTCATCTATTCTTCTTTGAACAGAGGTATTGCTGAGCGGAATCGTTTAAATTATTTGTTCGGGTGACTTATGCATAACTGTAACTCACAAACTTCCTTATAGCTAGCAAAAATCAAGTTTTCTCCGATTGTGTGAGGCTTTCCAAATTTTGCTGTCAGCAATGAAATGTTGTATGAAGCTCACAAACTTTGTTGTGAAATGTTTGCAAACATGTCACGAACAGTTTTACGTTTCTGAAAGTTTTCACGAAGTGACTGAAAATATACCAAAATTGTGTCTGTTTTATCAGGGTGAATTTGTTTCAAATATTCAAGGAGTCTGGAAGGTTTTATCACCTCATATGAAAATGCTTCCTCACATATTAGACACACTGGTAGTTGTTGGTTATTTAGTGCTGGAATAAATCCATATTTCAGATATTCCACGCTGTATTGTCTGCACTTCTTTCTGGTTTGTTCTGCTTGTGCCATATTTCTTCTGGATTCTGGAACTGTTAAAGCTGCTATATTGGCCATCAATTGTTAAAGTCAGTTTTAGTGAAATGGGTTCTTCCTTGTAATGAGGATTTTTATTAATTATTCTGTGCCTCATACTTATCATTGTTCTTGATTTGCTTGGCTATCGTGCTGTTGTTTTTTGTTCGCGAATGGTGGTGAATGACTTCAATATAACTGGATGAAGCTTACAACTCCGTTTTGGTAGAGTCCACAAAATCATATAATTTATTACGTATACAGAGTTCATCGAATTTATGGCATAAATATAATACATTCAATCTGTGTAGTCCATTACAGTTCAGTACAGTCCTTCAGATTAATATCTGTATCGTCAACAAAACTAGGCTGTATATACGCGATGCCGACGAACAGATCATCCGATAGTGATACCTAGAAGTGTGGCGAACGATTAATTAATAATAATAAACTATTCCCTTCTATTCCCGATCCAAGGGAAAATATGCATCAAATAAGTTGCTGCTTCATTGCATTCATTAATAATATGGCCGACCCCTTAGCTTATCTTCAATAAGGACATCTGCACGACTACAATATATTGGGAGCGTTGAAGAACACGTCTGCTTTTGACGGATTCCAAAATATGAAGGGTGTAGAAAGATCGTTGTCATGCGGTAGCATAACAACGCCCCACGTCATGTCTAACCATAGACAACTATACAAATTCGCGTTCAATAAAAATATCTTTAAGCATAAAGTATCTTTTGTTTATAGCACATCAATATGTTACGCGTAACTTTAAGATGCTAACATATTGTAGTGGCCAACATAATTAAACATGTCGTAACAGGAACAAAGAATTGATTATACACTTTCGCAGATAGAACAATGTACGTCAAGTATACAACAAAAAAAAACCGATTTAAAAGTGGCTTTACAAAAATTTTTACACAAATGTTCTTACCAGTTTACTCTTCTGTTTTATAAAGTTTCTTAACCACAGCCATAAATAAATTAGAAAAATACAACAACCAGAAACAAAAAACACAATCAGCAACAGCCAGAACACCACTTAAGTAACCCAATAATGATTTCATAAAGTGTAATAATAGTTATTTAATATGAAATAATATAACATAATTCACTTTTATAGATAGGTCTTAAAATTTAAAGATTGGGAGCCAATGGCCTAACTACAAAGTGTGGAGATCCCGGTAACAAATTAAAAGGATGTAATAGAATGGACTGAACAGCAATATTCAATATACGGAAATTTTTATCAAAATGTATCTGCTTAATTAATAATTAGTGTAAGTAAAACTTTTGCTAGCTCTGTGCAAAGAAACAAAAAATATAAATATTAAAACTTACCTAATGGACAGGATGAAATAGTTTGATACCCAGTACACACTTACTTGAAACCACTGTCCACAAGAAGAGTAGAGAAAGTTTGTTGGTTTTGCTTATAGGCAGTGCCAAGTTGCAGTAGATGGGAAACGTACGTCGCGTCAGTCGATTTATGAAAGTCTGAATGTAAGATAGGAAAGCCGGTTCAGAGGTTCAAAGACTGATTTCTACTGTCAAGTACTGTTAAAAACTTGGTTCCATTGAACCCTTTCTCTTATTTTTTACTGTACACTAGCCCCCGTAAATGCCGAGACAATAAAATCCGCAACAAAGCAAAGTCGGTACTTTCTGAAACACCATCATGTATCTAATTTCGTCCGCTGCTATCGGAAAGACACACCTTGCAACGCAAAAGCTCATATTAAACTAGTAAACACTATTTAAGAATGATTTTCACCTTCTGTTTACATCTTAGTGAACCAACCACAGGCCGTTTCTCTTTCTTCAGGAGTGACCAAATGGACAATAGGTGTTTAGTTAACCCCGCTTTCGTAGCAGTTCCCGCTTACAATTTATGGTTAACGATGGTTACTTGAGCTGTGACGAAACGGACGACCTCTTAAGATCTCGGTTTCACTCCGACTGGATCAGAGACATATTTTGTACTAATTTTTATTTGTGTACTTTTAAAAGTACCAATTTCTTCTCAATATCGGCTAAGGAGCAAGTAGTTTGTAAGTTCAAACATTTGTGACACTCTTTGCAAATACTGTTTATCTCAGCCTGCGAGAAGCAACTAGACAAGAAGAGCGCCGGCGTGTTTAGATTAAACCGCTGATAAGCGACTCGTTTGTTACCAAGCTGGGCAAACACGTACTCATACGACAGATAACGAGATCACTGTCTGTGTAACACATGTGGGCAGACAAGTGTGACATAATCGCTTCCGGGCCGACTTGTTATGACAACATTACTTTCTAATAAAGTAATAAGTATTACAGCTTACCCATGTTGTCATGTGTGTCTACCGATCTGCCTGTGAGAGTGTATGCAAGGCATCAGATGTCCATATATGGTAATACGTGAACTTTTGCTTCACGCACCTTATTTCCCGTGGAATATTTTTGAAATCATCACACCCTATCTGCATGATTTGAAATGATTGGATCTTTCTGATTAGATTCATAACAACAATGCGTGGGAAGATAGGAATATAGTCTGACCATTTCGCAGTTTTATTTCACTATGAATTTCACGCTCGCCAAGACAACATCAGACCTCGCCAGAGTGAAGACTAGATTCATAATTCCTTTTTTTAACCGGACCTTTTATTGGAGAACCAAATAAGACTTACAAAGCACAGGAAATCTCTACATTTTAGTAAGGAACATCGGGACTAGAAAACTGAAGAAACACACGGAGTCAGAGAGGGAATCTATTGCAAAATTAAAGACACCCCAGACGCGTGTAAGAGACCGACTCGTCTCTTTTATTCATCTATGCAACAAGTCTGTAGCCATGATTGGCGTAAGTAGTGCATTTTTTAATTCTATGTTTCATAACTAACATGTGAACTAACACATCTCTCTCTCTCTCTCTCTCTCTCTCTCTCTCTATCTATATATATATATATATATATATATATATATATATATATATATATATATATATATATATATATATATATATATATATATATATATATATATATATATATATATATATGTTTGCTACAGGACGCCAAAGTAATTTGAAGCTGGCAACCTAAGTATCTAGAATGATTGATTCATGAACCACCACTGCACGGGCTGGTGATTGCTTTATTGATAGTTTCGTAAAGAGAACTAAAAGCATAACGTAGTTCCAGGTTCCCTGTGGAGCAGGGAGGGAAAGGTGAAAGAAATTATGTACATTCTTAGTATAATACTTACATTTTCATAGCAGTGCAAATGTCACTATAAACACATTCACTTTAAAATTAATGTAAGTTTTCAAGCTTAAACCATTGTAAATGCATATGTGAAAATATTCATTTTAAAGTAATGGAAGTTTCAAACTTTTCATTCAGTGTAAAACATAAATGAAAACATATTCAATTTATATTGTGAACACTTTTCAATCAATGGAGATGTATATGTAAACAGAATCTTTTCATTTAAATGTCATGTAAAGCTAAAGCTATTCTATTTAAATGTAAAGGAAGTTTTATCCCGAGGGATTAAATTTAATTCTCATCGAGGGTAAAGTCTGAGTAATTGGGATGGTGGTACGGGAACTCATAACTATGGAGTGGAAAACGCCATACTCAGAAGAGCGTTTCGTTCTATTCTTTTACCATAGTTATTGGTGGTACCAGCAGAAAGTACTATCTCTGGAACAAGAAGGGAACCGTAGACCTAAGCTTTAAGACGAAGGACCCACGTGGTAGACTCTACTTGACGTTTCTGGGAAACGAGCTACCCCCGACAACCTTGACCAGAGACGAGCATGAGCAGAGTGAAAAGAACCAACCCATAAGAAGAAGCAGAACCGTCATTGGCAGCTAAGTTCAAATATATGCTGCCACGTGAACTTCTTGTAACATCTCACATTCCCTAAAGACTGTGATGATAACTTTTCTTGATCCATAACTATTCAAATTATTTCCAACTGTTGAAGCCTAAAGTGATTATTAAATTTTGTTATTTGTAATGTTACCAATTTTACTTCGATTTAATCATTTTAAAGTTACTGCATGTTTGTCTCAGTCAAATTACTACACACACTCTAAACAGAGCTATACTAAAATAATAGAATTCCACTGAGTAAATCAGGGGTGGGGGCTTAAACGAGCTGAAAGTAATAAGTGCTTAAATCCTTCACAAAAATTGTCGGCAGATTACAGAATTAACGTGCTCAGCAACAGCCAGCATTGTTTTCGCTTATTTGAATATCTTGAGAAGACTCCCATGTGGTAGAAGCTTTACTACTCTTTTATCTACATTTCTGCCAAGAGTAATCTTGTGTAAAGATAGACTCCATTGAAGTCTATAATAGATACTCTTGAGTTTTGGCCACTGTTGGACCACTACTGCAAAGCAGGGGAGGGAATACCGTCATATGAGCTTAAAATGGCACGTATAGACGAAACTATACCTTGCTTAATGATCCTAGTAATATAACCATCCACATCGTCCCCGCCTCACTGATGTCTCTCAAATCCACAATTCCTTTCTCCGCCACACATACTGAATTTAGCCTGTCAAATCCTGAATCACCCCTTACTACTGTACGCCCCCTGTTTACTACTGAACGCCCCCCCCCCCCCTGGCCCCCTTGGATCTTTCAAACGCCCCCAGGGGGGAAGGGGGGTACCGCCCACTTTGGGAACCACTGCACTAGACCATGAACAATCGATACATTCTTCATCGTCATCATTCCTCTTTGAGTTCCTTACGGAGCATGGCGCCATCTCTGTATCTAGTTCCCTTGTAGGAAGCCTGCGCCACGCAGTCACATACTATTGCAGCGGGGGTTTCGGTGGCAATCTGTTTTAGATGCTGAGGCTGCCAGCCTCCTACACAACGTCATATTATTCGCCTTATAAGACATGTCTGAGGATGCATTAGTCCTATTCTTTCTTTGTGTCTTCATTGACCCCCTGGAACTAGACCACTCATTGACCCCCTGGAACTAGACCACTCATTGACCCCCTGGAACTAGACCACTCATTGACCCCCTGGAACTAGACCACTCATTGACCCCCTGGAACTAGACCACTCATTGACCCCCTGGAACTAGACCACGCATTGACCCCCTGGAACTAGACCACGCATCGACACAATGGAGGCAACAAATTTAGATATACCGAATATAATAAAGTTCAAGCATCTATTTCATTGTTATAAACAGAGTTGTGGAGTTGGTCAAACAGTTCTCCGACTGCTGAAATTTTAGAAGTCCAAATCCGACTCCCAACGCCGACTGTAGTTTTTTTTTTTTTTTTAACTTGGCATATGGCATAATATTATGCACTTGTATGGAGTTAAATGTAAAAGTATGGTATATGTGTGAATAAATGAGTACGTGGCTTTCGTGGATTCCATTTTTAACTTTTCAGTAACTCATACAATAATAGAAAACAAGAACTCAAAAAGTGATATAATAATTTTAATTGAATTGGTTTTTATAAAAGGATCGCTTCTAATAGGTCCGTCTTTATTGCAGCTTTCAATTAGGATTTGATTACACTGACTAACAAAAAAAAACTTTTTTTTTTTTCTCTAACATTTCTATGTTTTTCTGGTCAATTTTAATGCGCTGTTTTTAAATCTGCAAACCGTTTTTCTCTATCAGGTCGGGATCTCTAGAAATACGCAATTGAAGTTTTTTAACAACGCATACAGTATTACAACATCATTCGTACAAGAAGTATAACAGTTATGTAGGCTTGAATTTCTTTGCAGTCGACTTTCGTCGATGAATGGCATGTGGTACATCGCGATGAAGCATCCAACAATAATCGGCAAGCATGGTCACACTCCACCATCCTTGATAACGTGACTCCATTACGGCGATATCTTGATGGAATCGTTCTCCATGTTCATCGCTGAATTCGCCAAGGTTGTCAGGGAAAAAGTCAAGATGCGAATCGAGCAAATGGATTTTGAGGGACATGATACAGCCCATAATTCTGTATGCATCTATGCACTGCTTAACAATATGCAACATAGTCGACAGATTTGTGATTTTCCAGAAAGTTATCGACGATCGATTTGAATGCCATCCATGCGCGAAGTTCACTACCATGTAATAAGTTCTCGAATTGTTTGTCTGCAATAACTTTCCTAATCTGAGGTCCTACAAAGATACCTTCCTTTATCTTTGCATCGCTAACTTGCGGAAACTTTTCTCGAAGATAAGTGAAAGCTTTGCTCGTTTTATCTAACGCTTTTACAAAATTCTTCATGAGCCCCAACTTTATATGTAACAGTGGTAAAATGAAGCTGTCTTTGTTAACTAATGGCTCGCGTATTACATTTTTATGCCCGAGCTGCATACGATCCCGGATAGGCCACACCTTTCTTGCATAATGTTCCTGTCTGTTGCGGCTGTCCCATTCACATCGGAAGCAAGAAAATTTAGTATACCCAGTCTGCATGCCCGTGAGAATTGCAATGACCTTTAGGTCTCCACAAATCCGCCATTGGTAGTCATTGTACTTTATTGTTTCCAAACGGATAGCCATATTGTCATAAGTTTCTTTCATATGAACAGAGTAGGCGACTGGAATTGATGAAAAAAAAAATTATGTTATGCAATAACACGGCTTTTAGACTAGTCTTGGAAGAATCGATGAAAAATTGCCATTCGTTGACTATGTGCTCATGACCGTTTACATCTTTGCAATAGCAAATGTCATCACCCATCTCAAAGTATTGAACAAGTTCTCTGTGTCTATGACGAAATTTAGATATCGGAGTATTGGGCGCTAAAAGATTTCATTCTTTGAGTCGCGAACCGAGTAATTCCGCTTGTCCTTTGGTAAGAGCGAGATCACGTATTAGATCTGAAAGTTCTGAATGCTTAATTAAGTAAACACCATCATTCACCGGTATGTAATCTGAGTCAGAATTAGTTTCTAAAGCAGGTAAACTATCACTTTCTGATGGTTCATTTACGTCCAACAGATATTGTTCTGGTGGTACTTGGATCGGACACGTGATTGGATCATGAGGCACTGGTTTCGAAACCGATTCAATATTTGGATAAACCACAGACTTTCTAGTTTTAAAAGTGAAACCATGGATATTTGTCAAGCAGAAGTAACAATCAGTAATGTGATTTGTATGTTCACGCCATATTACAGGCACTCCAAAAGGCATCGACTTATGCTTCGGCGATTTTCGTAACCAACCTGCCAATGTATTTGCACAAGTCGAACAAACTGCATTTGGCTTCCAAGATTTATTTGCATCATCAACTTTCGAATCGAAATAAAGTTCATATGCTTTCTTTAGTAATGGTGTAAAATTTTTCTGGTCAACACGATCGGTAAAATATCCGCACACGTAACAGAACAGATCAGCCGAATTTCTACAACTTCTAGAAGCCATATTTTGCTCAGAATTATTTCAAAATACAGTAACTATTTGAAAAATCGCGTAACATATGTCATGCATCTTTTAGCAGTATAAAAAGTAGAATTATGTTGCTTTTTATTAATTTTTAATAAGCTATATAGTAAAAATGAAATGGAGCGAATAACGGTTTCCCAAAAATATATTTATTCACAAATATCTTAAGAACCCGACGTGATAGAGATAAACGGATTTCAGATTTGAAATCAGCGCAAGAAACTGACCTAAGAACACTTATTCTTATATAAGAAAGAAAAATGTTGTTTGTCAGTGTTATTATGATGCCAGAAAACAAACGTTTTACAGTGACTTGAGTGGGTGGTAACCCTATAACTGCCGAAGCAGCATTTTGAGTGATCTCGGGGTATCAGGGTATTGCATTTTGAGCGCTCAATTTAGAAGTACGGTCAAATTTGTCAGCCTCTTTCCGTGCTAGATAATTTAATGATAGAGTGGGATTAGCAGAACTCTTGCCCCTTCTAATTTATCCAGCAGAATACTTGTTATGTTTTTAACTTACTATTTCAAAAACTTCACAAGGTACCTGTTACTTCCGTTGTTCAAAACGTACTAAGTTAATAATAAACAACTACTTTGAAATGATATTTCAATTTCTTAAGCGCCCTCCCTCCCTCTGTAACCGTGTAGTCTGTTGTTTTAACTGTCTGCTTATGTTAGTAGAATAGACGATTTGTCCAATTAGTTGTGTTGTTAGTGTGTCAGATATTAGTCCTTGTTATTCTTTCAATAGAATATTCAAATGTTGTAGTCTCTCTTGTTATGTGTCTTTCTTGCGTGGTCGTACTTTTTTGTGGTAGTACAGATGGTGTCAGGTTAACACCTGAGATGGTTATGGCCACAGTTATTTGGAGGCAATGGGAACCCTCCTTTTCCATGTTCTTTTCTGAGCAACTTTATAATGACAGAAGTATATAGTTCAATGTGGATGATCTTCACAAAAATACAAACGTCCATCAACACTGTCTATAACGATGAAATTGACAACAGGTACTTCTTTGACGTCACGACAGAGTTAATAAGGGTTTTCCCACAAACTCCAGGGAGTTATATATCTATTTAGTATGCCTTGAAAAAACAATGGAGAATTTCTGGTCTTTTTCTTCTTTTCTTCACAATGGTTGAATTTTTACAACAGCATAATACATAGTTGGATAAGTTCTCGTAAGACGTTAGTTAGTCTTGTCTTTCTTTCCTATTCGACGTCTACACCAAGTTATTTGCGACGATTAACTTTGTTGTTGTATCAACTTCAGAAAAATGCAACTACAGTGGTTCTCCTCTGTTCGATACTTCTGGCCTCAAAAAGTTATTAAGTCTCTTTAAGGTTCGATAAGCTGTCAAAATTTATCTTTCAGGCAGAGCTGTAATGTTTTCTTTTTCTGACGTGAAGGTCTATGTTATCAGCGAAACTGTGACTATATAAAGATAAGTCTTTCACTAGATTTTTAAATGCTTTTCAGCGTTATGTTTGAGCAGGCACAACTAATAATGTACAGATACTTGTTACCTCTCCTTGATTAGGAAAAACTTGCTCCGAAGACGTAGTGCTTGATGTTGAAGAGTTGCTGTCTTTGGAGAGATCTTTTTTCTTATTTCTGCTTCTATCTCTAAAATTTTGAAGTTTGGGGTCTAAAGTGTTGCTCTTCTTGCTACTGGCACTTCTGTCTCTATCTCTCTCTGCTGCTCTGTCTGCTCCGTCTGCCCTTTGATCAACATGATCTTAGTTTTTATAATTCTACTTTTTAGTAATCGTTCTCACGCGCTGCTCTACCTGGTGACAGACATTCTATTTAATTCAACTCTTGCTGACTGTATTCATTTTATAATTCCAAGTGCGTATGAATGCTTCTAAACTTATTATTGTTACTAGCATCAAACTTAGTTAGGTACTTTTCCTATATATTTTGAGAACCACTGCTGATGCAAACTTTTTCAGCCACTTAATGCGAACTATTTATTAATCACGTTGACACACTGCGGGTCACAATGATCTGCTTGTACTGCTGTAATCTCGCTGCATACTTTTATTTAAAATAAAAACCTAACTGGTACCAATAATTGTGTTTCTCTATGTCATCTACTACATTATTGGTAATCTTAAGCCACAGAAACAGACTAAGTTCACAAAATATAGCAAAATGTAGACACTGCCCTAACCCGTTGGAGACAGTAGAACACCACCTACTACAGTGCCCTGCACTTCAGGGACTGAGACAACAACTGCTACCACACAACCCATCCATAGACAATACACTGTATGGCAGCTCAGAACAGCTTATACGAACTGCGCAGTACCATATAATGGCATCAAGGTCACCAAGAGCCGACGCTCAGTGACAGTGGATCAAAGAAGAAGAATGGTAATCTTAATCATAAATAAAATCGTCTGTGCTCCGCACGCGGCTACACCTCTGTGACGTATAATGGAAAGAGAGCCTACAGTAATCTGACACTCTTTTTGTGACCTCGTGACCATGCATTTTTTTTCTACCTGCGTTTACTCACACAAGCTTATTTTCATCCACGCCTATTTCTTTGAACATAAGTGTTTACAAACGTTCTTGACCTGCCCGTCATAAACAGGTAGCGAATCAGGTTTGTTTACCTCGTCTCATCACGCGAGCTATCTGTCAATCATGCGATACCAGACAGACCGCACGTGAAGTAGACTCACGGGCAAAATCTTTCCACGAGACCCTTTGAAGTTCGTACTCGAGCTCTTTGATCTCGGAAGCGGGCATTCGTACAGAGAAAATCTTCGAGAACCCCGTTACCCGTATAAGTCTTTTGATGACGATCGAAAGCGCTCGACGGGAGGCCGACCGTAAACTTTTATCTGGGGAACTCATGTTTCTGATTCTCCGGTACACACAATAGTGTGAAAAGTAACATCATCTATAGATCAGAGAAACATGATGATATAATAAAATGTGTTTTCTTAAACCTGCTATCAGTTGTCACTCATAATTTTTGGATAGTCTAAGCACGTAGTTCTAGAACCATTTCGCTAAATGTGTAAATAGCATTCGTGGGGATCTTTCCTTCTGATATTCTGGTAATAGAAATTAGTGTTTACGTGCTTAAAAGGGTTACCTTTTACCAATTAAAAGTGTTAGCTTTACCATTATAATTCACTTAGATTTTCTAGCTGTTAGAACTAGGGAAATAAAATAACGCGTAGCTATTTTATACCAGATGTTCAGTTATAATGTTAATTTTCACCACCCGCTTTCTCACACAAGAAGAGACGGTTTTAGTTGACTGATTTATATGCTAATCGCGACGGATAGTGACAGAAAAGAATTCACGTTATATTTCATTTTTTGTTTTATTATAAGTGCCTGTTATTTAATACCATACGATGACAAACAGACGCCGACAATTTAATAGCTATTAACGACATGCGATATTTATGTAAGTGCGCGTATGGATAATTGAATAATAATTAACATTGTACGCTTACTGCCGGTGCGAGAGGGGCGGGAGAGTTGCATACTCCATCTGACCTAATCTCAGCGCTAGCGAAAGCTGACCGTATAGGCGTAAAGGAAAACACATGTGCCGTTTAACTTTAATCAGGACTGACGGAGTGGATAAGAGATCGTCTTGTCCCCGTCTGTGTGCATATATATATATATATATATATATATATATATATATATATATATATATATATATATATATATATATATATATATATATATATATATATATATAACTATATAGAATAGTAGCATCTTTCCATAAATGTTTTTTTTATTCCTAGCAGACCTGATCAAGAGCGTCCAGCTGTCTTCTTTTTTCTTTACTGATTGGTTAATGTTGTCTTATCTTGGCTTGTGCGTCACCAATTTCATTTGTGAGCAAGGACTTGCCAAAGATACATGAGAAACATTTTAACTTGTAAATTTAACTGGACTTACGAAATCCAGCAATATTTTTCCAATTTTATCAGCCCACTGGGTTGTGGATAAAATAACTTTTATCCCCGACGTCTGACAGTCGTATTCAAGCGTAGCATCCATAATTTATGCTGTTTCAGAATCGGCACTCTACATTAGAGCCAGCCGATAGGATTACCATCATTTATCAATTGTAACATATTTAGCAACCAGATGTTTCCCATTACTGGAAGTATTTTCCTTTTTTAACTGTGAACCCTAAGATCACGGTTCCTACATCAATTATTGGCGGTGACATTTATTCATCCAGGAAAAACACACACCAGATTCGGCGTTCACCTCGCTAGTCGTTATCTGTTAGAGGATGGACTGGGGCCAATTTGGGAAATAAAAAACCTGACATTTTATATATAGTCAGTAAATATTGTAATTCCAAGGGATATCACCAAGAGTAGGTAAGCGTGATTGAGTGGCCACTGCGTGAAAGAGAGAGTGGATAATTTTCTTTGTTACAGGGACTTTACCAAAATTGGATTTGCTTAAACTTGTTAACTTTACTGGGTAGCATATAGTAGGAACTTGTTTCTTTACTGTCTATTCTGTAACATAGTGCTAACCTTTGACCTTTGGGTTATTAACTTTTTGGGTTCTTTTCTCCATAAGGGGGGAGGGGGGAGAGACATTTATTCTGTTATTTTCATATGTCTGTAAATCTGATTTTATTTGATCTTTCTTTACATATTTGATGTTGTCAAGTTTAAATGATAATAAACAACAAAAGAAACTTAACTTTGTGTGTTGGTCAGACCCATACCAAATTAACCGTAGTTTTTCACGTTTGTGTGTCTTGTTCTCACATAGCTGTGTGCGTGTGTAGTTAAACTTATATTTATATGTATGAGGAGGGCAAGGTTGTCTTGTACTAAATTATAGTCGTATAGATAAGCTGGAATAGAGAAACTTACTCATTACATAGACATATTTTGTTCCTTAAACTATCACCCGTGAAATCTATTTCTCACACCTTTTTTTCTCACGTACTTATCAACATCCACTCTACTCTGACGGGCTAAAAATAACTCTCAACCTATCTGTACGACAACCTCCTTATTTTTCTTGCATGGATCAAACGTGGTTCTGCTTTGGCTTAGTCTCGTAAAATTCAGAGTCGGAGTCCGGACATTTTTTACCAACTCCGACTCCACTAAAAAAACGACGACCGACTCCACAACTCCGACTTAAGCTAGTTATAAACGTGTGTCAGTTTCCCTATTACTCTACAGAACTCTTCGTTCTCCGCCATTAACTTCTAACATTAAATTATTTGACAATTCGCGTGAATTAGGTACCTAAGATTAATAATCCTACCAACTGTAGGTAATCATCGTAAGCGCTTGCCTCGAATGTCGGATGTAAAGGTTAGAGTTAAACGACCTGTTAATGTTGGACACAAAACAGAAACACATTCATACCGGATATTTTGTGAACAACTGATAGCAGGCATTAATGCGTGCGATAGGATGGGTGATTTGCCGTGGCGTAACTACAGTGTAAGGGGCCCAGGGGCACAAATTAAATGAAGCCCTCCTTATATAATGGTCTCAACAAATATAATCAATATACTACAATCTTGATGAAAAACTATTTACTTTATCATAACAATAATCACCATCATTATCATCATCATCATTACCATCATCATCATTACCATCACCATCATTATCATCATCATCATTAATATCATCATCCTCATCATTGCCATCATCATAATTGCCATCATCATTATCATACCATCATCATTATCATACCATCATCATCATCATCACCATCATCATCACCATCATCATCATCACCATCATCACCATCACTATCATCACCATCATCACCATCATCATCATAATTATCATCATCATCACCATCATCATTATAATCATAATCACCATCATCATCATCATCACCACCATCATCATCACCATCTTCATCAGCACCATTGTCATCCCCATCATCACCATCAATATCATCATCATCTTTCTCTAGTGCCTCATAGGACATGCTTGAAGGAGCAGTACATACACTCTTTTTCTGTTTCGACAGAGTCTCCGGGAGCTACACGGGCAAGCCAGTCGTATAAAGTTGATAACAGACTCACTGTACACCACGAAGTTTGTCGTATTGGAATAGCAACCTGACGCAAAACTGCTATTGAAACTACTATCTCAAATGTACATTAAATGCTCCACATCGCGAAGACTCCCCTAAGCAGCGCGGTGTGGGGGGGGGGGGGGGGGGGGGAGAGAAGAAGAGACAAGCAATAGAATTTAAACCATATCTAAACTCTACGCTCAGCAAGTCTAACCTGTTTTAGTTACACACAATGAAAGTTTATCTGGCTATTAATCTGTTTACAAACGACAAGTACGGCAGCGAATGCAGCAGTAATTGAGACCACACGCGCGGGAAACCTTGTGCTCAACAAATACTGTCAGCAAGTAAACATGTTGCCAGTTTGCTCTTTATGTCTGCATTCGTAAATAAATGTAGGCCAAACGCCTTCCAGCCACTGAACTTGGTGCAAAATATATGTATGTAAGGCAAGTGCCAGATTCTTATGTGGGTAAATCTTAATCTAATAATAGTCATCATTTTTCTTTGCTCTCTTTATGGAGCATGGAACTACGATTGCAGCCAGTCCCCTTGCACGAAGCCTGCGCCAAGCAGTCACGTGTTCTAGCAGTAGGCGGTTTCTAGGGAAATTTGTTTTACATGATGAGGTTGGCCACCCCATGCACAACCTCATATTAGTTGCCTTGTACGACATGCCTGAGGGTACAGTAGCCCTATTCTTTCTTTGTCTCATCGGAGACCCCCCGGGAACTATACGGGGGCCATTCTAATAATCATCAACATTTCATCGTTTTCCTTTACAGGCCTTGCGGCGCCTGGAGCGATCACTGCAGCTGGTACCATGGCAACAAGCCTGGAGCGATCACTGCAGCTGGTACCATGGCAACAAGCCTGCACCAAGGCAGCTGGTATCATGGCAACAAGCCTGTACCAAGGTAGCTGGTACCATGGCAACAAGCCTGGACCAAGGCAGCGGGTACCATGGCAGCAAGCCTGTACCAAGGTAGCTGGTACCATGGCAGTAAGCCTGCACCAAGGCAGCTGGTACCATGGCAGTAAGCACGCACCAAGGCAGCTGGTACCATGGCAACAAGCCTGGAGCGATCACTGCAGCTGGTACCATGGCAACAAGCCTGCACCAAGGCAGCTGGTACCATGGCAGCAAGCCTGTACCAAGGTAGCTGGTACCATGGCAGTAAGCCTGCACCAAGATAGCTGGTACCATGGCAGTAAGCCTGCACCAAGATAGCTGGTACCATGGCAGTAAGCCTGCACCAAGATAGCTGGTACCATGGCAGTAAGCACGCACCAAGGCAGCTAGTACCATGGCAGCAAGCCTGTACCAAGGCAGCTGGTACCATGGCAGTAAGCCTGCACCATGGCAGCTGGTTAATTACATCTCCATCTGAATCTTCGACTACAGCTGACTATCTCCCACACAGCGACTCGTTTAGTATGGTGCTTTCATCATTTGCGTAATCGACAATAACAATTCATTCATTCTTCTTCTTGGATCCTAAGCCCCCGACTGACGAAGCAGCCAGTGGCCATCACGCCTAGTCGTATCTTGTAGGGCAGCAACAAACTGTCCCCATTTTGCTCGGTCAGTGGCCATCCTTCGTGTCGTGCCCCAACTTTGGTTCATGCTTTGCATCTCGGCCTCCACAATTCTCCGCCAGGTTGTCTTTGGTCTGCCTTTCTTTCACCTTCCTTCTGCAGTCCTTAGCATAGCAGTTCTTGTGATGGTGTCGGGGTCTCTTCCGAGGACATGTCCAATACAGATCCAGCGTCTGCCAGCAGTGATGGTGTGCATATCTGGTTGACTGCGCCATGTAAGCTGGTGATGGTCTTTTGCCAAAAAATTCGAAGAAGGTAGGTTTCATTCAATCACTCATTTATTCACTAATTTCTTCACTCATGTATTCACTCGTATATTCATTCACTCATGTGTCGTGAAACGAGTGTAAGCCACTATTTTGTTAATCACTATGTCGAGATACAGATTTGCTTCAACCAATCAACGAGCACCGTTCAGCAGTCTCTGAGACAGAATAAATTAACGGCCATCATGTTCACGCAAGATGGCGGATTAAAACTGAATAAAATTAGGCTGTACGAGCAAAAGGCGAAACCGGAGGAAACCAATCAGCTTGCTCCGCCAGGAACCAACCGAAAGCCTTGCTTAAGAATTCACCTACCTATATAATCGGGCGAAATGTTATGCTAAGCACGCAACCAGACACGAAGCCAGAGATACCGACTGACTGAAGAGGAGAGAAGCTGTCACGATTTATTGCTTACCTGAGGGCATCGACCTGCAGCCTACTTCACTAGTCGAGTCAAACTGGCCTTTTTAAATCTTGGAGGGTAAATATAAATTTACGATAACCTTTAGGAAAATAGGCCTTCAGCAGGTATATAATGGTGGTATTTGTTGTGTGTCATTATACTACCTACACCTGTATATATATATATATATATATATATATATATATATATATATATATATATATATTATTATATATATATATATATATATATATAACATATATTGTTTTAATATGAATATATCAAGTTACTGATTGTATCTTGGGGGGAATTAGGTATAATGATTTTATTTCCTAATATGATTGAATAGACGAAGGCTAATAGGACCTATACTTCAATCTATTGTCTCTATACTCAATCTATTGTCTCCAACTCCAATGCCATATAACCAAAACAGTCCTTGTTAGGACTCCATCTATTGTCTCCTCTACTTCAGTATATTATCTCAGATAAGACCAACTGCCATATAACCAAAACAATCCTTGTTAGGACTCAACCTATTGTCTCCTATAACTTGTCTATTATCTCAGATAAAACCAACTGCAATATAACCAAAACAGTCCTTGTTAGGACTCAATCTATTGTCGCATCTAACTCCAATCTATTGTCTCCTATAACTCCAACCTGATATATCACCAAACAGTCCTCGTCTCATATACTCCTATCATAAGAACATAACGGTATTGTTAGGATATATGTTACCAGCTTGTATAGCACTCGTCAGAGAGGGCCTGGTATATTATAGGGGGAAGGAAATGGTTGTATCACCTAAATGTACATATTATTGGATGTCTTGAATTTATATTATGGGATGTATTCATGTATTGAATGTATTCATGTATTGAATTTATATTATTGATGCATTGAATTTATATTATTGACTGTATCCATGTATTAGTTTATCAGAAAGAATGCTTTGCAAGTAGACACCTGTCTTGTCTCGCTATTGCTAAATCATACTGAGCCATGTTGTCATTCATCCTACATGCAAACACTGAGGCACACGCTCATTTCATCCACATTAGAAATAGGTGGGCTTGAGGACAGAAATTAGCCCCTATTTTTGCTTTGTTACAGGTTTATTCGTGTCCTAAAAACTGAGGTCGTATGTTCGAGTCAATCCCGCTGCCTGGAACTTCGCAGGAGCATAGAGATTGTACAGAAGCTACATCTTTAGTCCCCCTCAGTCTTGGGTGGGCTAAAGTAACGAGCCTCAGCAGGAGTTGTGTGACCCAAACTAAGGAGAACAGAACGTTTTAAGAGATGAGTACCCCGTAGTACCATTTCTGTCGGCATTGTGAGCATAGAAACTGTCAGTGATGAGAAAGTGAAATTAGCATAGCAAGAGACAAAATTAACAGCATAGCTGATAAGTGTTATATCCTTAATTAACAGCACAGCTGATATAATTTTTTTGTTCCTATAATTGGAAAACTTGTTGTAAAAATATTTATATATATAAAATAAATATTTGTAAATCACATGTAAACTTACAATTCCATTACATTCCATTTTTCAACATTCACCCTTCAGCACAAGAGTAGATAGTGTATATACTAAATAAATAAGAAGGAAATTGTATTTGAACGACTTGTCAATTTTATCAGTGTTAAGTAAAATCTGTTTCCTTGGTTTTTTAATATCACAGTTAGTTACACAGCGGAGGTGGCGCTTTATGTCGGTCTCCTCTCTACTATTGTTTCGAGATCAGAACATTCACAGCCGTAACTAATTTGTGATACCAGTAGTCCTCTCAGACACTGGGACTTCACCATTTTCTGCAGAAATTCTATTTCTGTAATTTTCAGTACTATACTGATCCTACAGCCAAATAAAACCTCTCGCCACACTGGGGGCTCGTTCCTGGGATATTTCTGTATATCTTGAGCCATATTTAGTCTATTCATCTATCTACACTCTATCTTGTGCCACCCATAGATAACATAAGGAAAATTTTTTTTTGGAGAAATTCTATAATAGGATTTTTTATTGTTTTCTTAGGAGGAGTACCATTTAGTACTCAGTAAATAGTTGATGCTCACAAAGTTGCACGGAAATTATTTGTTCATTTAAATTAATTAAGTTTAATTACAATAATTGGTTTATAGTAAATTTACATACCCTATCTAAGTAACGCCATGGCTGATCTAGTGAAGTTCAGGACTGCGATCATGCAGATGGGTAAGGAATTAAACATGACAGGTGATGCTCTTACTCAGTATGTCACAACAGAAGTGGACAAACACATGGATAGGGAAGAAAGAAAGTTGCAATTAGAGACAGAAGCCAAAAGACTGGAAGCTGAAAGAGAAGCCAAAAGACTGGAAGCTGAAAGAGAAGACAAAAGACTGGAAGCTCAGAGAGAAGACAAAAGACTGGAAATTGAAGCCAAGAAATGGGAGGCTGAAAATGAGGCAAAGAAAATTGAAGCTGAGGAAAGGAAATTACAAGCAGAGAGAGACCATCAGTTAAGATTTAAAGAGCTTGAAATTCAGGCAAATACTGGCAATAATGGTGGTAGCTCACCTCACTCTGAGAGTAGCTCCAGCCAGAGCACCTCAAGTGGGGCCATGAATTTTCATCTGGACCCATTTGTTGAGAAAGAAGACGCCATTGAGTCGTACCTGGATAGATACGAAAGACTAGCCACTACCTATGGCTTAGTGAAAGAAAAATGGAGTCTTAAACTATCTCAGGGATTGAGAGGTGTAGCCTACGATGTATATTTGAAGCTCTCAAGAGATGACCAGGAAGATTATGAAATCCTGAAGCAGGCACTGCTTGTGAGATATGAAAAAAACTCAGAATCATATAGAAAGAAATTCCGAACAGCTAAACTTCTTCCAGGAGAAAACTATCACCAATTCTCTGCTAGATTGGAAAACTATTTGGAAAAATGGAGTAGTTTAGGAAAGTGTCAGGATCTGAAAGAAATTATAATGATGGAGCAAGTGAAAGAGTCCATGCCTCAAGAAATGAGGAAGTTTATCATGGAACAAGGAGCAGAGAGATTGGAAGATATTGTAACTGTTGCTGAGAGATATCAAGCAGCTCAGGCAGAATTATTAGGAAATAAGAAGAAGCAGGGTGAAAACTTCAAATCATCACAAAACTATACCAAATATGAACAAAAGGACCATACCACAAGGAACAAACAAAGATTTGACCAAAAGGACAAAAACCCTCTAAGATCGGATAAGACACCTTACCGGAAGGAAGGAAAGTGGTGTAAAACTTGTCTAATGAGTAACCACAATACTGCGGACTGCAGAAGGAAGAATCCTCCTCATCATGCTGCATGTCTTACAACAGGGAATCAGGGAAGGAATGAACTGGCAGTAAGTCAGAAGGACTTCCATCATCCCCCTGTCTGTGAGGAAGTGACCGTGAATGGCACTCAAGTACTGTGTTTATATGACACAGGATTGGACTTTGATTCAGTTGTGTGCTCTTCTCTAGTGAGTCCTGACCAGATAACCACAGAAACAGTGGAAATCAGAGGACCGATCAAGGGAGCAAGAACCATGACACTACCCATAGCTCGAATCAACATAAGATCTCGCTATGTGGAAGGAGAAATCAAAGCAGCAGTGATGGACGACCCTATTTACCCTTTGATTTTGGGGTGTAGGTATGTTTTCCTTGGAGAACCTATAAAACCTGTAGTTATGGCAACAGTCCAGACCAGGGAAAGCTCCAGGAAAATGGAGGAGAATCCTATCAATACTCATCCAGAAGAGATGAAAAAGGCTCAGGCAGCAGATAGCACACTGAAGCCTTGTTTTGGCAAATTGCCTAAAGCACATAACCCTCCAGAGAAAGGAGACTTGTATATGAAGAATGGCCTACTATACAGAAAAGCTGGAACAGGACCTAAAGGCATGGACAGCTTGTAGTGCCAAAATCTTACAGGGAGAAGGTTATGACGCTAGGACATGCTATACCCTTCAGTGGACATATGGGAGTAGGGGCCACTGGACAAAGGATAGCCTGTCACTACTTCTGGCCAGGAATTACAGAGGACATAAAAAGATATGTAAGATCCTGTCCAGAATGCCAAAGAGTAGCTCCTAAGCATAGGACTGCACCCGCAACACTGGGAGAAATGCCTATTATGGGAACCCCTTTTGAACGTGTTGCAGTAGATATTGTTGGACCCCTCACTAGGACCAAGAAGAGAAATGCTTACTGTTACAGAGTAAATATTATCAAGGGGAGGTGATCTTGAAAATGTTAAGCAAATAGATTCGATTACAAGTTACGTTGCTTGATTAAGCTGATGTTAAGTTAAAATAGTATTAGGGGAATTCCCTCGTGTGATCGAGAAGTTTCCAAGTGGCGAACACTGGTCAGTTCAAATCGCGGAGATGTTTTTTTTCTCTGAACTGTCTTGAGCTGTGAGTAAGCTCGTGTGACTAGCCCATGCAATTATCGAGACTGAGTTGTGTTTTTTTAAACAACCGAGTCTCGTGTCTTTTTTGGCGGGTCTAGTGTGTGAACTAATGGCATTCTGTTTTTGGGTACCGACGGGAGAGGTCGGTCCTACAGTGTGTGTTTCGAGTATGCCTGCGCAGTGCAAAAGTTCTAGAGGCCATATTATTTGTGTAGGCCTATAATTTCTGAGTTTATTGGAGAATTGTGTTTGTGAGTATTTTTGAAGAGGTAAGGATCCGGGACATATGTTTGACTATATAAATGTCAAGATGAGTGAAGGCGAGATTACTGCAGACTGCCAGGGAGTGCAGTCTTGCGAGAAATTGCCGAAAGTATTCACCATTGATGTAGTTAGCACGGCGAGGATGATGTCCGTTGGCTAACCGGATCTATATGATATTTGAGGAGCCATTGTTATTGTTAAAAGGATCACATATCTAAATTAAAGCGCCAAGGTTGAGAGCGTCTTTGATGAAGCATATTTGAGGAGGCAATTTTTATGATTAAAGGATCCATATCTAAATTAAAGCGCCAAGGTTGAGAGCGTCTTTGATGAAGCATATTTGAGGAGGCAATTTTTATGATTTGGGAAAAAGGATCCAGTTATCTAAATTAAATCGCGCCATTAAGGTTGAGAGCGTCTTTGATGAGGCATATTTGAGGAAGGAAATTACCGTTTTATTTATTTATTACATTAGCACGGTGATGCCGACCGTTGCTGAGAGGATCCAGTGGTAATATTATATAGCGCTAATGATTATGAGAAGTGGAGATGTGACTGGAGTACTGTATTATTGTATTGCTATGACTTGTACTTAATTGTGACTGTGTATTCTGTGTATTTCATGAACGTGTTGTGGTGTAATAAACGTTATTAACAGTACACCTGCCGTTACACCATTCCATGCCTCTGATATGTGTATCTGTGGCGTGTGAATGTACCCACGCACACTCACGACAACATTTAACACGGTACGCCACCACACACACACAGAACACCATCATGAGCGTGACGGTAGTCACGCATGACCATAAATAGCCATTAAACTATGGAAAGAGTAATTACACTGACAAACAACATTTTTCTTTCTTATATAAGAATAAGTGTTCTTAGGTCAGTTTCTTGCGCTGATTTCAAATCTGAAATCCGTTTATCTCTATCACGTCGGGTTCTTAAGATATTTGTGAATAAATATATTTTTGGAAAACCGTTATTTGCTCCGTTTCATTTTTACTATATAACTTATTAAAAATTAATAAAAAGCAACATAATTCTACTTTTTATACTGTTAAAAGATGCATGACATAAGTTACGCGATTTTTCAAATAGTTACTGTATTTTGAAATAATTCTGAGCAAAATATGGCTTCTAGAAGTTGTAGAAATTCGGCTGATCTGTTCTGTTACGTGTGCGGATATTTTACCGATCGTGTTGACCAGAAAAACTTTACACCATTACTAAAGATAGCATATGAACTTTATTTCGATTCGAAAGTTGATGATGCAAATAAATCTTGGAAGCCAAATGCGGTTTGTTCGATACATTGGCAGGTTGGTTACGAAAATCGCCGAAGCATAAGTCGATGCCTTTTGGCGTGCCAGTAATATGGCGTGAACATACAAATCACACTACTGATTGTTACTTCTGCTTGACAAATATCCATGGTTTCACTTTTAAAACTAGAAAGTCTGTGGTTTATCCAAATATTGAATCGGTTTCGAAACCAGTGCCTCATGATCCAATCACGTGTCCGATCCAAGTACCACCAGAACAATATCCGTTGGACGTAAATGAACCATCAGAAAGTGATAGTTTACCTGCTTTAGAAACTAATTCTGACTCAGCTTACATACCGGTGAATGATGGTGTTTACTTAATTAACCATTCAGAACTTTCAGATCTAATACGTGATCTCGCTTTTACCAAAGGACAAGCGGAATTACTCGGTTCGCGACTCAAAGAATGGAATCTTTTAGCGCCCAATACTCCGATATCTAAATTTCGTCATAGACACAGAGAACTTGTTCAATACTTTGAGATGGATGATGACATTTGCTATTGCAAAGATGTAAACGGTCATGAGCACATAGTCAACGAATGGCGATTTTTCATCGATTCTTCCAAAACTAGTCTAAAAGCCGTGTTATTGCATAACAGAAAATTTTTTTTCATCAATTCCAGTCGCCTACTCTGTTCATATGAAAGAAACTTATGACAATATGGCTATACGTTTGGAAAAAATAAAGTACAATGACTACCAATGGCGGATTTGTGGAGACCTAAAGGTCATTGCAATTCTCACGGGCATGCAGACTGGGTATACAAAATTTTGTTGCTTCCGATGTGAATGGGACAGCCGCAACAGACAGGAACATTATGCAAGAAAGGTGTGGCCTATCCGGGATCGTATGCAGCTCGGTCATAAAAATGTAATACGCGAGCCATTAGTTAACAAAGACACCTTCATTTTACCACTGTTACATATAAAGTTGGGGCTCATGAAGAATTTTGTAAAAGCGTTAGATAAAACGAGCAAAGCTTTCACTTATCTTCGAGAAAAGTTTCCGCAAGTTAGCGATGCAAAGATAAAGGAAGGTATCTTTGTAGGACCTCAGATTAGGAAAGTTATTGCAGACAAACAATTCGAGAACTTGTTACATGGTAGGGAACTTCGCGCATGGATGGCATTCAAATCGATCGTTGATAACTTTCTGGAAAATCACAAATCTGTCGACTATGTTGCATATTGTTAAGCAGTGCATAGATGCATACATAATTATGGGCTGTAACATGTCCCTCAAAATCCATTTGCTCGATTCGCATCTTGACTTTTTCCCTGACAACCTTGGCGAAGTCAGCGATGAACATGGAGAACGATTCCATCAAGATATCGCCGTAATGGAGTCACGTTATCAAGGACGGTGGAGTGTGACCATGCTTGCCGATTATTGTTGGATGCTTCATCGCGATGTACCACATGCCATTCACCGACGAAAGTCGACTGCAAAGAAATTCAAGCCTACATAACTGTTATACTTCTTGTACGAATGATGTTGTAATACTGTATGCCTTGTTAAAAAACTTCAATTGCATATTTCTAGAGATCCCGACCTGATAGAGAAAAACGGTTTGCAGATTTAAAAACAGCGCATTAAAATTGACCAGAAAAACATAGAAATGTTAGAGAAAGAAAAAAAAAGTTTTTTTTTGTTAGTCAGTGTTATCAATGGTTGACCAATAACAGACGTATCAGTAGTAACTTCAAACATAGTTGTATCAGTGGTGGTTTTCAGTTTAGAAGGAGCTAACACCTACGTATTCGCGTAAATAGCCTGGGTGGCGGAAATTTAGGTCAACAAACAGATTGAATTCAATAGCAGGATCTCGTGTGTAGCAGTGGTATGTTAGTCTTACAGAATTTGATATTTTGACATTCGCGTGATATAAGAATTATGTTCTGCTCTGTGTGGGCGTATGAACAGTGTAACCATTAAGGTAACACCCATCACCATTTAATCAATCTCCAAGACCGGTCAGATCAGTAATAATAAGTTCATCAATAACTTAAAAGGAATCTCCACACACTGGCTCAAAAATTCTTTACACTTACATCTTAACCTTGGTTGATACTTGCTCTATGTGGGGAGAAGCAGTGGCCATGTCAGCTATAGATTCAAAGCATATGGCAGAGGCACTGTTGACAATATTCACCCGATTAGGTTTCCCGCATCAGATATTGACTGACAATGGGTCTCAGTTTAAGGGAAAGCTAACACAAGAAGTATTCAGGATATTTCAAGCCAGGCACTATCATTGTAGTCCCTACCATGCCCAAGGGAACGGTCAAGTAGAGCGGTTCAATGGTACGCTAATTTCAATCCTTAGAAAGCTGGCGAGTGAAAAACCTGATACTTGGGATACCTACTTACCCGCTGCACTATTTGCATATAGGGAAGTACCCCACAATTCAACTGGATTGGCTCCAGCTACATTGTTGTTTGGAAGACCAATCAAAGGTCCACTGGAAGCATTGCTGCGGACATGGACTGATAAAAAGGCAGAGGAAACAGTGACTTCCTCATACCAGTACGTCAACGAGTTGACATCTCGATTGAAAGCAGGTTGGAAACTGGCCAATGATAACTTAAGACAGGCCAGGAGGAAGCATGCTGCCTACTACAACAAAAAAGCAAAGGATAGGGAACTGGAGGTGGGTGAAAAGGTGTTATTACTGTTGCCAAGCAGCAATAATAAATTGCAGATTGGATGGCAGGGACCCTATGTCATACTGGAGAAACTTTCCAGGACCAATTATAAGATTGACAAGAAAGGAAAGGAGAAGGTATATCATGTCAATCTTCTTAAAAAATACTATGACAAGGAATCATCAGAAGTTGCACACATCATGATCCTAGCCATTGCAACAGAAATGCACGGTGAACCACTTCACTCTATGGAGTATCCACTCACAACTACAGAGGATTATGTTCAAGTAAATATTAGTGAACATTTAACTCCAGAACAGAAGAAGAGGGTTCAGAAAGTGTTGGAAACCCATGCTGATGTGCTCACAGATAAGCCAGGTCGAACGAATCTGTTAGAGTACGACATGAAGGTTACAGACCCTACCCCAGTATGCATAAGAACATACCCTATACCCTATGCGAAAGCCCAAGCACTAAGGGAGGAAGTTGATTATCTGTTGAAGGAGAAAATTATCTCGAAGTCAGACTCTCCCTATAGCTCAAATGTGGTGCTATTGAGAAAACCGAGTGGTGAACACAGGTTATGTATTGACTACCGGAAGCTTAATGCGATCACAGAATCTCAGGTGGACCCATTACGTGACACCAACCAGCTGTTCTCTACACTGAGTAAGGCTAGGTATTTATCAAAGGTAGATCTAAGCAAGGGATACTACCAAATACCAGTGAAACCAGAAGTTAGGAAAATGCTGGCATTTAGTACATCAGACGGACACTACGAGTTTAATGTACTACCCTTTGGGCTGAAAAATGCTCCAAGTATCTTTTCAAGAATGATGAGGAAATTGTTGGAACCTCTACAAAATCCCCATATCACTAACTTTATGGATGACATTCTTGTTGCTACAAACACATTTGAAGAGCATATAGTAGCGCTCTCTATGTTGTTTGACAGATTGAGAGCCACTGGATTGACTGCACGTCCAACCAAGTGCTATATCGGTTGTAAGGAGTTGGAATTCTTAGGTCACACTATTTCTACAAGTCATATGTCTCCTGACCCAAAGAATATAGAGAAGTTAAAGAAGGCACCCAGACCTCAAACGAAGAAAGATGTGAGATCATTCGTGTCATTATGTGGGTTCTATCAGAAGTACATACCCCACTTTAACTCTCTGTGTGCACCATTAACTAACTTAACGAAGAAGGGACAGCCTGATAAAATCCAATGGAATGCTGATTGTGAAAAAGCTTACACAGAGCTAAAAGCAAAACTCACCAGCAAACCAATCCTTACACTACCCGATATCACACAGGAATTTGTATTAAGGACGGACGCTAGCAGTATAGGGATTGGTGCAACTCTCTTGCAGAAATCAAAAGCCCAGCCGGAGGAACTTTTACCAGTCGCCTACGCCAGTAGGAAGCTGAATGCAGCTGAGTTGAACTACTCGACCATAGAGAAAGAATGTTTAGCTCTAATTTGGTCCATCAACAAATTTTCACCTTATCTGTATGGGACACACTTCATTGTCCAAAGCGATCACCAACCTTTAACATTCTTGGCTGCATCTAAAAAGTTAAATTCGAGATTGTTAAGGTGGAGTCTGCTTCTTGCGCCTTATTCCTTTACCGTGAATTACATTCCGGGAAGAGACAATGTAGGAGCTGATTTTTTAATTCGACACCTTAGTACTCTGGAAGGACAGACGCAAAAGGATTAACCACAGCAGGGGTTTACACGTCAGCTATTACAAGTCACAGCTAGGAAAGGAGGGGGCTATGTCGTGAAACGAGTGTAAGCCACTACTTTGTTAATCACTATGTCGAGATACAGATTTGCTTCAACCAATCAACGAGCACCGTTCAGCAGTTTCTGAGACAGAATAAATTAACGGCCATCATGTTCACGCAAGATGGTGGATTAAAACTGAATAAAATTAGGCTGTACGAGCAAATGACGAAACCGGAGGACACCAATCAGCTTGCTCCGCCAGGAACCAACCGAAAGCCTTGCTTAAGAATTCACCTACCTATATAATCGGGCAAAATGTTATGCTAAGCACGCAACCAGACACGAAGCCAGAGATACCGACTGACTGAAGAGGAGAGAAGCTGTCACGATTTATTGCTTACCTGAGGGCATCGACCTGCAGCCTACTTCACTAGTCGAGTCAAACTGGCCTTTTTAAATCTTGGAGGGTAAATATAAATTTACGATAACCTTTAGGAAAATAGGCCTTCAGCAGGTATATAATGGTGGTATTTGTTGTGTGTCATTATACTACCTACACCTGTATATATATATATATATATATATATATATATATATATATATATATATATATATATATATATATATATATATATATATATATATATATATATATATATATATATATATATATATATATATATATATATATATATATAACATATATTGTTTTAATATGAATATGTCACGTTACTGATTGTATCTTGGGGGAATTAGGTATAATGATTTTATTTCCTAATATGATTGAATAGACGAAGGCTAATAGGACCTATACTTCAATCTATTGTCTCATCTAACTCCAACTTCCATATAACTAAAACAGTCCTTGTTAGGACTCAACCTATTGTCTCCTATAACTTGTCTATTATCTCAGATAAGACCAACTGCCATATAACCAAAACAGTCCTTGTTAGGACTCAACCTATTGTCTCCTATAACTTGTCTATTATCTCAGATAAAACCAACTGCAATATAACCAAAACAGTCCTTGTTAGGACTCAATCTATTGTCGCATCTAACTCCAATCTATTGTCTCCTATAACTCCAACCTGATATATCACCAAACAGTCCTCGTCTCATATACTCCTATCATAAGAACATAACGGTATTGTTAGGATATATGTTACCAGCTTGTATAGCACTCGTCAGAGAGGGCCTGGTATATTATAGGGGGAAGGAAATGGTTGTATCACCTAAATGTACATATTATTGGATGTCTTGAATTTATATTATGGGATGTATTCATGTATTGAATGTATTCATGTATTGAATTTATATTATTGATGCATTGAATTTATATTATTGACTGTATCCATGTATTAGTTTATCAGAAAGAATGCTTTGCAAGTAGACACCTGTCTTGTCTCGCTATTGCTAAATCATACTGAGCCATGTTGTCATTCATCCTACATGCAAACACTGAGGCACACGCTCATTTCATCCACATTAGAAATAGGTGGGCTTGAGGACAGAAATTAGCCCCTATTTTTGCTTTGTTACAGGTTTATTCGTGTCCTAAAAACTGAGGTCGTATGTTCGAGTCAATCCCGCTGCCTGGAACTTCGCAGGAACATAGAGATTGTACAGAAGCTACATCTTTAGTCCCCCTCAGTCTTGGGTGGGCTAAAGTAACGAGCCTCAGCAGGAGTTGTGTGACCCAAACTAAGGAGAACAGAACGTTTTAAGAGATGAGTACCCCGTAGTACCATTTCTGTCGGCATTGTGAGCATAGAAACTGTCAGTGATGAGAAAGTGAAATTAGCATAGCAAGAGACAAAATTAACAGCATAGCTGATAAGTGTTATATCCTTAATTAACAGCACAGCTGATATAATTTTTTTTTGTTCCTATAATTGGAAAACTTGTTGTAAAATATTTATATATATAAAATAAATATTTGTAAATCACATGTAAACTTACAATTCCATTACATTCCATTTTCAACATTCACCCTTCAGCACAAGAGTAGATAGTGTATATACTAAATAAATAAGAAGGAAATTGTATTTGAACGACTTGTCAATTTTATCAGTGTTAAGTAAAATCTGTTTCCTTGGTTTTTTAATATCACAGTTAGTTACACAGCGGAGGTGGCGCTTTTTGTCGGTCTCCTCTCTACTATTGTTTCGAGATCAGAACATTCACAGCCGTAACTAATTTGTGATACCAGTAGTCCTCTCAGACACTGGGACTTCACCATTTTCTGCAGAAATTCTATTTCTGTAATTTTCAGTACTATACTGATCCTACAGCCAAATAAAACCTCTCGCCACACATGTATTCACTCGTATATTCATTCACTCATGTATTCACTCGTATATTCATTCACTCATGTATTCACTCATGTATTCACTCGTATATTCATTCACTCATGTATTCACTCGTATATTCATTCACTCATGTATTCACTCATGTATTCACTCGTATATTCATCAGAACATTCACAGCCGTAACTAATTTGTGATACCAGTAGTCCTCTCAGACACTGGGACTTCACCATTTTCTGCAGAAATTCTATTTCTGTAATTTTCAGTACTATACTGATCCTACAGCCAAATAAAACCTCTCGCCACACATGTATTCACTCGTATATTCATTCACTCATGTATTCACTCGTATATTCATTCACTCATGTATTCACTCATGTATTCACTCGTATATTCATTCACTCATGTATTCACTCATGTATTCACTCGTATATTCATTCACACATGCATATATTGCCCTTCAATTCTTTGTGAAGCATACGTCTTCAATCAGTTCATTGCAAACCAAACCCTCCTGTCACCCATTCAAGTTATTTCTCTGTCTCCATTTTTAAGCATTTCTTCAATTCTTTTCGCCATGTCATTTTTGGTCAGTCTTCCTCTGTTACTTCTGCCAGGAGGATTAAAGACCGTCTTTAATGCTAATAGTTCTGTTCTTTCCAACGCCTATATCTTTCCTCCTACCTCTTGTTTGGTTATGTGCCCCAACCTCTCGTCGGGCGTAAAAAGTCTTTGGACTGGTTGGTGGGGGATCACTCCCCTAGTATTGCATTCTCTAAATAGGCAGCCGTACACACTGAAACGTTTTTAAAGGTTCTATGTTAACAGGGGGGTCATAGTTCCCCGGCCTGTTGCACTTGGGAATTTCCCCAGGACGAACCGTGGATTGTTTCTCCTCATCTCTATTAGGCCACGGCGTTGTTATCTCCCCCATTCACGGGGGAGTGGGTCCAGCGAGCTTACCTATGCTAGTGTCATTGGGGGGGTTGGGGAGTTAGTGTGGGGCGGGGTGTTGGGGGTTGTGATGAAAATGATCTTGCCCCACCACTGTGGGGATTTGTATCCTGGCCATGGGTGGAATGGTGGTTAGCAATATATGTGTGGTTACTGAACCACTAGGTTTTACTTGGTGATACCATCCCCTCCAGCGTTCTTCTAAATAGGTTGTAAGCTCAGAGACTCATTAGTCCCCCCGCAGTTGGATCACCCCTACTGTTTTCCAAACATGATGTAGAACTTATTGTAGTATTATTGACATCATGCCACCCCCTTAGTCGGTACGAGGTTAACACACTTTTATCTTAGGCATGGTGGGGGTATATGTTATGGGCTCAACCGATTTTTATTTAGTAAAGTTTTTTTAGTAAATTGACCAACCTTGCAATTCTAATAAATCCCCCATTTCCCTATCCTCCCTACCCTGCCCCCCATCCCACCCCTTGATTTGGGATAGTGGTGAGGTGACCTGGGGTCAACGGTGATGGGGAAACCCGTAGTGGGAAACTTCCCTTTTGAGGCATATTATTTGGGGGGTTTATTTGGGGTTTTTTTCATTGTATTGGTCCTAGTTTTTTGGCTCTGACTTTTTGTTTGTTTTTGCTGGGCCAGGCTGCGCAAAAATTTGGATGTCTCCGGTCATAATTAATTTTTCATATTCCATCGTCGGATTTTTAATATTTAAAAACAGTAATTTTAATTGTGAAGTAAGTGATTAAGGTGGCCCTTTAATTAACTACGAAAGGGCTACCCCCATATTGATAAATACAATATTGATTACCCCCCCCCAATATATGTTTCAAAGGAATATATAATAAATTAGATTTCACTTTAGTTGATTAATTAAATTGATAGATGTTATTGAGATGGGAACCTGTCCGATGCGGGGTTTTCACAGTGGTAGACAAAATGACGACCCGTTAATTTGACAAGGGTTAAACCTTGTAGGTCCCCCGACACGGTTAGAGTATGGAGAATCCCATTTTTTTATCTCCTATTTTAAGGATTTTGAATGGTGGGTATGAATTGTATCTTTTACGTCAAAGACTTTGTTGATTTTTGTTTTTGGTATGTGACCATAACATTCCTAAGACCGTATTTTGGAAGGGGGATATTTAGCCAGATGGCTTTTTTAGATGTTTAGTATGACGCTTAAAGTGTAAATCAGGTACATGGTAACGGGTTATATTATTGGTATAAAAGCAAAAAGGTGGTATGAAGTGGTTATGAATCTTATGGGAATGCATGGATGGGATGGACTAGGTTGGGGGGAGGATTGGGGTGTGTGTCGACCCCAAGATAAAGGAAGTGTGGGTGTGATTGATTTTTTTAATGAGTCCAGGGTAGGTAATGATACCTGGGGGCAACATTGAAATTTTATGATGGTTTTAAAGTAATTGTGATTGGTTTTATGGGAGTGATGGGTAAGGGGGTGGATGGGTTTTGTAAAGGATGTGGGGTGGCGGATGGCCCTGTGGGTTAATGTCTATTTTCTGATTTGATCTCTGACACGAGGTGTTAAGGGGGGTATAGGGTGGCATTTAGGTGGGTGGGGTTGGGTTTGAGGTAAGGTTTTGTTGGAAGTTTTTTTTGGTTGTGGGGCAGGTGTGGGGGTGGGTCAAACAAAGGTTAGTGGAATTTTGAGGGGGCCCCCCCCGGGGTTTTATTAGGGGGGTATAGTGAAGTATGGGTGGGTGCCCCCCCCCAGGGAGGGTAGTTTTGGGGGTGGTTTGGGGGGGGGGGTTTGTTCGTGTTTGATAGTTGTGTTGTGACATTACCCCCCGGTGGACCACATCGTGAAGTGGGCTTTTTGGGATAGTGGAGTTACTTTGGGTCATGTGCAAGGGGAATTAATTTGGTTTATGGGTAAAGGTTGATGTTTTTTTTATTTTTTTTCATTTTTTGGTGGGGGAGTTTTTTTTTATTGTTTTTTTGGGTTTTTTAGATTTTTTTTTGGGTGGATTGGGTTTTTTTGCGGAATATGTGGGTGGGGGTTTTTGGTTGGTGGTTTTTTTGTGTTGGTTTTTTGGTTTATTTGTGATAAGTTATTTGAATGAAGGGGTTTTTGTTGAGTAGAGATTAGATTATGTTGATTTTTTATATTTTTAGCAGATATTATGGAGTTTATGGGGTTTTGTTTAAGGTGATTTTTTGGTTTTCTTGCATTATTATTAAGCATTTGTAATATAGGGGTAAATTAAATGGTTTTCGGGGGGTTGGGGTTTCAGGTGGGGGGGTATAGTCTTGGGAGGTTTGTACTGGACATAAATGGGTATATAGTTTTTTGGGTCTGAGGTGTTTTTGTTTTGGGGGTTATCTGAGTTTATATTTTTTACATTCCATTTTTTTTGGTTTTTGGGTATTCATTTTTTATTTTGATATGGTAAGTTTGGGTTGCAGAGGTTTTAGGGTTTTTTGTATTGCAATTGTGGGTTGACTATTTAAGGGGTATGTGATTGGATTGTGGAGTTAATTGAATAGGCGAGCTCTTGTGGGGTTGCAATTCCAGATGGTTTTTTGGATTGTTTTCAGGGATTTGTTTGGTAGGTTATCCAACTATTTAGTATTTAAGGATTGATTTAATTTAGTTTTTGATTTTTTGGTAGGGGGGTGGTACCAATTGGGTGGTAATGTTATTTTAAGTATTGTTTGAATTTTTTGAAGACATGTTGGTGGTTTTTCGGGTTTGGGGTGTATTTGTATTTGTATTGTGTTGGGATATTAAAGTAAAAGATTTTTTGGGGGGGGTTTTTTTTTTTTGTGGGTGTTTATTAACCTATTGTTACAGTCTGTTGGGTTGACCCCCAACTTGTGAGTTATTGTTTGGTGTTTATAAGGTTGTTTTAAATTGTTTGAAAAGGTGGGTGTGGTTATGGTTAAGTGTTAATTGATTGATAAAAACTCTTGTAGAGCTTTCCGAGATTTGAAAATAACTAACCTGAATGGGCGCAAAATGCGTTTTCTATTGTACCTAATTGTACCGATGCGTCAAACCGACCTTAATTCGTGGAGCGAGGGAAATATTAAATTTTTATTTGAGGAATGAAGGATGTCCTAAAGCGAAATCTGCTAACCAAATGTCTGTTTTGATAACTTGTTTCTGGTTAGACGTCAGACACGTAGGGTGTAGACTCAGACTTCTGATGGACTGAAGACACAAAAGACTTCGTAAGTTTTCACACTTAATATCACTGGTTGACTTTAATTTTTCTACTTCTCATTATTGATCTCTATGAGTTCGATTTTAGTGATGTTAAATATATTGTGCATGGGAGTGGGTGCGCATGGAAGACTGTGAAGAGGATTTAACAAGCTAGATGGAGGTGAAGTTTGTACTATTAATTACTTCCTATCAGCCTATCATCTTAGAAGACAATCTTCTGATTTTATTAATCAGTTATGAGAATAATTAATTGAAAAACTATCTTTCGCACATATAGCTTTGAGGTTAAAATGAATAAAGAATAAGAAAAAAGTATTAATAATCTGCATAAGATCTACTAACCTTCTTTTCCCTTCGCAAAATTCTTTAAGAACACAATACACCACATATATGAAATATTTTATCCACACTGAATTAATTGCAGGCTATGCTTTAGGGATTTTTCTCTACACCACAATTTTGAAGAAAAAAAAAACTGGACTCATCTCTCTAACGAACTGCGGGGTACATATATTCCTAAGACGCCCATTTGTTCCCAAATCTTGCCTGTGACGTGAAACTCCGCCCATACAACCAATAGCTAAGAGTCCATCTGGTCTCTCGTACCTAGAATCTCTCTTGTCCCCTGTCAGTCTAAAGGTGGGTGGGCCACTCGCTACCAACGTTCAATGCCGTGCTGTTTGACAAACAGATGCAAAGAAAATCACCTGCCTTCCAACTGTCACAAAGCCCTCCGTCAACTTCTGTTTGTCTATTGCCCCACGTGTCAGCTTTTGTTCTATGCTGCTGGCGGCAGCCTTTGTTCCCTCGGTCCATTGTCGCTTATTTGCTAACAAGTCCCTTTGTCGTGCTGGGATTATTGTATTCCATCTGGAAGCAAAGGTTGTTGTTTTGCGTCGAGGGCCTTTGATATCACACTCCCAGAGTCATAGTTGCCGGGTTTATTGTATTGTGCGAGACGGTGACCGTGTTTTGTTTAAACAACGGCTTAGACTAATCTTTTGTGTCAGCAGCGCTCCCCTCGTGTAACCAGATGTGTTTAACAAGGTGGGAAACTGAATCAAAAGAATTTCTTTACCACCGATGAAAGAACAAATGTGGTCCTCTAGATACCAGTCGCGAGTAATCAAGATTACAGATGTGTTTAACAAGGTAGGAAACTGAATCAAAAGAATTTCTTTACCACCGATGAAAGCACATATGTAGTTCTTTAGATACCAGACACGAGTAATCAAGATTACAGTTTACAGACCAAATAGCAAATGTGAGATGAAAGAGTACGATGTGGGAGAAAATAAAATAAGAAAGATGTAGGAAAATATAGAGCGATAAGGCTAGGCGCTCGTTTATCACAGCTTCCTAGCTCGGTGGTACACGGTTCGATCCCCATTTGAGGTGGGATTTTTTAGACCGCAAACGGCTCCGGGGTCGACCCATCCTCATGAATTGGGTACCAGAGCAACTCTGGGAAAGTTAACGCGGCCGGCGTGATGCTGACCACATCACCCCTAGTGTGCCGATGGTCAAGAAAATATGGGCATAACACCATATTCCAAATATTTCTCAATGGGCATGTAACGGGATCCTTTACCCGCCTTTAATGATGCCACCGAAATCATCATACACCCTCCACCAAAGCAGCCTCGTTCAAAGATTAGTTACTTACTTAGTCATCCCTCTTCTACCGTTAGGTGTAGAGATTTGGAAGAGGGAACGCCATACTATCCTATCTATCGGCTGTCTTCCTCCTGACCTGGTTCCAATCTAGTCCTCGGTTCTTCAGAGATTGCCTAATGTTGTACCCACAGCGGACATTGGGTGGTCCTGGAGGTCTGGATCCATGGTACGTAGTTTCCCATACTTGTCGTGGTAGCTGATCTTCTTCCATTCTGCAGACATGGCCAAACCATCGTTGTTGGGACTGTTCTACTTGAGTCTGCTGTGGCTGAACGTTGAGGTCTTGCCTTATAGTCTGGTTGTAGACCATATCTCATCAAAGAATACACAATTTCTAAAGTGCTCACCATGCTGCCTCCAGACTCTCACGCGTCCATTCTTTTACCAGGACTAATCTCTAAATATGGTAAATCACCTGCCAACATATGACCAGAAAGAATTATGTTGTGCTCTGTCTACTGCATGCCCTGATGACGGCAATAAATTCACCAGTGTTCATTTAATCCTTTTTCATTTCGCCTCAGAAGTACGGAAACGGCGTGGCACGAAAGCAAAGAAGCTTCATCTATTATGAGCAACGAGGTTTCACTGACTCTATATACATATAGCAGAGACACTTTTTTCGTACTTACCCGAACTGCGTAATATAAAAGAGGGAAAATTCAAGAAATGTTGTCGGCGAAAAGTAACTAAGGCATGAATATTTATATTTTTCTTTTTTAACACATCCGGTGCCATATCATTTACTGGAAAAAAATGCACGTCGTTTCAAAAGGCGCACTATTTAGTTCCCAACCCGAAAAATGCGTTATGAAAAAAGATTGCAACATTGTTGGGAAAAGAGAGGACTACAGAGACGGAGGGATAAGACAATTCGTATGGTTAATGTTACATGTTTATTAGACTTACGTCTATCCGTTTCTGCAATATAGTAGTCTTACCTACTTTTTTGATGGACAGGTAACAAAGAAGAATCTGTAAAGATTAAAAGTTTATGATATTGAAAAATAAACAAGAGCTGGATGTTAAATCAGTAAACCTATCGACCTGAGCACAACTTGAAAGTCAGGGAGCGGAGAAACATAAACTGTTAGAACTTTCACCTTTCATCGCCTGGAAGTGACTGGGTTACTTCTTAACGAATGTTTACAGATACTGGCGCGAAAAGATCCAACACGGAGGAAGGGAAACTATAAGATCACACACAGGGGCGTCACTGCTTGAAAATGTATGGTCTGGTATGTTGAACGAAAACATGTAAGTCATGAACGTACGACGTTTCATCACTGCGACAAAAGGTCAGCTTAATTACCTCATATAATGTACGGAAGGAGCTTTAAGGATCTTTAACGATTACTTTTATTAATGGCAGCAGTGATGATTATAAAGATTTTGGCGAAAACGCTAAAAATTAATAGCTGCAACAAAGTAACAGTAGATTGCTGGCGCTGAAACACAAACAAAAAAGGTAATATGACCCGAGATAGAGCACCAAATTGGCCAACTTCCATTGAGAGACGGATCTGTTGATCATAAGCGGTGTCTGCAGGGATTCCCGTTATGATACGCCTAAAAATTTGTCTTCCCTTCTTATCTCCGTTGCATACTGTTGATCTTCGTGTACTGATAAATGTGTCTATATAAACAATTATTGTTGCTGCAATGCAAACGTCGAGTTTTATACAAAGCGAAAGATTAGACCTGCAGAGGCCAATAATGCCGCTGCCACCACTCTTTATGTTGATCCGCACACTGCTTCACACTTTAGATATCTTGGTGGTAATGTCGTAAAATGTCGAAATAGACATATGATTTCATGCCTATCAGCTGCTAAAAGCTCCAACACTGAGGTGTCAAAAATCCAGAGCACCGAAAATACTCACCAATGAGAAACTGATAAGATTATGAAAGGAAACAGGATATTTCGTGATAGATGAAATCTACCGCTTGCTATGTATTGTGGAAAAAAAAAAACATAATATCACATTGTTAAGGGATGGAGAATTTGCCCGAATTCTAGCTCGGTCTGGGGTTCATTGTTGTTAATAAAGATGTGAGAATTCATGTATTTTTACTTGGTTCTCCTTACTTTTTGATTTGGTTTACAATGTTAAGTATTATGGTAATATGGTAACCACTCTTCATGTCTGGACCTTTCTCCTTTCAAAATATTCAAATATTGGATAACGTTGACAAATGCTGGAACGAACTGGTATTAACTGGAGAAACATCTAGGCCTAGACGATATTGCGAAATTTTAGTAAACACTAGGTACATATTCTCAACGTCACAATTACAACAATGGCATGTATGCTCCGCCTCCATTTGAGTCTTGCTTTCTCTACGTTCGACTTTCTTAAATTATTATTCAACTTCTCAATATATCTCTATATAGTTTCATTCATTATTTTCCATTATCATTGGGGTATTTGGCGTCCCGGCACAACAAAGGTTCACATATATTAATCCAATATCATCGGGGAAATTGCATCCTGGCATAGCAAATGTTCATATATAATACTTCCATTATCATCGGGGTATGTGGCGTCCCGGCACAACAAATGTTCATGTATATTTCTTGTAACACATTTCTCTTCTCATGGGAATTATCATCCCGCATTATATTCACTTTTAATCTTGGCACTTTATTTTGCCTATAATTTAAAGCATATATTGCTTACCATATTCTCCTGCATATCCCTTTAATAAATACTGCAATGGCTGACATACAAGCCATATGGAATAACACATCTAGACGCTATGGCGTCACACATACAACTCCTCTTTTTACGTCATTGCCTAGCTACTCATCTCATAGCAACTGCATTCTTGTCTCTCTTGCATTCAGTTGAAGTACGACATGGTGTGACAAAAATCTGGTGTTAATAATAATTTGCCGCGATAAAAATCACACCAAAAAGTAACATCAACATTGCCCCTCACGCTCCCGAGCGTTTACTACAGGAAACACTCAAGATCCTGTAGGGTACAAACAATAATTAACCCCACTTACAGAGACAATCCACATACAAGCAACTCAACGAGGGAAGTATCATGTAGCAAGTCAGACATACATAGGAAAAAATCTGAAGAGCAATAATCAAGAATAATCAAATCAACAAAACTGCAATAAAATTGAGTCCATACTTCCAGACGAACCATCAAGTCCAGAAGACAATAAAAAATGTCGAAATAAACTGGAACTGCTCCATACATTATTCATGGTGTGCTGCCGTTAAAGTCATTGTTAGTGAGGGGTGGTTTCTATTCTGTACAGTTTACTTGTAATATATATATATATTTTTTGTCTTGAGCTATCATACTGATGGATGTAAGTTGCGAATGTGAGTCATTCATCTTAAAATTCATCTTGATAGAATCTGATAACGCAGTTCAGTTTAGAGTCCACGATTATGCACATTTATTTTACCAAAACACGATCAAAGACATTCATGGCATCAATCAATTACAATCAGTGCAGTCTCCTAGATTAGTTTAAATATCGTCAAAATGTCCGACTTTTATACACGCGATGCCGTCTGGCGGTTATCCGGTAGCGACAATCGTAGTTTTGGCGATATTATAATTGTAATAATTATAATCAAAATACTGCCTTGTATTTCTTCTCGGAAAGAAGATTATTCATAAAAATACGATGCTCCAATGCTGCATCCATTAATAATAATAAGGTCAACCCCTGGCCATTAGTTGAGGAGAAAATCTGCACAATAATATATTGGGAGTACTGGAAATCGCGTCTTGCTTGGACGGATTCTAATCATAAAAGGGTCAAGAACAACCGTTGTTATGCCTTAGCATAACACCATACTACGTCATAACTATCCATTGACGTCTACACAGAATTGCGTTTATTAATAAAATTACTTTAGTGCAAAGCACCTTATGTTGGCATCAATCAAATATGCTAGCGCGTAACTTTAAACTGGTAGCAAATGTAAGTGGGGCCAACATATAACTTATATATTTAATGTCGTAACAGCTGCAAACCGCGACAACAAATCAGCCAACCAGTTGTCCTCAACACGGATATGTCAAATGTCAAATGCAAACAGCTGGAGCAGCAAAACCAGCGGTATGTCCTAGAGTTCTTAAACGCCTTGGGTTTCAGAGACGTCAAAGGATGATGATCAACCTCGACGTAGAATTTTCTTCCAAGCAGGTGGCAAGATAACTTTGATATAGTCCACACGAGAGCAAGGAGCTCCCTTTCTCCCACAGAGTATTTCTTCTCCGCCACCGATAACTTTCTGCTCACAAAGAAACATGGATGGAGTACCCCGTCGACACGTTGCATCAAACTTCCACCGATACCGATCTGAGAAGCGTCTGTGCGAATAAAAAATGGTTCATTGATATTTGGTAAAATCAAAATAGGGTGATTCGCGAAGAGTATTTTAATCCTATCCAATGCTAATTGACAAGTATCTGACCATAGTACCTTTAGAGGTGCACCTTTGCGCGTCAACTCGGAAAGAGGACCAGAGATAGAAGAGAAGTCTGGAATAAATTTATGATAAGTTAAGCCCTAAAGGACTGCGAACTTCTTTCTTATTTTTCGGCACTTGAATGTTCAGAATCTTATTCACAATACCAGCAGAAGGATAAAGTCGATGATTACCAATCTTATGACCAAGGAAAGAAATTTCCTGAAAACCAATCTGCACCTTCGAAGGTCTAACAGTCAAATGATGCTTCCGTAGCAGTTCCAGCAAAGAAATGAAACCTACAATGTGTTCTTCCCATGTGTTATGGAATAAATAAATGTCATCGATGTATGTGACGACATCGGGTCTATCGCCAAGTAAACGGCGATCCATGCGAACAAATGTCGCAGGTGCATTTACCAACCCGAAACACATATAATTCCATTCAAATAAACCTCGATCCGACAACACTGTCAGTGGACCGATGATGTCAATTGCTAATTTTTTTAACGCGCGCTCAGGAATATCTGTGACTTGCAAGGGTGCCGTCTGGTTTTTACTCCTGCTTCCAACTGTTTGACAGGTATGACATGACTGACAATACCTTTTTACATTCGCGTTAACACCAGGCCAATAAAAATTCGAAGTAATTCGAAATAATGTACTATTACGGCCCAAGTGTCCTTCCATTGGCAAATCATGACCTGTATTTAAAATTAAAGGTCTAAAACTTTTTGGAACAACAATCTGTCTCTTTTCATGATCATTTCCCTTTTTAAAATATCGGATCAAAACAGAGTTACGAAACTCAATCCAATACGACGAGTTTTTAGTGACCTTAATTTACTTTGTTTTAGCCAAACCCAATAATTTCTTTAAAGATTTGTCCTCCCTTTGTTTCAGTGTAAATAGAGTAGGAGAAATGTTTTGAGCATTTCTCAGTGGCGTCTCCTCCACTACTGATGGAGATGTTTCGGTCAATTTATCAGCTTCATGCTGAGCTCTGGTAGGGACCGCATTCGCCACCAGTGGGTGCTTGCTGATCCACTCTGAAATTTCCTCATGTGAGCAGTCTTTCACTCCCGGTATGTTTCAAAGAATCAAATCGGATACAGGATTTTCCAAGCTACATACGAGTACAATCCCTGAATAAAAAGGAGTGTCGATTTCCACCTGTGCCATAGGAAACCATTCAATGTCAGCTCCAAATATCACGCATTTCAATGACTTTCCGGTAAAAGATGATTGATCTAATAACGATTTTCGTATTCCAAAGTCGTGCAACCAGTGTCCCGAAGTACAGTGACTGGTTTGTTATGGACAAACCCTTTATGCAATTGTCACGTAGGTTATAATCATTAAATTGCCTATATCTTCTTCCTATTCTTTCACCCGAATTCTAAATTTGGTTATCTCTCTTTATTTCCTTTTTCCTGTATATTTTGCATCCATTCGTTTGCGAAATATATTTTCATCATATTCGCAAATTTTACCTGTTTCTTTCTCAAAACTGAGAATCGCGCTAGGACGATATTACGTAGATGTCAGGGCTGCAGGGCGTCAGAAGGCGTGATAAGTCGGTTCGCTGAACATAGGACGTAGACAATCGTCTACATTCTCACCGAGCGCGCGAGCTTCTTCTCGGCATAAGTCCCGGTGAGGTGTGATACTTTACATCTGCACCGGTCAGTATTCAGACATTTGTCTGAAAAATCCCAAACTGACACGGCGCTCACTGTGGGCCATGGTCAGCTGTAGTGTGAAAACTGCCCCGCATTGGAGACAGGTTGTCTGAGATTTCGCAACTGACACGCAGAAAGTGGCAGTTTACGACAGCCTCTTCTAGTTACGTAGTTGTTATGAGAAAGGGCAGATTATTTCGTTTTTGCGAAATAAACGTTCATCTCTTTGTCTGGGTTTTCATATATACTAGAATGAGCTAGATTTCATTATCACTCAGTAACTTCGCAGTCAAGACTAGAACAAGCATCGTTCGATTTCTAAAAATCTCTGTTAAAAGAGATGGCCTTTAGTTTGATCGAAGTGGTTTAGTTCTTAGGAATTCTGTGTTTGAGGTATCATATATTATTATCTAGTATATCTAGTATTTTGTGAAGTGTTTAAAAGTGCTAAAATCGCTATTTATTTCTCTAGGTAGATCTGGTGCAGAGCGAATAATTTATAAGTCTGTATTAATTTCTAGTGACGTGTCTCAGTGGAAAGCAGGATAAATTATATTTCCAGCTTAAATTCAGTCGGTTATTACTAAATTTAATTTAACTGCTAAATAATCAGACGAGAACATAATTTTCAAACTAACTTATAACTGCTAGACTAGATGTCTCATGAGTCGTGACGAGAATATATTTTATATATATCTCTAATTCATGATGATAAATTTATGACTATAACTTATTTCACGGGAGGTGTTAAATGATAAGTTAAGGTTTACGCCCGCAGTTAAAATATAAGTATACCCTTAAACATAGGATGTATAAATATTTCATATATATGTTTCTTTATACAGAGATTTCTGTGGTAACCTAACTATACCAGCGTTACGTACTGATGAACCTATCCTGTGAAGACTAAAAAAACTTTTCCCTTAAAGACTTGGTCGTAAGCTTTTCAAGAACTTTAACGTGAACTGAAATAACGGGCCCAGTGTGCCTGAATTAGTCCTTCCAGAAACGATATTCTAAAGTACAGCCCTTGTGGCAAGTAACATTATTCATAGCATTAAACTTTCCGACATCTTTTTGACCAAATGTGTGGTGAACCCTGATTATCTGTTGAGAGAAGCTGTCCACCGGTTATTTTCCTAATTTAGGGAAACCTCGTGTTCTGACATTGTGTGCTCGCTTAACCCTAATTCTTACTTCGTGAGTCAAGATACACTAACTTTAGTCTGAAATAGCCGACGCCTGAAGCTGATGCTCCCCGGAGAAATTTCTGAAAAAAACCAAAACCAGCAAACCACTCTGTAGAGCTGGGATCCGCTTCAGTGAACGACAGAACAGACAAATGGTGTGAATGTTACCAAGGTTGCGCCAGACGGCAAGCTACATCACGTATGTAATTAGTACAGGGCCCTGATGAAAGAACCGAGTGAAAGTAGACGGTGTGAGGTATGTGAATTTCACCCATGTTTGTAATTCCATTTATGAAACTTGTTGTCAATGCAAGAATATTTTTTTGACTTCCCTCAGGTTAAAACCTACTACATCTAAGTCGGTTCATATTTGTTTACGAGGAAAGAAAGAAAAATTATTAGACAAACTCATATGTATCATTGAATCTCCTGGCTTTCACTTTACTCATAACGGGACTGTGGGCTTACCTTGAGGGGATGAGATCATATTGGGGTCTATCATTTCTTGTAGCAATTTCATTGATTATTGTTTTGACCACGTGTATATGTTTATTTTCTTTTCTTGATGAATTTTATGTGTTGTGAGGAAATTTTTAGCTGATAAATAAAAACTTCCCTTTGAAACTAAAAGCAGCGTGTTGGTCAGCTCGTTCAGAATATATATATGTAATCATTTTGATAGTCTTCCCACGTCTGTGTGTCTACCTGTTGTCACTGGTGTGTGTGCACGTGAGTGGTATGTTCATTACATATTAGCATATGTTGTCAATAGTCTGTCCGACTCTTACATAAGTGTCGTAGAAGATAGGCCTGAGAGAGAGAGAGAGAAGAATCTTGTCTTTTTCCAGGGGACCGTTCTATTGATTCGCTACCACTGCACTCGTGGAAAGATCTATTTCTGTATTAACTCTCACTGCAGCTATCACTGATTCTATCTATTCAGAAGGGACCAACCAAAGTCTTAATTTCCTATCAAAAAATCTACGACAGCAATGTAAGACGACCAATAAAATCACATACGGGCATAGCAGGTAAAGTATGTCCACACAAAAGTCTAGTTTGAGCACCAGGCTCATATAGAGTGTTACACTCAGCGCAATTGTTATCTTTGCTTTAGCGCACAATACATGCATTAGCTTGTTCAATATGACTATCGTGACCACACAGTTGGGTACAGACGTTAGCATGGTCTGATTTCCATTTTGCCTGTTTACAATCATGTTTGGGATCAACTTTGTGAGTGCATTGTTTGCTGTGCTTATTGTTTATTTCACCCAACTGACACCTACCATTATCACTGGAACGTTCACCTGAAGTTCTTCTATACTCTCTGTGATGTATGTCATCATTGCAATTACCGTATTGTCGTCCACAACTTCGATTAGAGTAATAGGAATATCTATATCCACCTAAGTGAGATGGTGACCGACGACGAGGAAAATTGTACCGTCCTCGATAGGAAGATCGAATATCATTCCTATATCCGCCCTCCGAACTCCTGGGGCGAGAACGGTGGTCACCTACCCCTCTGTCGTGGTACGAAACACAAACGGGTAATGATTTATCGAAGGATACCTTACGAATTTCCGTGCTGGGATGTGCAGACATGTAGTTCCTCCCATGTTCTTGGCACTCCTTGACAGATTTAGGCTTTCTCTTCTGCAAAAAACGTACAAATTCTGCGCCACAGGTGGATAAAAAGATATACGGTGTTTACCCTACGCCTTACACACAGACATAGCTGGCCACGGATTTGGGTCGGACTGAGCCGATGAAGACTCCCCCGCCCCTTCTCGCGGCTGGCAGTCACACGCACAGTGTGTTATTTATTATTTTTCTCACAATATGCCACGTACAACTTATCACCTAGCAGCTAGTAAATTGTCGGTGTCTGTTAATTTGTCGTATGGCATTTAAAAAAATAATAGACGCTATAATAACAATAATTATAAAATGAAATATAAACAGTATTTTTTCCCTCCCACTATCAGCCGTCTAGCCCCTAAGTCCGGTCTGGTTAACCGTCTCGTTTATCTCTCTCTCTCCTGGAGAGTTTAAGTGTTTGCGTCCGTTTACACTGTAAACACAAATTACCGTCTCGTCTCAGCTATGTAGCGTCGTTGATGTGATCTAACATTTTAATTGAATATCTGGTTATGAAACTCGCTACGCGTTATTTAATTTAATTCGCCTTTCTAGCAAAGAAAAAGATCTAAGTGAAGTAATGAACTGTATGTTTAAAGTATTTAAGTGTTTAACTTTAAATGCTATCACTGAAAAATACTTCTAACACTTAAAACTATTTACCAGAAAATCCAGAATGAAAATCTCCACGAATCACTTTTTAACCAATAATCCAAAAGAAATGGTTATGTCTACGCGCTAGACTTTCTTCTCAAATTCTGACTGACACTGATGGTTGGGTTAAAGAAAACAGCAATATATATATATATATATATATATATATATATATATATATATATATATATATATATATATATATATATATATATATATATATATATATATATATATATATATATATATATATATATATATATATATATATATATATATAATTGGATTTTTTTCATCTCTAATGGCGTAAATTCGCATTACTGTGTGGGACAAAAATTCAGAAGCAGAGATGCAAAATAAAGGCTTACGTTTCTGTCTTCCAGAGGTTCTCGTCTGGAGTGGTGACCGACATTAAAGACTTTCTGCTCTCCTAGCGGTTTTACCTGTAGAATGCTCGTGTTCCGAGATCAAAGGATATTAGGGATTTTTATATTTCCCCTGAGCAAACTTCAAAGTGTCAGTTCAGCCTTTCTCACGTGCGGTCTGTCTGTCAAGTATTATATGATTGACAGATGAGCTCGTGTAAGTGAAAAGGAGTAAAACAAAGCGTGATGTGTTTCCTGTTATGACCGACAGGTCAACGAAGATTGTAAACACTGCGTTAGCCAGTGTTTACAGGAAAGACGGTGGGGACAAAAGGGTGAGCTGCCAAAATAGACAGTTGGTATAATGCATGTTTAGCTAGCAAATCAGAGAGCAGCTATAAGGTTACAATAAGCTGTCAGATTACTGTAGGCTCTTTTCCAGTACACGTCACAAATGCTGGCTGCAGGCTTCCTGCAAGGGAACCTCTGCCGTGGTGACCCCATGCTCTGTAGGAATTGCAAGGGACAGTGATGAAGATGACGACGGCTGTAATGTATTTTTATAAAATGGTAACACGATTCTGTTGTCGGTGTATCTTTGTTGTCTACTGATGTACATTTCTTGCTGTTTTATTCATTTCTCGTTCCGCCCCTTATGGTGACAACAAGTTTTCTTAGGCATCCTGTCTCAAGCCATGTGTCTTCCCTTCTACTGCTTTATATACTGATCACTTTTGACACTAACAGCTTATGGATACTATAAATGCGCTATTTGTTGTTCCTTGCTTTGTTTTCCGTAGAGATGTTTCAATACTTCAGTGGCTGTGATAGTTCATAAGCCTTTGACAGTGTTGTTTTTTTCTGTGTCTGTTCCGCCTTATTTTGAACACGCTTTCCACGTATGTCATTTTCTTAAAAAAGTAATTTAAGCAAGGCCTTACTGACGTGGATGTTGAATTGGCCTGGAATTCAAGTGGCATGAATTGCATTTTGTTAAAGGTGCTAATCTTCATATTGTATCTGTAGTAGGTTGTACTGAGTACATTTGTATTTTACTGCACTTGACTCTGCCAGTAACATGCAAAAAAGAGAAAAAAAAAACAGCCGGAATATCGGTCTGTCAACATGGCACGACAATCATCGGGGCCGATACAACGTTCGCTGGTAATAAATGAGTTAATTTATGTCACTGCAATAGATTCTGGTTGTATTGTCGTCTTTAAAATAAAAAATAATAAAAATATTTTTAAAAATACTTTAAACACAGGCTTTTAATGCACTAAAAAGCCACAAATAATTCTTCAAGAAGTTTATAGCTTGCAGTCAAAAAATTTAACATCAAATTGACAAAAAGCGTGGGGCGCTTAAGCGCTTATCATATATTTTATCCATAAGTGTGTAATGAAGTATAAAGCAGAAGTTAATTTCATGTAGAATCAGCGCCCCAGGCTTTTTGTCAATTTGATGTTAAATTTTTTGACTGCAAGCTATACACGCCTTAAAAAATTATTTGTGGCTTTTTAGTGCATTAAAAGCCTGTGTTTAAAATATATATTTTTATATTTTTTAATTTTCTTCTTTTTAGTGTTATTTTTTTTGTTGTTTTTAAATTTAAGTCAAACGTAATCGATCCTCTAATGACATTATCAGTTTGCGATAAACGAGTCCAGAGCACAGGAGGCGGATTTCATTATTCAGTATATTACACGGAAAGTAAACATTTTTTTATTTTTTTTAGTTTTATTTTTAAATTTTGATAAGAGTTGTAAATTACATTTTAAAAATGTAGTTGTCAGTTGTGTGTATGTCTGTGCACGCGCGTGCGATAGTGTGTGTTTGGAAAGAGGGAGGGGGAATAAGTTTCAATATTTCTTTCAAGAGAGACAATCTTGTTGGAAAGAATACACCTAGATTATTTGCAGTTATCGCCCATTTCACTGATGATACAATACCCAAAGAATTAATATTAATTTTAATTTTATTAATTTTATTATTTTTACGACTGATTATTGTATTGTCATGGGAAATACACAACTATGCCAAGTTTCAGAGCTATTGCTCATCTGGATGTGATTGAAAAATCGATTGCAAGATTTGAAGATGACAAGAGAGTGACATACGTTGCAAGTTAAAGAAAAACCTGTAAAAATCGCTCGTTTATGATGCCGGATGCTGAATGTGGTTCTAACGTTATCCTATTATTTTAAATGTTGACTATCAGAGTTGACAGAATGTATCTAGCTGCAATCGTGAAATGAGGTCAGGCATCTTTCTGCGTCCTTCCTTTGAGCTCTTACCACTTACACCTGTGTGGAAAGGAGGTATTTCAACATTCTTATATAAATGCCAAAGTTATTACTACACATGTCAGAGTTTGTATATCTTGATTACAGCTAGATACAGGAAAGAAAGGCGAAACAGAAGCGAGAAGACTGATGAGAAAAATAACTGCTAAAAAATTTGAAAACAGTTTAAGGAAACATATTTTTGGTTGGGAGCCGCGCTGGTGTAATGGCTACAACGTTGTACTGGCGACCAGGTTTTCAAAGTTCAAGCCCGGGCGTCAGCGTTTGAAGGAATGTTTACAACCGGGAATTTGACTGAATAACCTGAACGACTCCTGCACATAAACCCTTTGTGGATGGGAAGGGGCGAAGCTCCTGACCGGGTTGGAAGGAAAGTCCACTGACCCCCCAGCCTCGCAATGACATGTCATTGGGCCAAAAGGGCTGGAAAGCTCGAGTGCCGCTGGTTAGAGAAAAAAAAAAGGAAACATATTTTTGGTTACAACTACAGAACAAATAAGAAACACAAAACGGATGATACATGTGGCAAATTAGCGCTACAAGAAATTACATTATAGAGCAAGAGAAGTTTTCTTTGCATTGGGATATATATGGAAATGAAATGAGGTCATGAACAACAGACAAATAAGAATCTTCCATTCAAACGCAAGGTCTGAAACATGAAGAAGCACGAAAACAACAGCCTAGAAGTTACACGGCTTTAATTAAATGAGTGCTTATGTTAAATAGAAAGAATAAAGTATTAAGACAAGATCACCAGTATGAAACTAATGGAAATAACGAGACAAATGTGAGGGGAATAAAATGTGAGAAGAAGACGCTGACGCTTGATGGTTCACATGCTGATAAAATCAATTGATATCATTACAAGGCAGTCCTTCTCTAGAATTCACAGGATAAGAGATAGAGGTAGACCAAACACACACACACGGAGAAAGGAATGAGAAATAGACATGAAGTGTTACTAGGTGTTCTCAGCTGGATGACGACTTGCTGACGTCTACAGTATGCGCCAGTGATATATCCACACTGATTATTCTCTCTCTCTTTTTTTGAGACATGAGGTGGGTAAAGAAGACTTGGAAAGATCTTGAATGGGTGGAACAGTACAGGAGGACTTAGCGTGTATTTGTTAAAGGCCTGTGCTCCTTGGGGAACTAAAGAGAGTGGATGATATACTTGTCTAGCTTTCAAACAAGCAGTTTCTTCTCACTCTGCGCATTTTTCACTCACATTAATTATTTGCATACGAAACAGAGTAGAAATTACACCAAATCTCTACCATATCTTCTGTGCTTTGATCTTCCTTTTATTTGCAAGCAGCAGCCATCTAAAATTATTTCATGGTAAACAATCCGCTTAAATATTTACACTTCAGGTTTCAAAACGTGAGCCTTATGACTCTTACTAAGTGTTCTCACCTGGATGACGACTTCCTGCCGTCTACAGTATGTGTCAGTGATTATTTCCACACCGATTATTCTCTCTCTTTTTTATTTTTAGCTTTACCTAGAATAATATTGGCGTAGATCTTTGAACCAACAGATAATTCATCATTTCCAGAAACGGCTGTGGTCGTAGAAAATTATACACGTAGTCATGAAATAATCTAGGGTATCAATTATTAAAGCTGCCCACTAAAGTACAGCCTGATTCAATAGTCAGTCACTTCCTTTTTACAAAAAATGTTTTTCTCCTCACTTGTATCATCTGGATAGACATGACACAAATGTGACATCGAGTAGAAATAACTGCCATTTGACTTACATGTTTTTGTTATATATATTTTTTTTCATTTCAAGAAGTAAAATAAAATAAAATAATATTTTAAGTGTCCAATAAAGTGACACTCCAAGAGAGAGCAACAATATGCTTCCTGCTAGGAACAGGCCGGATCTCAAGTTGTGCTGCAGTGTTAATGTGACATTGCATTTTATGTAACAAAACTAGCAGTTTACTATCTTTATATTGACATTTGTTTCATATAAATTGGGAGGGAGCCGCGCTGGTGTAGTGGTTACCACACTGCGCTGGCGACCGGGTGACCCAGGATAAAACCCGGGCGAGGACATTTGAAGATATTTCGTCCACCGGGGTTTGGACTGGATTAACTCGATTAACTCGAGCCCTGGCGAGGACATTTGAGAGAGTGTCGTCGACCAGGGAATGGCGGCTCCTGAGCCGACCCAGCTCTAATGGGTACCTCCGAAATCGGTGAGTATCTGCCTGAATGGCGAGGGACACCTGTCTCTGTACAAGGAAAAAAGGGATACTCACGTAAAAATCAGTCTCAGGTTAGACAAACTGACCTGAGATTTCGCCTCGAGTAATAGCGGGCGTACGGGGGGGGAAATTGGGTTGGATAGACGTGAAGAATTACCGCGCATCGAACCCGGCACCTTTGCAGCGAGAGACCAGTGCTCTAACTACTCGGCCAGTCGAACGCACACGGTGTCCTCTGTGTACGTTGTTAAAAAGCTACGGCTGTGCAGTGTTGGCGTTTAACATTACAGCAAATTGACAACTTTGAAGAAAAACAGGAAGAAGGAAGAGAAGACAGATAAAAACAGTATTGGAGTACTACGCCATAAAGTAGCTACTGGATTTGTAAACACGCAAAGAAAAAACAGATTTTATGAAAAAATGTAACCGATGATTGCCAGACCGAACTGGGAAATACAACGCTGAAAGGTGTGGAATCATAGCTACATCCTGGCAGCAATAAAGACAAAGTTGGAATTATTATTAATAAGAATACCAAAAAAAGCTAGAGAAGCTTTCATTGCACTGGGAAATGTAAGGAAATAAAAAAGGAATCAGGTTCATAGCAAAATCCAGAATCTTCCACACAGGTGTCAGTTATGTTCTTTTATATGGCTCTGAAACAGGAGTACCAAGAACAAATGACAAATAGAAATACAGGATTTCATAAATCGGTACTTGTGCAGAATAGAAGGGTTGACATGACATTGAGGAGCAGATTAGGAGGAACCAGGCAAATGCCAGTAGAACAAAACAAAAACAAAACAAAAACACACTTTTGTGGGGGAGATGTAGTTGGCGTTGGATAGGGTACACATTGAGAAAACCACCTGACAGAAATACAATACCGTCCGTATTATGGAATTCCCAGGGTTTGAAAAATAAAAGGAGCCTAAAAACACACAGATGAGGACACAAGATATGACCGTGAAGAGTAAAAAGGGGCCACAGGAAGACATTGACCTGATTGCACGGTATGGGAAGGTTTGACTTGTATTTGTTGAAGCCCTGTGCTCCACGGGAGTCCGAAAGGTAGCGAATTGATGAAACCATAAACCATAGGATCAAACACCTGGGCACGCTAATACGAGAGAAGGTCAAAAAGTAATGCCTCCTATCTTTTATGTATGTAAATACTGCATCGGTGTGCAATTTGTAAATTTAGCAGGATTCCTCAAACACTCTTCTGCACTGTATAGCATTACCAACCTGTTTCAGTAACAGGTGGCACCACTGTAACAGTTTTAAAATGGCTGCCAAAGACGTTCGGTTAAAACAAAGTTATGTCATAGAAATCCTCAATGCTGTAGGCGAGACCCCGATTCGCATCCACGAACGTTTGAAGAATGTTTATGGAGATTCAACAGTGGATGTTAGCACTGTCCGACGTTGGGTACATGAGACTTGGGTTCATTTTTTTGAGCCAGAATCCAAGAGGCAGTCAATGGAATGGCATCACACAACATCGCCGACAAGAAAGAAGTTCAAAAGTTCACCATCTGTAGGGAAAGTTATGGCCTCCGTGTTTTGGGATGAGAAGGGTGTGATTCTTCTCGACTTCTTGGAACAGGGAAACACGGTGAATGCAGACCGTTACATTGAAACTTTGAAGAAGCTTAGAGGTCGTCTTCGGCGACTTTACCCATTAAAAGATCAGATAACTGCACTACTGTTGCACGATAATGCCACGCCACACACCGCTAAACGCACCATTGATGCGATTGCAGAATTTGGCTGGACATTATTACCACATCCCCCTTACAGTCCCGATCTTGCACCTTCTGACTTCCATCTGTTTGGACCACTGAAAGAAGATCTTCGCGGACATCACTTTGAGGACACCGAGACCCTTAAACGCGCCGTACGCCAGTGGTTTAGGAAAAAGGACACACATTTTTACCGTGCGGGGATACATGCCCTTGTGAGAAGATGGACAAAAACTGTAACCAATAACGGAGACTACATTAAGAAATAAATTTTTGAAGTTCAGACTTGGGGCTACATTTCAATGTGAATTTTATCTGTTTTCTTGCCTATTGAATGAAATTAAAAATCACGAGGCATTACTGAAAGAGACCAATGAGGATGTCCTGAAAGAGGCCAATGAGGATGTCCTGAAAGAGGCCAATGAGGATGTCCTGAAAGAGGCTAACGAGGATGTCCTGAAAGAGGCCAATGAGGATGTACTGAAAGAGGCCAACGAGGATATATATGTGGTGGGTTTTGATGTTAAAAGGTTAAGTATTAATTGTCTACAGATGGGAGGTAAGCTATGCAAGTCCCTGAGTCTAATTGTTGATGAAGTTGTTCTCAGGGTGCCTGTCTGCTACCACCCTACGACCTCAATCTGCTATATATTTTGAACCTATACTGTTCAAAAAAAGAAACGCATAGCTACTGAAGGCACACACATAGCCATAATTTTGACATTTAATAACTTTTTTAATTTAAGGAGTTAATTGTTCAAATTGCACACAAGAATACCTTAGGGTTCAACCAATCAATTGATAGTTGTTTTGCATCTGGGTCACGAGAGTTTTTTGGCGTACGGGCTTTCCCGTTAGTATGGTGTGTGGCCTCCTCTTGCATCGATCAGTGACTGGCATCTCCTGGGCATGGATGCGATCAGACGTCTGATGTGGGCCAGTGGGATGGCTGCCCACTCTTCCTGGAGTGCCTGGAACAGATCACGACGATTGGCTGGAGCAACGTCTCGGCGACAAACACATCTATGCAGCTCATCCCACAGGTGCTCAATCGGACTCATGTCTGGAGACAGGGATGGCCAGGGAAGGGTGAGAATGTTGTTGGCAGTCAGGAACTGCGTGGTCAACCGTGCACAATGGGGTCTGGCGTTGTCCTGGTGAAACACATACCTTTGGGCAGCCAAAAGTGGAAGGACATGGGATCGAAGAATTTCACTGACGTATCGTTGCGCATTCAAGCCTCCTTCAATGTGCACCAATTGACTCCTTCCGTTGTAACTGATCATTCCCCCCACCATTGCACCTCCACCACCGTGCGGCGGAGCTTCATCAACGAAATTTTGGGCGAAACGTTCATTTCGCCTACGGTAAACCCTACGCCGTCTATCATGACGCTGCAACAAAAAGAAAGATTCGTCACTAAACCAGACACGTCTCCATTGATTGTCAGCTGCCCAGGGACGATGCTGGTTGGCCCAAAGAAGTCGATTTTGGCGATGGCGGCGCGTAAGGACAGGTCCTCGGTGAGGTCGTTGTGCCCAAAGTCCAACGTCATGCAGTCTATTCCAGACAGTTTGATCAGACACATGACGTCCTGCAGGCAATGACTGGGCAGTTGAGGAAGCTGTTGCAAATCTGTCTCTGAGGTGACGAAGCCGAATAAAGCGATCCTCCGCTGCTGTTGTCACTCTGGGTCGTCCACTGCGATGCCGGTCTTCAACTGAGCCAGTGGTTTGGAACTGGTGCCAAAGTCGACTGATGGTGTTCTGATGCACGTTTAGATGCCTGGCAACCTGACTTTGACTTTCGCCTACATGCAGTCGGCCAATAGCAATGTTCCTTAAAGTTATCGATAGAGACGCCATAAATGGCTGCTTGAAAATGAACTGAATTTTTTTGTGTGTAGCGTTATTCTTTTGTAGGGTTTCAGTTGCGTAGTCAGTGAATAGTGTTCACCCCAAATTTTGTTGCTTTCACGTGCGCGCAACATGAGCTGTGGTCAAAAATTGCGTCATAAACACTATTGACCACTGCGTTGTAACGATTACAAAAACGAACGCAATTCAGGTCAACACGTGCATTTTACACTGTAAAGAACATTTGAGGCTGGTTTTTATATACCCTAGCACCAAATTTTACTTACAAACTCATAAAAACGCGCCCTCGGATAGCTAAACAATTTATTTTGCCTGTTTCTCAATGGCTGGGATACAGGACTGTTGAAAACTCAAAAGATAATGCAATTTATTTACAGCAAAGTAATTTAAAACAACAACTGTGTCTGTTATTATTAATATAAATTGTTCCTGACTGGAAGTGTTCTGATGAAGCAATAACTCCTATGAATGATCACGCTTCGGAGGAACGACTTGTGTCATCATGTCAAGAAAACTGATTGATATATTAATGATGGAGAGTATGGTTAAATGAACTAACACACGCCCGTGGACAATTGGGCTTAACTTTGTGTCATAGAACTTGTGATGTCCTTCTCACAACCACCTTCTTCCCGACTGCAACGTCTGAATACTGCTTCCGACTCTTTAGAATAAAGGCAAACAGGTAGTTTTTGCCTCGAGCTTGCAGCTTCAGGAGTACGTATATTTTGGTATGTGGCTCACTGATTGTTTCAAGATGGAACCCTGAAATCAGAGGATTAATGCCTCCTCAGTACATCATACACCTGTCTCCATCTCTAAACAATTAAACATTATCAACATTTTCAAGATCAGTGAAGTTGCTAAATAAATAGCTATCGTTCCTATCTGATTTGGTGCCTTATTCATCATCAGGAAATCTTCAAACATTCGTTTGATACATTCCTTGTCATAGAAGAAATTATAATTAATTATATAAAGTCATGTGCAAACACTGTGACTTTGCTGAAGACGGAAAGTGGTTTGCTGGTCTTACATCATAATAATGTCATATTTTATTTTCAACTATGTCTTTTCATTCACTCCCACAGTTTAAGTAAGCCTGTCTGGCTTTAATACAAGGTGATAATCTTTCCTAACTCCGCCTATGCCGGTCCCAAGCCCGGATGAAAAAGGAGGAGGGCGGCCTGCATGGAGGCCGTAAGGAGGCAGCCCCTCCACCATGCAAAGGCACAACAGGCCAATCACCTGTTTGCTTTAAATCATGATTACACGAACTACAAGAGAGACAGCCGGACTGATTCTAAAGGCGACGAACTGGAACGGACTACGGACTACGACTTATGGAACTTGGAACACAAGAAGTATAAATGGGAAGGAAGAGGAGCTGGTGGAAGAGATGAGGAAAGCAAAACTAGAAATCCTGGCTATAACGGAAACGAAGAAAAAAGGACAAGGAGTCATGGATCTCGATGGCAACACGTTGCTCTACAGTGGTGTACCCATATCTGAAAGAGCTAAAGGGGGCGTGGGTTGCATTGTGGCCCAAAATCAAAAAGATAGTATCAAGGGATGGAACTTTGTCTCGGAGCGCATTATGGTTGTAAAACTAAAAGAAGGAGAAACCATAGTCAACCTGGTCATAGTGTATGGGCCAAATGAGGATGAGAGAGCAGAGGTCAAGGAGGAATTCTTCGAGCTGCTTCAAAGGACAGTGGATGACTGCCTAGATGAAGTTATTATGCTCGGAGATTTTAATGCCAGAGTTGGAAATGACCATGCTAGATGGGGTGGAGTTATCGGAAGATATGGAGAAGATACTCTCAATGACAATGGAAAGCGACTCCTTAGATTCTGCAGTGAGCAGAATCTGATCATTACAAACACAAAGTTCCCCCATAAGCGCATACATGCATACACTAGATGTAAACCAACCAAGAATGAGAAGTCAGTGATCGACTATGCCATTGTTCGGAGAAGCTCATTCAGATATGTCCGACATGCAAGAGTCTGGAGGGGGCCAGAGATTGGAAGTGATCACTACCTGCTAACAATCAAACGAACAACTGAAAGAGTTGCTCAGCCTAGGAACTGCCCAACATCACGCAAGAAACCAAGTAAACGAGCAGGAGAAATGAGCATTAGGACCTACAAGCTGAGAGAGCCAGAAATTAAGACCAGATATCAGGGGCTTATTGCTACAGCAGTGAGCAACACAGAAGAACGACCTGATGACTTGGAAACCCTCTGGAATAAATTCAAGGATATCATAAAGACAGCTGCTGCAGAAGCAAGCGGTGAAGTCCGACTTGGGAACCAGAGAAAGAGGACACCTTGGTGGACAGAGGAAGTCAAAGAGAAAATAAGAGAGAAGAAAATGGCATGGAAACAATACTTAGGAGCTAAAAACACAACAGGACAAATGGAAAAATATAGAGAATATGTGACACTCAGAACAGAAGCAAAGAACAAAGTGCTAGCAGCAAAACAGAAGTCCTGGGAAGAATTTGGAGAAAAGCTAGAAAAAGATGCACAAGAAAACCAGAAATTGTTCTATAAGACCCTAAAGAACATGAGGAAAGAAAAACAATGCCCTCTCAAATTTATTAAGGACAAGCAAGGCAAATTGCTTACTGCCCCGAAGGAAGTAATGGAAAGATGGAAAGAATATTTCTCAGAACTCCTGGATGGTGAGCATGGTGAAGCATCAGAAATGATAACCACTAGCACAGAAGAGAAAACCAATGATGGTGAAGATGACATAAAGATGGAAGAACTGAGGGCAGCACTAGAGAAAATCAAGATGGGCAAAGCAGCAGGGCATGATGGTATAACACCAGAAATGGTTAAGTACATGGGAGCATCAGGCGACCTATTACTCTTAAAGGTCCTACAGGCAGCATGGTGCAACAAGACCATACCAAAGGATTTGGAGATTGCCATCATAACACCAATTTTCAAAAAGGGTGACAATCGACAATGTGGAAACCATAGAGGCATATCCCTTCTCAGTGTCCCTGGTAAAATCTACTCTAGAATCCTAGAGCAGAGACTCCGACGCCTAGCTGAGCCACAATTGGATGAGGTCCAGTGCGGATTCCGAGCAAACCGAAGTACTCAAGACCTAATCTTCACACTCAGACAGCTGAGTGAAAAGGCCCTTGAGTATAAGAGTGAGATCCGTCTTTGTTTCATAGATCTGGAAAAGGCGTTTGACAGGGTCCCCTGGAGCAAACTTTGGGACTGTTTGGCAAGGAAGAATATTCCAGCACCTCTGATTCATGCTATACAGAGCTTCTACAAGTCTTGCAGAAATTATGTGAGGACAGCAAACCATAAGTCAGAAGAGTTCAGGACCACCACTGGTGTAAGACAAGGTGATATCCTATCACCTTACCTCTTCATACTCCTTATGGACGATGTCATCAAGGCATGTAAGGAGAGAACAAGAAAGTATTCAGTGAGGTACTGGAAGATGAGACAGGTCTATATTTCGGAGCTGGCATTTGCTGATGATGTTGCCCTGATTGCTAAATCAGAGGCACATCTCCAATCCAACCTGCAAGTCTGGAAGGAAGAGCTGGAGAAGAGAGGGATGGTCATAAGCAGCTCTAAAACAAAATCCATGGTGATATCACGAGAAGAAAGAAAACATCAGATTAAGTTGGGAGAACAGGTCCTGGAGCAGGTCGACCACTTTAAATATCTCGGAGCTATTATAGACCGAAAGGGGGGCATCAAAGAAGAGTTGGCCACTCGAAAAGCAGCGGCTGGGAGACTTTTTCAGGCCATAAATCGTGGATTCCTCAGCAAGAAAGAGGTTGGTAAGAAAACGAAGATGGCTGTATACCGCTCCACCTATGTCCCAGTCTTGACATATGGATGCGAGTCGTGGGCAATGACTACAACCCACAAAAGCCAGATCCAAACCTCAGAAATGAGGTATCTGAGGAAAGTGGTTGAAGTAACAAGAAGAGACATGGTCCGCAACCAGACGATCCGTCAAGGCCTAAAATCCCATCCGCTGCAGACCCAAATAGAACAGTCCCAACTAAGATGGTTTGGCCATGTCTGCAGAATGGGAGAAGATCGGCTACCACGACAAGCATGGGAAACAAAGAGCCAGGGATCCAGACCTCCAGGACGACCCAGAGTCCGCTGGGAGGACAACATTAGACAATCTTTGAAGGACCGAGGACTAGAATGGAACCAGGCCAGAAAGAAGACAGCTGATAGAATGGTCTGGCGCTCCCTCTTCCAAACCTCTACACCTCACGGTAGAAGGGGAACGACTAAGTAAGTAAGTAAGATAATCTTTCCTAATAACATTTGTGGCATGACACAAAGGTTTAGTTTGGCGCCTTCCTGGTGGTGCCTCTACGCATCAATAAGGCATACACATTCAATAATACAGATACATATCAATAACAAGATTTATATAAATGTTTATCTTACCGCATCAATGAAATAATACCCAATTTGTAGGTTAACCGGCGATCAATAGGCACATTCAGATCGCCACTGATGCAGAACAGCGAAGGCACTGGTCATGTATTCCCTGCGTCTGAAGCTAACACTACTTGTGAGATTTTAATTTTCGAATGGCAACTAATGCTGGTTTCAAATCGTTTTTATCACTCCTCTTAGTCTATTTTACCAAAGCCAATCGAATTATGTTATGCCCACTAGCCTCTTTTTTTCAAAAATAAATTACACTTTCAAAAATGTATCGTTCCACCCCCTTTTTCCCCTACGGGCAAAGTTGAGTGAGGCCTTCAATGTGTATGTCTCTGTGTCTTCTCTTTACCATATTCTGTTATTATCTAAGCGTTTTTACTGTAAGATATTATAACATTATGGGTAGTATTATCTTCTAATAAACAAATATTAGCATTTTATTTGTCAACTGTCCTTGCTTTTATTTTATTATTCAGCTAGGTTTCATTGGGCCACCCTTTCTTTCCCCTTTTTTAATTTCAGTATCACACTGCATAAGCCATCTTTTTAAATATGCTTCTATGCAAATCCCCCACTTACATTCTCTCTCTCTCTCGTTCGTTTTCAAAACGAAGCAACGCGTTAGGATTTCATCAGAAAATATTATCACTGTATACAGGAAATGCGAGCCTGTCTGTGTGTTTATACTAATCGTCTCCCTATCTAAGTGGTTATACATTCAAACTGCGCTACTAATGAACGGGGTGGGGCAAGCGGTGAGGTTTCCTCTCATTCAATAGCAGACACTACTGCTTTATTTAACTTTAACTTTTTGGGAAAAAATATGCCCCTAGCAACAGCGTAACTATGGCCAAGTAGTTTTATTCAAACGCTCAACCATTCATTCGCTTTTAGTGTTAGACTAAGCAAGTCTGTGACGTCAGCTGTCGCCTGTCGTCCTAGTTTGAAATTTAAAAAAAACCAACGCTTGTCAAGGTTGCATTTTTCCTTTTCTCATTTCATTCCTCCGTTTATTTATTCTCTCACTCCGTTTGAAACTAACTATGCATTTCGATCTGTCAAAAGGCTTTTATTTTAGAGGATATGGGTATTGCGGAGAGGGGAAAAGCTAACAGTTTTGTGAATCGTTTACTATGGCGTACTGCTTGTTAGAACCAACATGACGGCGGGCTATGGTGACGATGTTGAACACAACTCCCTATTTTATCTCTATAGTTTTTGAATTTATAAGCAGTAATATTTTATCTATTTGATCGGGGTATCAGGGATCTTACTACAGTCCTGAAAGAGGCCAATGAGGATGTCCTGAAAGAGACCAATGGGGATGTCCTGAAAGAGACCAATGAGGATGTCCTGAAAGAGGCCAATGAGGATGTCCGGAAAGAAGCCAACGAGAATGTCCTGAAAGAGGCTAACGAGGATGTCCTGAAAGAGACCAATGAGGATATCCTGAAAGAGGCCAATGAGGATGTCCTGAAAGTGGCCAATGAGGATGTCCTGAAAGAGGCCAACGAGGATGTCCTGAAAGAGGCCAATGAGGATGTCCTGAAAGGGACCAATGAGGATGTCCTGAAAGAGGCCAATGAGGATGTCCGGAAAGAGGCCAAAAAGGATGTCCTGAAAGAGGCCAACGAGGATGTCCTGAAAGAGACCAATGAAGATGTCCTGATAGAGGCCAATGAGCATGTCCTGAAAGAGGCCAACGAGGATGTCCTGAAAGGGGCCAACGAGGATATCCTTAAAGAGGCCAATGAGGATGTCCTGAAAGAGGCCAACGAGGATGTCCTGAAAGAGGCCAACGAGGATGTCCTGAAAGAGGCCAACGAGGTTGTCCTTAAAGAGGCCACTGCGCAAAAGAAGTTTATTCCTCACGTTAGGAAGAGGCATTTCACTTTCTTCGGGAATGTTATGAGAAGAAGAAAGATGGAACAAATAGTAAGAACATGACAGATTGAAGGAAAAAAAAGAGAGACAGGGGAAGACAAAGATAGCAGATACTGGACAGTTTGACATCGTGGCATGGAAAGAAGTCAACAACAGAATTGATAAATAGTATCGGAGACAGGAAGCTGTCGAGAGACATGATCTCCTACGCCACCTGGAATGATACTTGAAGCAGAAGAAGATAAACGACCACTCACTGAGTCATTCACTGATCTAAATAAACCAGATGGTGGCCTAAGCGTTACTTCACTAGTTGGAAGCACAAGTGTACACATGTCGTAGTGAACGCACCGTAGGCCGTTGCTCACGACAAAAGAAAAACAGAAGGTAAACTTTTCGCCAGACAGACATTGTTTACGCCGATGTCGTGGAAAGAGTGTGATAAGACAATGTAATCATGCTCTCCGGCACAATGCACGAAGCGAAATTTGCACTAGGGGGAAAGTAAACAAAAGGGACAAAAACGTAAAACCAGAAGGTATGTATACCTTTTTGACAAGTTAAGTCAAGGAATTGTAATAACGACATAATACTATGTGGGACTGTATATGTAGATCATAACATGGACTATGATGTCGATTTTTTATTTTATTTTTTTTGGGGGGGAGGGGGGGGAGGGGGGTTAAGTCGGAACAAATGAAGTCTAGCGTAAGAAATTTGTGATTTAAACGTTAAAGGGAAAATTTTCGACTCGAAAGTTAAATATGTAATGAGCTATTCTTGATTTGAATTTTTTTTTTAAATTGAAAGGAGGCAAGAAAAGTCATAAAATGGTCATAGAAAACATCTGATTCATATACCACATCCCGGAACACTGTCGATATAGAGAAAAGAGTGCCAGCGTGTTATAGTCAATCTGATTATATACTGATCAACAGAACGTTTAGAAATACATTATTATCAGCAAAATCAATGCCCGGAGCTGAAGGTAACGGTGATCACGTGGCAGTATTGGGGTGGGGGTTTAAACAAAGCGAAAAGAAAAGATAGATATTTCAAACTAGACGTAGAATTGTCACAGGTGGATGCAGAACTACGAAACAAATATGCAGTGACAGTAATAGATAAATTATCATGCGTTTGTAAAAATACAAAGTATAAACGATCAATGGAGAATGCTTAGAGACACCACTCAACAAACAGGAAGAGAATTACTAAAAAAAAGACAGAAACTGCCAAAATAATATCATAACGTAAAAATACTGCGGGTAATAGACAATGAAAGGAACTGCAAAAAAATTTAACAGAAAAATAGAAAAATATAAATAAAGAAATTGAAAATTGATTGCAGAAATACGCAAATAAATGTTACTGAACAAGAATGAAAAAAAAAAAAAAGGATTATATACATTATTCAGAACATGATCTTAAAAGAGATTGGGAACTAACAGGTAAGACAACAAACTACGACAAAGGTGTCTGAAATTACACGAAGGTATAGTATTATTGGAGAAAGACGCTATAATTAAAGAATGGACCGAATACGCTGGTGAAATGTAGGGCGAAAAACAACTAGACTGAAAAGACATCAACAATTAGGATGGACTGACCAATGATAGAGGGAGAAGTCAAAGATGCTTTAAAAAAATAGGAAAATAGGAAAGATGACACTGTTGTGAGTGTGTAATTTTAGAGTATATGTCGAGTAAGACATATGAGTGAACTGCAAGAATTATAGAGAAAACACAGATAATGTGCAAAGTTAGGGAAAGACTTAAAACAGCCTGGAAGAAGATTTATTAAAGCTATCTCTCTGTCCAAGCCCCACATCTGACATGTATTCTTAAGTATCACCCGCTCTCTCTTCTTTCTGACAGACAGCTAGAGAAATACGAGCGTACACAGTTACCTAGTAATAGATATGGATGAAGGTCGTGAACAGCGCATTAACAAAAGGTTAAAATGTATTAAAGTTCTCTTTAGCTTGTATAGAAGAAAATAATTAAAAATCTCAGCAAACAATAACTGATCAAATAACAAAGTTAACAATTACATCCATTCATACATCAAGGAACAAAACCAACTAGTAAGCCTCCGACAGCGAAAATAAACAAAGCGTTAAAAATCCTTCCGCTTCTGTGGAAAAATACAAAATAACTTAAGTTAGTGTCTTTATATCTCTGCTCATAGCTGGGGATATTTTATAAATCCACTGAAGATGCTATCCATGCGCCGTTTTCACACAAAAACCAAGATAGGCTGTAGATTAGCTCTGTCTTTCCTCTGACAGCTAATACACACAGGGGTCTTACTGACCAGAAGGCAAACGAGTCGAGGTCAGCTCAGGGCAACCTTCTGTATTGGCGCTCTTATCCAGGCGCGGCGAATTATAACAGGCGTGCCTCGTATATGGTACTCGATGCGTAATCCGGTTGGGTCTGGTTTGAGACCTTTTGTTGGAACTGCGTACTTCGTTTAAGAACACAGTAAGATAATGTCAATTAAGCTGGCGATGATGTGTTGATGGACATGCTGGATGTCACTAAGCTCTGAGTTGTACTAAATAGGCGAGTAGGAAACCACTACTGCACAATACTTGACGTCAAGGTGAGCGTTGGTTCGACACTGCCGTGAAAAGTATTCACCTAATTTTTCACTTGCTTAGTGAGGAGTTAAGCGAAATATAGTTGACAGGTACTTGTTGACACTCGTCGTGCTTACTGGAAAACCGTTTGGCAGACGGGAGAATGGTGCATTCCCTCCGTTGCGTACATGTAGTCCTTTGCTTTAACAGTGGGGGGTTACCTGGAACTAAGACCAAATAAACACCCATTACCCAAAGCAAAATAAAATCATTACTTTAATGTTATACTTCAATATTTGTTCAATTCCCAAAGATTTTAGCATTTGCAATGACGATCAATAAGGCGCAAGGACAATCTCTTCACGTAGGAGTTTTCCTTCCTGAACCTGTTTTCGGACACGGCCAGCTTTATGTCACTCTCACCCGAGGAACAAATCATGAAAACTTAAAAGTTTTTGTTAAAAACACTTTTTATCAGGGAACATTCTTTGAAACAAATCCACGCACTTTCACAAAAAATGTTGTCATCAAAGAACTTTAATATTGAATAAAAAAATATTTTAAAAATATATTACAGTTTTTTATTTACTTCCGTCATTATTGATGGGTTATTGCTAGTAGTGTAATAAATCAAAACAATATACAGTAGTTACTTCTTTCCCCATCCAATCAGTCCAAATAGAGTTAATCAAAACAAAAATTGTCTATGTGTGTGTGACCTCCCCTTTCCAAGAAGCAAACAAACAATAAAAATTTAAAAAGATTAACGAAAAAAACAAAACAAAGTAAAGTCTCTCATAACTGCCCTGTTGTTAACAAGTGAGAAAGCCCAGGGGTGTCTGAAACTACACCAAATCCACCATCATCCACACTAGCACCCAATCAGACCACCCCTGATCCTCACAACATAATTAATTCTTACATATTAATTTTAGTTCCTGTTATATACCTGTTATATACCTGTACTGCTTTACTATATTGTTTGGTTTGGTATGGATTTAAGGACTATCTTCATTGCACACGGACAACTCCATTAGTGCTCCGATCTCCTCCCTTAGATCACACAAGGAGCATCTCAGCACAGTGCACAAACTCCGTACCACCGGCGAGAATCCCAATGTGTGTATATAGGAATCACACATTCTATAAATATATTTGGTGGATAGGTTTCTAATTTTTAAATTTTGCCAGGGCAGCGGCCTTATGGCCTACTCTTTACGATTTCCCACTACCTTACGATTTTTAACGTGCTCAACGTGCACACGGGACCTCCTATTATTTTCGCCCTTATCCGAGAAGGCTAGGCACCCGATCGCACTACCCAGGAGGCCAAGGAGGGAGAATGACATCATTAGGACCACTGGTTCTGAAAAAAAAATTATATTCTCTCTACTGTGAATCGAACCTGGTACCTCTAGAATTCGAGGCGGACGCCATACCTCTAAGTCACTCCAACCCCTTTACTATATTGTGCACATCTCTAGGTCTATCTATTCTCAACACCTGTTTCACAGTTATGGATGAATTGTATGTCTGTAAATAATGTAATATTGGTTTTCTCTTTTGTTCATACTTCCTACAATTTATTAGAAAATGCTCTATATTATTTTTTTCTACACACTCTGCACAGTAAGGTTCTTCTATTCTAAAATAGCCCATTCCTAGTTGGAATCTAAGAAGTTTCTTATTGCTAGGAATTTTTATTCGTGCGTTCAAAACGTCAAGAACGCTGGCATAAAAGGCAAAATGACCTGGCCATGTCATAGTAGACGAATGAGAAAAAGCTGCGAGTTTGGAATAAAAATAACAAATCTACTGAATGACACATGACTTATTTGAATCGACCACATCAGTTACACGGACTTTGAACTCTGATCATGTCACATAATTTAGTTCGCTCTCTTTTCCTCTCCGGCAGTATTGATCTACCTTTATTGTGCGTACTAATTATGTGCGCCATTCGATTGTTGGCACGTTCTATTTTCCTACCTCCGACAGTATTTGGTATTTTCGTGTCAATGTTAACACTTCTTCCATTCATACGTGTCAACTTTGCCTGCCTATCCTCGCGGAGATGAGTTACAGGTAAACCCAGATTGGCGACAAGACATACACGTGTAATGACGTCCAGTAGTTGTTTGCATAGGGAATGCCGGTCAGTTATCGATCTGGTGGCATATTACAGACACACTCATTGTTATGAGCAAGATGAATGTAAGAAGCAGATAACCTTGGAGAAAACAAACTAGAAATCGTCGGCGACGTAATATATCTTCAATGTCGCAAAGTGTTTGGACTCAGGGAAGCAATGGAAAGTAACCTGCCACAAAAAAGTAGAATACAAATCAGAACAGAAGAGATAAAGAAACAGAAGAAGCATGCCCAAAAACAATTCAATAACGCAGTGGGCACAGAGAAGGAAGTAATGCGTTAGGTTTTGGAGCACCTGAAAGGCCAACATAATGCTCTTTGTAGAGCAGAAAGATTGTGCAGGAAAAGAAGGAAAACACGGAGGGATAGAGAACGATTCTTCAGGGAGCCCTTCAAGTTTGCCAAAGAACTGTTTAAACAGCCACGGTCAGGAATACTAAACAACGGGAAAGAAGGTCTGGAAGAACACCTTAGAATGACCTATTCAGATGAGCCGCTCAGCGGCATGACAGGCTTTATATGGCTTGTAAGCCAGGAACTGAATTCAACACCAAGTGCCCAACAATGCAAGAAATAGAAAGCATTGTCCAGAAAGCAGGGTGCAAGTCAGCTCCAGGTCCTAATAGTGTCCCATATTTTGTATATAAGAGATGTCCTGAAGTTTTGAAACGGCTGCTCCGTGTGCTGAAACATGCTTGGAAAAATCAGCTTGTAAGCAAAGAATGGAGAAAGGCGAATGGAGTCTACATCCCAAAGGAACAAACTTCCACATACATCATTCAGTTCAGGCGAATTTCACTACTTAATTAAGGGAAGATATTCTTCTCAGTGATAGTCAAAAGGCTCACCACATACCTCCAGCAGAATGTATACATTGATACTACCGTTCAGAAAGGAGGTACACCAGGGTGTCTAGAGCATGCCACAATGATCTGGGAAGCAATTCAAAAGGCTAAGTTTGACATGTAATCTCCATGTAATCTGGTTGGATCTAGCTAATGCGTATGTGTCCGTTCCATACCAGATGCTGTGGAAGGCCCTGGAAATGTACCGTGCCCCACAAGAAATTGCAGCAATGCTGAAGCTGTATTTCTCAGGGCTCTGTCAGATTTTCAACCAGAGAGTACACAACGAAGTGTATTGACCTACAAGTTGGAATTGCGATGGGATGTACCATCTCTCCGATACTATTCGTGTTGGCTATGTAGGTAATCTTCAAAGCGGCTGAAGGATTTGCAGTAGGTCCAAAGCTTAATGGAAGGTGTCACATGCCACCCCTTAAAGTATTCATGGATGACTGATGCGTGATGCCATATGATGATGGATGGTATCCGCATGTCTGGTTTTGTGTAGTGTGCAGATGTGTTCAGTCAAAACAATGTTCATACAAAAATAACAGGGCAATCCACATAGGACGTCAGTAAACTCACGACGTATAAAGTCAATGATTCTTGAAACAGCCGTTGACGTTTTTCTTCATTATTTATTGTGGACGCCACAGTGACAAAATGGTTACGCGAATATGTAGACACATCAAACAGTCATTATCACAGCAACATTCAATACAGCAATAGACGGTAGACAGCATTACAATGATGAGTCAGATGCATGTTATATTTCATAGTGCTGTAAATGTAGTCAGGTGAAAAACTCCATCCTTTTCTATAACAGCCAGGAGATAACCAGATATATGAGATCAGTTCACTCTCCTTAGTCTGACTTCAGCAAGACAGACACGTCTGCCGAAGTATAAATAATGTCCTCAAAAATATCCTCTAGATAATAAAGGTTTTCCAAACCTAGTTCATTTAACAAAGTAGCAAGTAATGGTCCTTGGTACATGCATCAACCGATGCAGTACGATGCAGCGACATGTGAGCTGGGAAAAAATCTCGTGACGACGACTTTCGAAGACAGGCTATGAACCAGAAATCGTTCACGACCAAAAATCGATAGAGTTAATGAAAATGTTAATTTACCTTGCCTTCCGGAAATACACAGAAATATTATGCCTCCCGGCATGTGCAAATACACTAGAGGTATTATCTCGAATAAACGAAATATCCATAAGAGGACTACACATCCCTGACAGAACAAAAAATAGCGGAGATCCCCTCTTCAACGAGGCATCTCTTTCGCCATTCCAAATCGCTCACTCCACTAGTGGTGGGCGGAAACCGATCGACCAAGAAGCAAGACAAGTCATGCGCAGTCCAGCGCAAAATGACCACAGCTCAAACTTAACTGCATTCGATACCAACGCGAGAAGACAAATGCTTACCGAGAAAAGTGACTATAAATTTCAAGCAGTTGTTGCCCTTGCGTTATAAAATAGATATTGAAATAAAACGATGTTGCGAGAATTTATCACGCAACAATGACACAACAATTCTGGAATCAGATGAACATCAGGGCTGGAGAATGTTAGCACGCCTGGACGAACTAGTCAGCTGGTGCAGAATGAGTTTCAAACCGAAGAAGTCTAGAAGCCTATCAGTCAGGAAAAGACATTTGAGGTCACATTCACGGTTTTAGACCAAAGAATCCCTACTGTCATCGAGGAACCAGTTAAAAGTCTTGGCAGGGGTGTATGATGCCTCATTAAAAGACTCAAAGGCAGCTCAACAGACAATAGAAATGGCAGACAGAGGACTCCAGATCATATATCAAAGCAGACTCCTAAAAAAGTTAAACTGTGGTGCCTCAAGTTCATGTTGATAACTTAATTGCTATGACCACTGCTTCTATATGAAATAAGCACCAGTACAGGGGAAGCTATAGAGCAGAAAGTCAACAGGTTCATGAGGAAATGGCTAGGAGTACCACCAGATCTGTCAGACATAGCACTATACTGCAAGAAGGCAAAGCTTGTGCTTCCTTTCAAGTCAGTTGTTGAAGAATACAAAGCAGGAAAGGCAAGGCTCGCAATGATGCTGTGCGAGTCAGCAGATGACGTAGTTAAGTCCATTCAGCCCACACTGAAAACTGGAAGGAAGTGGAAAGTGGATGAAGTTGTTGGTGCTGCCCAAGAGTCGCTCAAGCTGAGGGAAGTAATCGGTTGCACACAGACGAATAGACTGGGATTTGGCCATGGTGACATCCGCTGGTGGTCTAAGACATCAAACAGGGAACGCAGAGAAAAGATCATTCAGGAGATACGCGGAGCTGAGAATGATACGAGCGTGCAAAAAGCGGTACAGCAGGCCAAACAAGGTCAATGAACTACATGAGAAGGAGCCCTGCAAAGGTCCTTGACATGGAATGATAAATGGCAAATGACACCTCTTAGATTCGGCTTCGTTATTAGATCAATGTATGACCTCCTGCCATCGTTTGCAAACCTTGTGAGATGGGGAAAGTCTGATGATGCCCATTGCCCCCTGTGCCATGAGAGGCAGACACTTGAACACGTGCTCTCAGCTTGCAAGGTGTCATTAGGGCAAGGGCGATACACATGGCGCCACAACAAAGTACTAAATGAGCTGGCTGCTACAATAGACCTGGCAAGGGTGAAGGCAAACAGCAAAATCAGACCGAGCACCGCCAAAACATACTTTCTGAGAACAGAAAAGTCAGCACATCCCAAACCAAGTAAATCAAGTGGCAGTTTACCATCTCTTCTTGACTGTGCAAATGACTGGGAGATCGCAGTAGGCCTACCTGGGCTAGGGGCATATCCAGAGAGTATCAGAAGATCTCGAAGACAGCCAGATATAGTGCGGCATTACTCATCATCGCACCAGATTATACGCCTCAATGGGCGTGTAACGGGATCCTTTACCTAATAATCGCTAGTAGTTAAAGGATCCCGTGACGTGCCCGTTGAGGCATATTGGGAATATGGTGTTAGGTCCATATTTTTTTGACCATCGGCACACAAGGGGTGATGTGGTCAGCATCACGGCGGCCGCCTTAACCTTCCCAGAGTTGCTCTGTACCCGATTCATGAGGCTGGGTCGACCCCAGAGCCGTTTACGGTCTAAAAATTCCCACCTCAACTGGGGAAGCTAGTAGTTAAAAGAAAAGTAAAAATTTAAGTTTCTTTTTTTTTAACTTAACATAAAGAATCAAATAATTTGTATCTGTTTTTTTAATGATGAAAAATATCCCGTTCAACCTCTGACGGGTTATAAATAGGATATATTGTGTTTTCAGTTCCAAATAAGATGAATAACTGCCGATATGGGAAAGTGGCATCTGCTCGGGTCTCTTATGACAACTACTTTCCGGGGTTCACTCGGTGCTGGGGCCACCGGGACGTGCCATATTAACCTGGGCGGTAGTTACGCCACTGGAAGAGAGCCTTGCGAGTACAAACCAAAAATCTATGCTTCTCAGCTTTAGAGAGCTACAAAAAGAAGATATTGGACATGTTGACGTCATGACACGAGAGAAAGGTCAACAATAGTTTTGATAAACAGCACAGCACCAGATGAAGAAAATTGTGGACCGACGTAATCGCCTACTACGCCGGCTGGAATGACACTTCAAGAGGAAGATAAAGAAGCCATAATCTTATGTTGAAGACCTAGGTAAGGAATGTTATGTTTAACTTTTGTGCCCTATTGTTTATAGAAATGTAATAACGGTGGAGAGAATGTGTGCCACATTGGAAGAATTAAAAAAACAATCTCTGTTTTGTTGTTTATATTTCCAGCCCAAAGAAAACATTTGAAAGAGTTCTCTGTTTCAGATAATATATACTTGAAACCGTCTGTGTTTGTGTCTGCTGTATATCCAAAAATAAGAAATATCTATCTCGGTCTAGATTTTCAAGTACAATCTAATCCAGGAGAAAAATGGTAACGTATTTTTGTTTCTTTTCTTTCAATTATTTTAACTTTTGAAAGGAGAGATAATATAAATTATAGCATGAAGAAATTATCTGAAACATGACAGTCTCTTAAATAGAACCTCGTGGCTTACATGTGTAATTGGTAAGTTATGGCACGTTATCTACTGGTTCACCCAGTTCTTTTCTTTATAGAAAAAGGTGTATATTAAACCTGAACACCTTAAGATTTGTGAATCCTATTCTTCTTATCTGAACCACCTGTAGAGCGTGGCTCTTAATCATATCTCATTAACTCTTCGTGTTCCCTGCAGCTTTACATATTTTTCAAAGCGATTACGGCTGCTTTTGTCGTATAAATCTTGAATGTTAACATTCTTGCCAGTGTCTCTATTCAACTGGTCATGAGTTACGAAGGTTTTAGAGACACAATCAGCGAACTTGCAAACCGATATCTGTTGTCTGCATGTTACTTCCGCCTGTTACCAGAAGAGGTAATCACTTAATGTAGTTCAGCGATCAATCCTGAAGCAGTTAAAAAAAACGATTTTTTATTTAGTTTAAGGAGTTAAAACATGATATATGCATGTAGAAAGACATTTATACTAGTTGTGAAATAACGTTTAAGCTTCTGGCATAATACAAATATATCATAATCATTAGAATAATATGTCTTACCGTTATCATAATTTCCACTGTAATTATTATTACAATTATTATCATCATAACTCCACTTTCCACTCACTCGCAGGGGAGAAGTACATGTCGTGTTGCGTATTTAATCCAGAGCTGTGAGGCTATCATAGGACATTTATTTTATTATCGTGCCCTTATCTCTCCCAGTGAATCTTCACAACCATTGCCTGGGAAAGCTTGTTCATTCTTGTATTTAAACCCTGCTGTCTATGGGTTTTTAGTTCATCCGTAAAGTAGTTTCCAGGGGTCTCTGCAGACACAAAGAAAGAACAGAAATACTGCACACTCAGGCATGTCGTACAAGGCGACTAATATGAGGTTTTGTATGAGGCTAGCAACCTCATCATGTAAAATGCCTTAGAAACTACCACAATAAGAGTATGTGAATGTTTGATGCAGGCCGCCCGCTGCATGCTCCGTAGGAAGCGCAAAGAAAAATTATGATTATGAAAGTTAATGTCAGGATGATTATTCCCTGGAATCCGCTACATTTCATTTATATCTGCAAGTGGCAGGATTGTTTCCTCTACCCTGCGGTAGTGGTCCACTAATGGAAAAACTCAGAGTAAAAGGAATAGGGTTTTAAAATGGTATCAACTTTCGCTCAAGATTACTCTTGGCAGAGATGTAAACAGAAGAATGGTGCTTTTATTTAAAGGACCGTTACAGGATTTTTACTGAATTGCAAGCATAACAAATGAGATCATCTAAGCCGATTTGAACTTATTATTCTCCGCCCCTTCTGTGAGGAAAACTATTGACTTGTATTTTCTGAACCCCTAACTGAAGCTGATTCAGCAATTGCCAAACCAACCAGAAATAAGCGTCTGATTTTGGTAGAGGTTTCCCCCAACCCTGATGTAGAACCTTACTACATGACACATTACTAGTTCTGTGGATTTAAAAAAAAATTAGTTATACGGGTGCAAATTCACGGGTGCGGTACCTAAGTCTTAAAATGCTGTAGGTTTTAAGCGAATATTTCGCTCCTGCGCACATGTTTCTTTATTGAGGAAAGATTCAACCAGAAGAGGTTTAGTTTAGCATTTCAATGCCAAACCAACCACAAATAAGCATCTGATTTTGGTAGGGGCTTCCCCCCACCCTCATGTAGAACCTTACTACATGACACATAAAATATTGCTCCTTACATGTTATTCTCAACATCATCTAAACATACTCCATGACCATATAAGAGCTTGCCACTTCCATGTCGGTTGTCCCGTTTACCAAATTCACTAAATCACCGATCTATCATTAATAATCTTCTCCAAGATGCTACTTTTTCGTAGTTGTTTACCACCACTAAATCTGGGCGGAATCGATTACGTTGCTCCTTGTGTTCCCATGTCACGATTTTTACCTTCCGACAGCCTTGTTTACCACCAGCCGGACTTTGCAATATGGCAAAGTTAACATACTATCTTAAAATACCATCTAGTGTCCAAGTTTGGAAAACCCAAGGCACCATTGTTTTGTGACAACAATCTGCGAGTCCTCTCTACAAATCAAACATTTGTTATCGACATTCTCGGACACTAGTCTAGGTTTGCCTCCAGATGCCATCTTGGGGAAAGGAGATTACACTGTTATTTCCCAATAGTGCGTCTGGTGTTGACGATTCATCAAACAGCTCGCTGTAAGTAGACTTTTGATCCGTCTTGTTAACGATGTCTGCTCCGCAAACAAAGGGTAACAAGGTCATGCGGTCAAGTGAACCATGTTGTGAGTGACGAAGTTAAGATAACCTTGGTCGATGAGAGCGACAAAATGCGATTGGAACGGGTGAGAAAGAAGAAAAAGAAGGCCGCAGGAGAGAGTTGAAGAAAGTCATAGGGAAATGTAACGATCGAATATATGACTTGTCAGACTGCTCTACGTGACCGTCATCACTACTAATACTGAAAAAAACTCTATGAGGATATAAATAGCCTGAAGTGGACCAATACTTTCTTTGACAACAATATACAAGTAGACGTCTGAGAGTGTACGAAGATGAAGAAATGCACTCTATATTTTATAGACCATAAGCATGTACGAATTAGCAGCTCGTGTAGGTCTGCATACATCCATGTACTCTTGTCTCCAGCCTTGACTAATGGCTAAAGGTTTGTAACTTCTTCGTCTTCTCTCAAGGCAATTCTTGCTTTGTTCCACTAAAAGACCACCTACTGTCAAATATGAATAACAGATTTATTTAAGAGGAGTTCTAGGTTATTCTAAAGAAGAGTGGGTTACTAACTTCTGCGTCAAAGATAAAGGGGAACAGCAGCTGGGAATTGCGACAGGCTTCAGGCCAAAAATGCTTGTAATGACTTATGACAGCACCCACCAAGTAACCCGACAAAACGTCATAGGGAAATAATTATGTTGAGCTATTTCTGCTCCATTTCCTGATGTCGAACTAAATTTTTCTGGGGTCATTTTCACTCCTCTCCATTCTATCTTAACTTCACTGGATCTTTGTAAATCAAACCTGTCATGGCGTATAATCAATTCACCATGAAACAATTGAAAAGCCTCCGTGCTCTTTTAAGGGGTGTTCAATTAAGCTATTACTGTGAAATGCGCGCCATTTCCGTATTTTTTTGAAAATGCACCATGAAAGGTTTGTAAGATCTGCGTCCTCTTTTAATGGATGTTCAATTTAGCTTTCGCAGTTTAATGCGGGCCTTTTTCAGCATTTTTCAGAAAAGCCGCATGAGATTTGGTTACAAGACGTCTAACTTAAACAACAAGTAATATGAGAATATCTACTATAAACCTGTCTATAATCGAGGGAACAACTTCCACCCCCTGTGGAGACTAAGAGAGAGAAGGAATAACCCAATCAATCATTATACATGACGTCAGAAGCTACCAAAGTGAGGCTTGCTTATGGCAGATGGAAAAGTCCCTGCAAAAGCCCATTAACACCGTTGGCGCAACCTGCCTGTGTACAGTTCATCCTATACTCCATAAAGAGTTTAAAAGGAACACTTAATGAATAAGTTATTTATAACTGCCCTTTTACATTTTTACTAAGGCTCCGGATTACACACAAAAAAAAGTATGGTTTCACTTTTAGATGAAATCTAATTATTCTTAAAACAAATTTGGCCGAAAAAAATGTTACTAGAATAAGGTATGGTTGTTTCAAGTTAGATTTATATCAGAGAAGCAAACAAAGAAAACTTCAGGAAAGAAAAACACAGATTGTGTTAATATTTTACAAGATTCATATGTTGTTTGTCTATGGTGGATGGCTACCTCATGGCTACAGTGGTGCAGGCTTCCTGTAAGGTGACCAGCTACAGTGGTGCAGACTTCCTGTAAGGTGACCAGCTACAGTGGTGCAGATTTCCTGTAAGGTGACCAGCTACAGTGGTGCAGACTTCCTGTAAGGTGACCAGCTACAGTGGTGCAGACTTCCTGTAAGGTGACCAGCTACTGTGGTGCAGACTTCCTGTAAGGTGACCAGCTACAGTGGTGCAGACTTCCTGTAAGGTGACCAGCTACAGTGGTGCAGACTTCCTGTAAGGTGACCAGCTACAGTGGTGCAGACTTCCTGTAAGGTGACCAGCTACAGTGGTGCAGACTTCATGTAAGGTGACCAGCTACAGTGGTGCAGACTTCCTGTAAGGCGACCAGCTACAGTGGTGCAGATTTCCTGTAAGGTGACCAGCTACAGTGGTGCAGACTTCCTGTAAGGTGACCAGCTACAGTGGTGCAGACTTCCTGTAAGGCGACCAGCTACTGTGGTGCAGACTTCCTGTAAGGTGACCAGCTACAGTGGTGCAGACTTCCTGTAAGGTGACCAGCTACAGTGGTGCAGACTTCCTGTAAGGTGACCAGCTACAGTGATGCAGACTTCCTGTAAGGTGACCAGCTACAGTGGTGCAGACTTCCTGTAAGGTGACCAGCAACAGTGGTGCAGACTTCCTGTAAGGTGACCAGCTACAGTGGTGCAGACTTCCTGTAAGGTGACCAGCTACAGTGGTGCAGACTTCCTGTAAGGTGACCAGCTACAGTGGTGCAGACTTCCTGTAAGGCGACCAGCTACAGTGGTGCAGACTTCCTGTAAGGTGACCAACTACAGTGGTGTAGACTTCCTGTAAGATGACCAGCTACAGTGGTGCAGACTTCCTGTAAGATGACCAGCTACAGTGGTGCAGACTTCCTGTAAGGTGACCAGCTACAGTGGTGCAGACTTCCTGTAAGGTGACCAGCTACAGTGGTGCAGACTTCCTGTAAGGTGACCAGCTACAGTGGTGCAGACTTCCTGTAAGGCGACCAGCTACAGTGGTGCAGACTTCCTGTAAGGTGACCAACTACAGTGGTGTAGACTTCCTGTAAGATGACCAGCTACAGTGGTGCAGACTTCCTGTAAGATGACCAGCTACAGTGGTGCAGACTTCCTGTAAGGTGACCAGCTACAGTGGTGCAGACTTCCTGTAAGGTGACCAGCTACAGTGGTGCAGACTTCCTGTAAGGTGACCAGCTACGGTGGTGCAGACTTCCTGTAAGAGGACCAGCTACAGTTGTCACGGATTGCCTCCCCTACTTTGCAGTAGTGGTCCAACAGTGACCAGAACTCAAGAGTATTTAATATTGGCTTCCAATGTATCTACCTGCGCGCAAGACTACTCTTGGCAAAGATATAGATAGAAGATTAATGACACTTCAACCTTAAGTGAGCGTTCAAAAGATATTTCCAGAAGTCACGAACAATGTTGCATTGGGCTAAACAATTGTTAACGCATTATATCTGGTCCGTCAACATTTGTGATAGATTTAAGCAATGGTTTAGCCCGTTCAAGCCCCCAGTTGGTGTAATCCAACGAAATCCCTCTTATAAGGTATAGCTCTGTTTAGAGGTAAATATATGTCTAGGTATATATACTACATGACAAAAGTTAAGGGCCACCATTCAGTTTAGACAAGGTTTATATAATTGATTGGCAAACTGTAAAGACAAGTGAAAATGTCATTAAAACTGAGCTCAGAGAAATGTGTATACATTTCTGTGTGCACTAGGTTAATTTTTTTTTAATGTCCAAAAAGTGGGTCACTTTAACCCGCACGTGAAAATTGCCATTGTTGCTGCAAAAACTCGTGGTTTTTGCAACACGCCCCACTAGTTCAAAAGGTGAAAAATTGAGTTGAATTTGAATGCACGTGGAAAATGATCATCGGTAAAGAGTGTTCACCGTTGGTATGCAATAAATCAGTATGACAAGTGGTCGAAATGATCACTGCATTAGCCATGCCACCAAGGAGAACTCTCAGCACTGTAGACCTGGCATGGATTCAGGATGGTCAATCTGTTCGTCATGTTGCAAGACGTGTAGCAGTGTCACACTCTACCATTCAGAGACATCTTGAGAGACTTCAAGCTACCGGACATTTGGAAAATTGACCCTGCTCACGAAGAATTATATAAACCTTGTCTAAACTGAATGGCGGCCCTTAACTTTTGTCCAGTAGTATATATATATATATATATATATATATATATATATATATATATATATATATATATATATATATATATATATATATATATATATATATATATATATATATATATATATATATATATATATATATTAAAGAATCTGGCTCGTACGTTTGCTTTCATACCTATAAAAAACTGAATCGACTATGATTGTTTAGTTTTAAAACAACAGGTAACAAATTTAATAATCAATTAGTATTAACAGTTTAAAATAAATAAAATGCTAGTGATTTTAAATTGGAATCAAATTTTCACTTCACGGAGATTTAGGGTGAGGATATATCAAAAGTCCTTTTTCCTGGTGCATTTTTACAAGCACTTTACGGGAGTTCTGCAGTTGTGGTTCATCAATTCTGTGATAACGAAAGCCTTGCCCACACTCTCTTCCACTGTATGTGGTTAAAGTGGGTGTTTTTCTCTCGCACTAGCGGCGTTAGTACTGTCGTGAAACGAGTGTGTAAACCCACTACTTTGTTAAATCACTATGTCGAGATACAAATTTGCTTCAACCAATCAACGAGCAATGTTCACCAGTCTCTGAGACAGAATAAAATTAAACTTAAGCCCTGTTTTTTTCGGATGTGGGTCGCGGCCATCTTGTCACCCAATATGGCGGAGAAAACAGAATAAAATTAGGCTGTACGAGGCATGGTACTAAACTGCAGACAACCAATCAGCTTGCCCCGCCAGGAACCAACCAAACGCTTTCCTTAAGCAGTAGAAGTTACTTCACCTGCCTATATAATCGGGCGAGATTTTATGCAAAAACACGCAACACCAACACGAAGCCAGATACCGACCGACTGAAGAGGAGAAGCTGTCAACCTTGATTTATTGCTTACTTGAGTGCATTGACCTGCAGCCTGCTTCAATAGTCGGATCAAAACCTGGCCTGTTTAAATCTTGGAAGGTTTTATTCGTGTCATCAAACCTGAAGTCGTATGTCGTGTCAATCCAGCTGCCCGGAACGTCGCAGGAGCACAGTGATTGCGCAGGCTCTACCTCTTTAGTCCCCCTCAGTCTTGGGTGGGCTAACGAAACGACTATCAGCGGGTGCTGTGTGCAAGAAACTAAGAAGGACATAACTTTTGAGAGATGAGTACACATTAGTACCATTTCTGTCAGCATTGTGAGCAAAGTAACTGTCAGTGACGAGAAAGCGAGTTAGCGTAGCAAGAGACAATAATAAGATCATAGCTGATAATATATATATATATATATATATATATATATATATATATATATATATATATATATATATATATATATATATATATACGTAATTAACAGCACAGCTGATACATTTACTATAAGTGATTAACAGCCCAGCTGATATAAATTTGTTTCCTATAATTGGAAGACTTGTAATATATATAAATATATGTGAATCATTTGTGAACTTACAAATCCATTACATTCCATTGTTTCAACATCCACCCTTCAGCACAAGAGTAGATAGTGTATATACTAAATAAATAATAAGGAAATTGTATTTGAAGACTTGTCAGTTTTATCATTGTTAAGTAAAATCTGTTTCCTTGTCTTAATATCACAGTTAGTTACACGGCGGAGGTGGCAATTTATGTCGGTCTCCTCTCTACTAATTTTTCGAGATCAGATCATTCACAGCCGTAACTAATTTGTGATACCAGTAGTTCTCTCAGACACTGGGACTTCACCATTTTCTGCAGAAATTCTATTTCTGTAATTGTCAGTACTATACTGATCTTAGAGCCAATAAAAACCTCACGCCACACTGGGATATTTCTGTATATCTTGAGCCATACTTAGTCTATTCATCTATCTACACTCTATCTTGTGCCACCCATAGATAACATAAGGAAAACTTTTTTTTGTTGAGAAAATCATAATAGGATTTTTTTAAAAATTATTTTCTTAGTAGGAGTACCATTTAGTACTCAGTAAATAGTTAATGGTCACAAAGTTGCACGGAAATTATTTGTTCAATTAAATTAATTAAGTTTAATTACAAATATTTGGATATAGTAAAATTACGTACCCTCTCTTAGTAAAGCCATGGCTGATCTAGTGAAGTTCAGAACTGCGATCATGCAGATGGGTAACGAATTAAATATGACAGGTGATGCTCTCACTCAGTATGTCACAACAGAAGTGGACAAACACATGGATAGGGAAGAAAGAAAGTTGCAATTAGAGACTGAAGCAAAGAAATTAGAGGCTGATAGAGAAGCAAAGAAATTTGAGGCTGAAGAAAGGCGGTTGCAAGCAGAAGCTGAAAGAGAAGCCGAAAGGCTGGAAGCTGAGAAAGAAGACAAAAGACTGGAAGCTGAGAGAGAAGACAAAAGACTGGAAGCTGAGAGAGAAACCAAAAGATTAGAAATTGAAGCCAAGAAATGGGAGGCTGAAAATGAGGCAAAGAAAATGGAAGCTGAGGAAAGAAAATTACAAGCAGAGAGAGACCATCAGTTGAGATTAAAAGAGCTTGAAATTCAGGCAAATACTGCAATAATGGTGGTAGCTCACCTCACTCTGAAAATAGCTCCATTCAGAGCACCTCAAGTGGGGCCATGAATTTTCATCTGGACCCATTTGTTGAGAAAGAAGACGCCATTGAGTCGTACCTGGATAGATACGAAAGACTTGCCACTACCTATGGCTTAGTGAAAGAAAAGTGGAGTCTTAAACTATCTCAGGGGTTGAGAGGTGTGACCTACGATGTATATTTGAAGCTCTCAAGAGATGACCAGGAAGATTATGAAATCCTGAAGCAGGCACTGCTTGTGAGATATGAAAAGAACTCAGAATCATATAGAAAGAAATTCCGAACAGCTAAACTTCTTCCAGGAGAAAACTATCCCCAATTCTCTGCTAGATTGGAAACTTATTTGGCAAAATGGAGTAGTTTAGGAAAGTGTCAGGATCTGAAAGAAATGATAATGATGGAGCAAGTGAAAGAGTCCATGCCTCAAGAAATGAGAAAGTTTATCATGGAACAAGGAGCAGAGAGATTGGAAGATATTGTAACTGTTGCTGAGAGATATCAAGCAGCTCAGGCAGAATTATCAGGAAATAAGAAGCAGGGTGAAAACTTCCAATCATAATAAAACTATTCCAAATATGAACAAAAGGACCATACCACAAGGAACAAACAAAGATTTGACCAAAAGGACAAGAACCCTCTAAGATCGGATAAGACACCTTACCAGAAGGAAGGAAAGTGGTGTAAAACTTGTCTGAGTAACCATAATACTGCAGACTGCAGAAGGAACAACCCTCCTTATTACGCTGCGTGTCTTACAACAGGGAACAAGGGAAGGAAGGAACTGGCAGTTAGTCAGAATGACCTCCATCATCCCCCTGTCTGTGAGGAAGTGACATGTAATGGCACTAAAATTCACTGCTTATATGATTCCGGATTGGAATTCGACTCAGTCGTGAGTGCAGCCCTTGTGCACCCTGATCAACTTACCACAGAAACAGTGGACATACAAGGGGCAATGCAGGGAACCGGCACCATGACACTTCCCATAGCAAGGATCAACGTGAGAACTCGCTATGTGGAAGGAGTGATAAGAGCAGCAGTGAGTGATGATCCTATATACCCGCTGGTAATAGGATGTAAATATGTCTTTTTGGGTGACCCAATAAAACCTGTTGTCATGGCAGCAACCCATACCAGGTCGAGCACCAAAAAGGAGGGAGATCCAATAAACATTCATCGTATACAGATGAAAGAGGCTCAAACAGCAGACAGCACATTGAAGCCTTGTTTTGGCAAATTGCAAAAGGCCCATAACCCTCCAGAGAAAGGAGACTACTATATTGAAAATGGCCTACTCTACAGACAAGCTGGAAAAGGACCTAAAAGGCACGGACAGCTGGTAGTGCCAAAATTCTACAGGGAGGAAATTATGGAGCAAGAGCATGCTACATCAGGCACTGGTCACAGAGGAAAAGGGGCTACTGGTCAAAATATAGCATTGCGATATTACTGGCCAGGAATAATTGAAGACATAAGTTGGTATATAAAATCCTGTTCAGAATGTAACCAGGTAACCTCATTCAGAAGCGTAGACGAGTTACAGGACCTAGGGAAGCATTGTTGCGGACGTAGGCCCACCAAGAAAACACACAAGAAAAAACAACAGGTAGATGCAGTGATAAAGAGAAAACAAAATCACAAGTCTACTGTTACAACAGTAACCATGGCAACTCACCGTATTGTACAGAGAGGGGACGAGAGACATCCCACCCCGACTAGATATTTGTCGGAACACCATGGCATGGATCATTTGGAAAATTTGGTTAATCAGCAACCAGTTTTAAAAAAGCTGCAGAAACAAACCCGAACCATAGGAGGTAGGAACCAGGGCTGTACCAAACAGTTGATGGAGACAGGCCCCACTTCGGTATACTGCCCCTTACAATAGAAATAGGTGTGGGTCCGGCAATGTTGTTGTATTGCCGTCCCCATACACAGTCCACTGGAAGCATTGCTGCGGACATTGACTGAACACTAGCAAGCACAAGCACTCAAGGATGAGATTGACTATCTCTTAAAAGAGAAAATTATTTCAAAGTCTGAATCTCCTTATAGCTCAAGTGTGGTGCTATTAAAGAAGTCTAGTGGTGAACACAGGTTATGTATTTACTACAAGAAGCTATATGCTATCACAGAATCTCAGGTGGGCCCATTACCTAACACCAACCAGCTGTTCTCTACACTGAGTAAGGCTAGGTATTTATCGAAGGTAGATCTAAGCAAGGATACTACTAAATACCAGTGAAACCAGAAGTTAGGAAAATCCTGGCATTTAGTACATCAGACGGACACTACGAGTTTAATGTACTACCCTTTGAGCTGAAAAATGCTCCAAGTATCTTTTCAAGAATGATGAGGAAATTATTGGAACCTCTACAAAATCCCCATATCACTAACTTTATGGATGACATTCTTGTTGCTACAAACACATTTGAAGAGCATATAGTAGTGCTCTCCATGTTGTTTGACAGACTGAGAGCCACTGGATTGACTGCACGTCCAACCAAGTGCTATATCGGTTGTAAGGAATTGGAATTCCTAGGTCACACTATTTCTACAGGTCATATGTCTCCTGACCCAAAGAATATAGAGAAGTTAAAGAAGGCAACCCGACCTCAAACGAAGAAAGATGTGAGATCATTCGTGTCATTATGTGGGTTCTATCAGAAGTACATACCCCACTTTAACTCTCTGTGTGCACCATTAACCAACTTAACGAAGAAAGGACAGCCTGACAAAATCCAATGGAATGCCGATTGTGAAAAAGCTTACACAGAGCTAAAAGCAAAACTCACCAGCAAACCCATCCTTACCCTACCCGATATCACACAGGAATTTGTATTAAGGACGGACGCTAGCAGTGTAGGTATTGGTACAACTCTCTTGCAGCCATCAAAAATCCAGCCGGAGGAACCTTTACCCGTCGCCTACGCCAGTAGGAAGCTGAATGCAGCTGAGTTGAACTACTCGACCATAGAGAAAGAATGTTTGGCTCTAATTTGGTCCATCTACAAATTTTCACCTTACCTGTATGGGACACACTTCATTGTCCAAAGCGATCACCAACCTTTAACATTCTTTGCTGCATATAAAAAGTTAAATTCGAGATTGTTAAGGTGGAGTCTGCTTCTAGCGCCTTATTCCTTTACCGTGAATTACATTCCGGGAAGAGACAATGTAGGAGCTGATTTTTTAAGTCGACACCCTATTACTCTGGAAGGACAGACGCAAAATGATTAACTACAGCAGGTATTTACACGTCAGCTATGACAGGTCACAGCTAGGAAAGGATGAGGCTATGTCGTGAAACGAGTGTGTAAACCCACTACTTTGTTAAATCACTATGTCGAGATACAAATTTGCTTCAACCAATCAACGAGCAACGTTCACCAGTCTCTGAGACAGAATAAAATTAAACTTAAGCCCTGTTTTTTTCGGATGTTGGTCGCGGCCATCTTGTCACCCAATATGGCGGAGAAAGAATAAAATTAGGCTGTACGAGGCATGGTACTAAACTGCAGACAACCAATCAGCTTGCCCCGCCAGGAACCAACCAAACGCTTTCCTTAAGCAGTAGAAGTTACTTCACCTGCCTATATAAAATCGGGCGAGATTTTATGCAAAAACACGCAACACCAACACGAAGCCAGATACCGACCGACTGAAGAGGAGAAGCTGTCAACCTTGATTTATTGCTTACCTGAGTGCATTGACCTGCAGCCTGCTTCAATAGTCGGATCAAAACCTGGCCTGTTTAAATCTTGGAAGGTTTTATTCGTGTCATCAAACCTGAGGTCGTATGTCGTGTCAATCCAGCTGCCTGGAACGTCGCAGGAGCACAGTGATTGCGCAGGATCTACCTCTTTAGTCCCCTCAGTCTTGGGTGGGCTAACGAAACGACCATCAGCGGGTGCTGTGTGCAAGAAACTAAGAAGGACATAACTTTTGAGAGATGAGAACACATTAGTACCATTTCTGTCAGCATTGTGAGCAAAGTAACTGTCAGTGACGAGAAAGCGAGTTAGCGTAGCAAGAGACAATAATAAGATCATAGCTGATAAAATATATATATATACGTAATTAACAGCACAGCTGATACATTTACTATAAGTGATTAACAGCCCAGCTGATATAAATTTGTTTCCTATAATTGGAAGACTTGTAATATATATAAATATATAAATATATGTGAATCATTTGTGAACTTACAAATCCATTACATTCCATTGTTTCAACATCCACCCTTCAGCACAAGAGTAGATAGTGTATATACTAAATAAATAATAAGGAAATTGTATTTGAAGACTTGTCAATTTTATCATTGTTAAGTAAAATCTGTTTCCTTGTCTTAATATCACAGTTAGTTACACAGCGGAGGTGGCAATTTATGTCGGTCTCCTCTCTACTAATTTTTCAAGATCAGATCATTCACAGCCGTAACTAATTTGTGATACCAGTAGTTCTCTCAGACACTGGGACTTCACCATTTTCTGCAGAAATTCTATTTCTGTAATTGTCAGTACTATACTGATCTTAGAGCCAATAAAAACCTCACGCCACAAGTACCACAAATCATCTGATGGCTTTGTGACGGTATTGCCTCCCCTGCTTTGCAGTAGTGGTCCAACAGTGACCAAACTCAAGAGTATCTAATATAGGCTTCAATGGAGTCTATTTGTACATAAGATTACTCTTGTCAGAAATGTAGATAGAAGGGTAGTAAAGCTTCTATCACATGGGAGTATTCACAAGAAATTCAGGTAAGCGAAAACAATGCTGGCTGTCGCTAAGCACGTTAATTCTGTAACCTGCCGACCACTTTTGTGAAGAATTTAAGCACTTATTTATCAGCTCGTTAAGCCCCCACCACTGATTTACTCAGTGGAATTCTCTTATTCGAGTATAGTTCTGTTTAGAATGTGTGTAGTAATTGACTGAGACAAACATGCAGTGACTTTAAAATGATCAAATCGAAGTTAATTTTGTAACATTACAAATAACAAAATTTAATAATCCCTTTAGTTTTAACAGTTTGAAAATAATTTAAATAGTTATGGATAAAGAAAAGCTATCATCCTCGTATTTAAGGATTGCAAAAAGGGTAAGAAAGTTCAAATGGTAGCATATATTTGAACTTAGCTGCCAATTACGGTTCTGTCTTTTCACACTGATCACTCGTCTCTAGTCAATGTTGTCGGGTGTAGCTTGTCTCCAAGAATCTTCAAGGAAAGTCTACACAGTGTGTCTGATGCGTGATGCCATATGATGATGGATGGTATCCGCATGTCTGGTTTTGTGTAGTGTGCAGATGTGTTCAGTCAAAACAATGTTCATACAAAAATAACAGGGCAATCCACATAGGACGTCAGTAAACTCACGACGTATAAAGTCAATGATTCTTGTAACAGCCGTTGACGTTTTTCTTCATTATTTATTGTGGACGCCACAGTGACAAAATGGTTACGCGAATATGTAGACACATCAAACAGTCATTATCACAGCAACATTCAATACAGCAATAGACGGTAGACAGCATTACAATGATGAGTCAGATGCATGTTATATTTCATAGTGCTGTAAATGTAGTCAGGTGGAAAACTCCATCCCTTTCTATAACAGCCAGGAGATAACCAGATGTATGAGATCAGTTCACTCTCCTTAGTTTGACTTCAGCAAGACAGACACGTCTGCCGAAGTATAAATAATGTCCTCAAAAATATCCTCTAGATAATAAAGGTTTTTCAAACCTAGTTCATTTAACAAAGTAGCAAGTAATGGTCCTTGGTACCTGCATCAACCGATGCAGTACAATGCAGCGACATGTGAGCTGGGAAAAAACATCTCGTGACGACGACTTTCGAAGACAGGCTATGAATCGAATCGCTCACGACCCAAAATCGATAGAGTTAATGAAAAAGTCAATTTACCTTGCTTTCAAGAAATACAGAAATATCACGCCTCCCGGCATGTGCAAATACACTAGAGGTATTATCCCGAATAAACGAATATCCATAAGAGGACTACACATCCCTGACAGAACAAAAAATAGCGGAGATCCCCTCTTCAACGAGGCATCTCTTTCGCCATTCCAAATCGCTCACTCCACTAGTGGTGGGCGGAAACCGATCGACCAAGAAGCAAGACAAGTCATGCGCAGTCCAGCGCAAAATGACCACAGCTCAAACTTAACTGCATTCGATACCAACGCGAGAAGACAAATGCTTACCGAGAAAAGTGACTATAAATTCCAAGCAGTTGTTGCCCTTGCGTTATAAAATAGATATTGTAATAAAATGATGTTGCGAGAATTTATCACGCAACATATCACCACCTCCTCCCGATAAAAAAAAAAAAAATGTGGAACATATTTTTTTTTTAAGTATCAAAGAGCATGCGATAAGCGGCTCAAAACGCACGAATTATGCGCTGATAATTAACTAAATTGCCAAACAATAGGCTAATTATAGAGTGTCTCAAAAAATATTCACCTCGGGGAGGTGTCACCAACACACATCACGTTAGCATGTAAACACAATATACGTATGCAAGTTACTATAATCATCATTAAACAGCATACTCTAATATTGTCTTTAAAAATGGATGTACAAATCTGATAGGAAAATTTAAATAGTACATTCTTTGACATGTAATGACATAAGTACATAGTAAAGTTAAACTACATGACGATCCAGGACATATGCTCTGGTATTCCGAGGGTAAGTACACAATCTAGAACTCGTCATGCTTGGTACTAGTAAGGTAAGTCCTCAGCTCAACAATGACATTCTGAGAAAGTACAAGCAATATAATGCTAATTAATAACTAATATGCTTCATAAGGTACAATACATTATTAATAATTGTGGCTGTTTAGTAAACTAACGGCCCTTATATTAACTACTCAGTCCTCCTCTATCATCTTAAAAAACGAACAGAAGAAGATGACAACAAAGCACGATAGTGTGTACATATAAAGTAAGTACAGATGTGCTAATCTATTGTAGAAATATAGGTGTGTTATGACTCTGTAATATATGGAAATATAGGACAGAAGTATTAGTTGGAGTCATGTGGGCATCTAGACAAAATGTCAGCCATCACATTATCCGCACCACGGATAGCTCGTACCGTGAAGTGAAAAGGTTGAAGAGCTATAGCATATCGAGTGGATCTCGAACTCTTCAAATTCTTAGTCTGAATAGCTGTAAGAGCTTTCTGATCAGTCTCTAGAATGAAATGTGCGCCCAGGAGGAATATTTGTAGCTTTAGAATTGACCAAACCATCGCTAACAACTCACGGTCTAAAACCGAGTAGTTCCTCTCTGCCGCATTTAGTTTTCTAGAAATGTACATAACAGGATGCAGAGTATTTGCATATTCTTGCATCAGTGCTGCTCCAATCCCAGTGGATGAAGCATCACTCCGAAGAACAAAAGTCCTATCAAGAGTAGGTAATCTTAAGATGGGAGGAGAAGAAAATATATTCTTGATTTGGTCTAGTGAAGATTGGCATTCTTCAGACCAACGGACCAGATTAGGCGAACCTTTCTTCAACAATGTTGATAGAGGTGCCATGATCGAAGATAAATTTGGAATAAATCTCCCATAAAATTGAATTAAACCTAAGAGACTCCTAACTTGTTTCTTCGTTTTAGGAACAGAGATGTTCAGTATTTTGGAAGTATTGTGGTCTTCTGTCTTCAAGAGACCATGACCAACACGATGACCCAGGAAAGAGATTTCACCAAAACCAACAAAAGCTTTAGAAGGTTTTGCTGTCAAATTATTCTCACGTAGAGTGGACAGTAAGTCATATAACCCTAAATAGTGATCTTCCCAGGTATCACTGAAGAGACAGATGTCATCTAAGTATGCGATGACATCCGAACGATGTGACAGAATTCGACGCATCATGCGAACGAAAGTGGCAGGAGCGTTCATGAGACCAAAAGGCATAACATTCCATTGAAATAGACCCCTAGGTGTAGAAAAAGCAGTAAGAGGTTTGGCATGCTCTGCTAAAGGCACTTGCCAATAACCTTTAGACAAGTCAAGTTTAGTGAAGAATCTAGAATTAGAAAGTCTAATCAGTAGATCTTCTAACAAAGGCATCGGTTCAGCGTCGAACTTTGTGACCTGATTCAATTTGCGATAATCAACACAAATTCGTATGTTCTTATCCTTCTTCCGGACAATAACCATGGAAGAAGAATATGGTGAAGTCGATGGTTCAATTATATTTAATTGAATCATTTCATCCAATTCCTTTTCCACCTGCGACTGAAAGTGTATAGGAATAGGATAAGGCCTAACCCTAATTGGATTATTGTCGGTAAGAATTATGTCATGTTCTATGACATCTGTGTGTCCAGGAATGTCAGTGAGAACATCCTGAAATGTTTGTAACATCGACGAGACTTGTCGATGTTCGTCACCAGAAAGATTAGGAGAAACAGAAACGTTTTTCCAAGATTCCGTGGAATGTAATGGAACCACTGGAAGGGGAAGGTTGACATCAGAGAAGGTAGCTTCCTCATCCTGTATGACAGACAGGGATGAATAATGACCGTGAGGTGCAGGAGCATCATCCGTTGCCTGGAAAATAGGCAGCAAATAGTCCGGACGTTCGTGAAATTCCGAAAGCATGTTTATGTGGAAAGTTTTATGCTTTCCATCAATATCGACCACATAGTCAACATCGGAAATCCGAGAGACTATTGCATACGGACCTTTCCATGCAATAAGAAGTCTATTTTCCCTACTGGGGAGTAGGACGAATGCTTTGTCACCTGGACAAAGTTGTCGTAGACATCTATTCTTGTTAGCGAACTGCCTTGCCTTCTCTTTAGCAATTTCTGATGAAGCAGTTGCTAGCTTACACGCCTCAATGATCTTTTGTCTAAGAGCAATGACATACTCATATGAGGATTGAGTTTCATCGCTAATATCATCGGCAGTGATGAGATCGTGTAATAAAGACATAGGGCCGCGTGGACGCGCGCCAAAGACAAGTTCGAAGGGAGAAAATCCTGTGTGTTCATTAGGGACTTCTCTATAGGCAAAGAGAGCCGCGGGTAAAACCCTGTCCCAATCTTGAGGATGATCTTCAGTTATCTTACCAAGCAAAGTCTTGAGCGTTCTATTCAGACGCTCAACACTAACCCATTAGACATAGGATGGTAGATACTACTGAGAGATCGTTCAATATGTAAGGTAGACATTACCTGTGACATAGTGTCAGATATGAGTTGAGTGCCATGGTCTGACAATATTTCTCTGGGGAACCCCAAGCGAGAAAATATCAACCAAAGAGCATCTGCGATATCTGTAGTAGATATGCTCTTAAGAGGAATAGCCTCTGGCCAACGTGTGCACATATCGACACATGTAAGGATAAACTGATGTCCTCTGGCCGACTTGACCTTAAAAGGGCCAATAATATCTATGGCCATTTTCTGAAACGGCCGAATAGGAATGTCAGCAGCCTGGATAGGCGCAGCATGTCGTGGTCCTCTAGATTTGACCTCCTGACATACCTTGCATGATCGGCAGTAAATACGAATGTCCTTATTGACAAAAGGCCAAAAGAAAGCCGCAAGGACTCTCGACTTCGTACGGGCAAAACCCATATGTCCAGCACATTGCGAGTCATGAGCATGTTGTAATATTTGGACTCTCATGCTCTTGGGAACAAGAATTTGCGAATGTGCCGACGTAGTCGAATCTTGTACCATACGTACAAGTACGCCGTTTCTCATTGCAATCCAAGATTTTCTATTTGTATCCTGATTCGGATAAACTTTCTTCGCAAGAACGAAGAATTTTTTTAAAGAAGGATCTTCTTCTTGCAATTTTATGAAAGAGTCACGAGTGATTACTAAGTGACTATCTTGGCTATCAACTTCATTATCACTATTCAGTGAAGTTTCGGGTGTTTGTAGAGCTTGTGCTCTTGTAACTACTGCATTTGTAGCTTGCATGTTATTATCTTCCCAAGCAGCAATCTGCTGTGGGGTACACTCCCTAACTCCGTGAATACGACCAATAATAAGGTCCGCAATAGGATTAGGTAAGAGACAAGCATGCACATCTCCAGTAAAGAAAGGAGTGGCAATGCGAATTACAGCAGTAGGATATTTTTCTAGAGTGCCGCCAAATGTGACACATTTAATAACCCTTCCTGTAGCACAAGATGGATCTACAAGCGATTGTCTAACACCAATAGTGGTGCATCCGGAATCGAAAAGTAGTGAGACCGGAGTATCATTAACAAGACCCTTATGTAGAATTAAAAAAGTACTGCATTGGGGGCATTTGTTTGCTCTCTCAAAGTCAAAAGCAGAACCAGTGACAGCGTCAAAGTTTTTACTATCAACAACATGATTACAGGCTCCCTCAGTTTCCTGTTGTACAGCATTAGCCTGCTGATATCTCTTTTTTTGTGTTGAGATCTACCCCGACTATTATTACCTCTGAAGTTATCAGAGTTATTATTATCTCTGCAGTTATTATTGTCTCTATTGTAATTGTTATCCTGGTTCGAATTCCAGTTTCCACGATTACTATCATGTTCACATTGATGCGAACATCTATTTGTTTGGTTCTGAGGTCTTCGGCAGGAATAACCTCTATTACCATATCCTCTTTTGAAATGACTATAATTATTAGGGTGATAGTAACGAGTACTATCAGGTTGTCTCCAATTCTTCGAAGAAGAATCACCATGAAATTGATTTCCATGATTTTGACAGAAATTACCGCTACTCTTTCTATCAAAATTTTGTTGGAATCTACGAGCAAAGTTTTGGCCATACGGAGCTGCCGAAGCAACTGGTAAACCTTCTTTCACCTTAGAGTTACCCATGGTTATGTGTGGGTGCGCAGTTACGTATTGGCAACAGAAATCTTCCATTTCTTTTATTGTTTTAGGTTTACGTTCATGAAGGAAAGCAAGGAAAGACTCATTGACAGACGACATGACTTTGTCTCTAAGTATTAAGTCCATAAGTCCTTCATAAGTTTTTTCCGTCTTAGATAGTTCAACCCATCGTGAGAAAGTAATGCGTATTCTTGCAATAAACTCGGAGAATTCAACTCCATTTTCAGGTAACATGTTTTTAAATTGTAGACGATAGCCGTCTTCGTTAAGCTGATATTTCTTTAACAGAGCGGCCCTGACAACCTCATAATTGTTCTTGTCAGGTTCATCCACCATATTTAATATACTTAGAGCTTTACCTGTCAGTATCCCTGATAACTGATAAACATATTTTGCTTTGTCTATGTTATGAGCTGTACATGCTTGTTCAAATCTGTCCAGATAGAACATTATGTCATCACTGGAAGGACTAAATGTTGGTAATTCTTTTTCAAGTCTTTTATTTTCAGCCTCTTTTTGAAGTCTTTCAGCTTCTAGCTGTAGCTGGAGTTTTCTTTCCTCAGCTTCTGATTCCCTTTTTTGTTTTTCCATTTCCATTTGGAATCTTTTTTCATCCACCTGCATCTGCAGTTTCTTTTGTTCAGCTTCCATTGCTTTATCATATCGAGCAGTTGCAAATTCTTCTAACTTATCACCAGTCTTCCCAAGCAATTTACCCTGCTCAATAAAGTGCTCAAATGTAGACATGTTGTCTAACATATGAGTCCAAAACCTGAAATAATTAACTAATTTATTTCAAACCTAAGTGTAACAAGTCTTAATTAAGCACTTGTATATTCACATCACCTTATATTATCCCAGTCTCTGTGTGAAACAAGTCTCCAATCAAAGAACTTGTATATGAAATATCAACAATCAATTCTTGATCATAAGTGCACTTCTCATTCAATAGTGCACGACACTATTCATCATTCATTTATCATCAGTGTAGTAGTAACAGTGCATTAGCATAGCCCATTAACTAATTACTATAACTGTAAACAATGACTATGTAAACACATGCAGAATGTAAACATTGAAAATGTAAACAATGCAAACAATGTAAACAATAACAATGTAAACAATAACAAAGATCAGCAACAATACAAAAACTTTCGCAGAAATCAACTAAAAATAAAGCAGAAATTAATGAAATATCACAAAAAATGTGACGATATCTGCGATAGAATTAAACAAAATACATGACACCACAGTGTATAAACAAAAATGTTGTATGAAACTAAATTATAGACAAGAGTAGGCTAACAAATACAAACAAATCAAAACAAAACTAAAGAATGCGAAATAATAACGAAAACAATATTAAAACATGTCATCACAGCTAACATAAATAGCAACAGAAGTCGCTTAGCAAATTCCAGTATCGGAAATTTGCTCACCCTACAGAAAACGCTCACAATAGACGACCTCTATGACGTGGCATAATCTAACGGAGACACCACCCAACCGAGAACCCGCTGAAATATAAACATATAAATATACAAATAACATATAAACATATAACATATAGAATGAGATGATACACAGAAGACTCAGCAGAAGTATAAGGGCACAGTTTACATACAAACAGGCCACTTAACTTATAGGCTTCCAATCGTAGAACAGCAGAAAAACGGATGTCAATCAACGTCCTAAAGAGCGAAGCTCCAACGATGATGGCACATCTGAACTGCTTCCACTGCTAACACGATGGTACAAGAGCTTCTGAAATACTGTGTGTTGAGTTGTTTCGGCACTTGACCTTCTAATCCAAAAGTAAGTTGATGGAAATCGGTACTTGGCCTTCTTCAGAAAACAACCCGTTTCAACCGGCACTTGACCTTCACAAAAACGACAGCACTGGAACCTTGACAGCAGCAACTTGCTTGACTTGCGTAAAAGATAACAGCAGTCCGAGTTATCCGGCAACATGTAACAACGCCGGGTACTGTCAAATTCTTGTTTCCGTCAAAAAGTTGAAATTTTGACTTTTACCGGGCAACGCCGAGTACTTTGAAAATTTTGAAGATGTTGACTGTATTGAAGAATGTTAATTTCTTGAAGGATGCTGATGAATTCTTGTTGAAAATGAAGTGGGTAAGGGACCCCGTGTTTGCTGGTACCAGAATCAAACCAGCTTATGGCCACCAAATGATGCGTGATGCCATATGATGATGGATGGTATCCGCATATCTGGTTTTGTGTAGTGTGCAGATGTGTTCAGTCAAAACAATGTTCATACAAAAATAACAGGGCAATCCACATAGGACGTCAGTAAACTCACGACGTATAAAGTCAATGATTCTTGTAACAGCCGTTGACGTTTTTCTTCATTATTTATTGTGGACGCCACAGTGACAAAATGGTTACGCGAATATGTAGACACATCAAACAGTCATTATCACAGCAACATTCAATACAGCAATAGACGGTAGACAGCATTACAATGATGAGTCAGATGCATGTTATATTTCATAGTGCTGTAAATGTAGTCAGGTGGAAAACTCCATCCCTTTCTATAACAGCCAGGAGATAACCAGATGTATGAGATCAGTTCACTCTCCTTAGTTTGACTTCAGCAAGACAGACACGTCTGCCGAAGTATAAATAATGTCCTCAAAAATATCCTCTAGATAATAAAGGTTTTTCAAACCTAGTTCATTTAACAAAGTAGCAAGTAATGGTCCTTGGTACCTGCATCAACCGATGCAGTACAATGCAGCGACATGTGAGCTGGGAAAAAACATCTCGTGACGACGACTTTCGAAGACAGGCTATGAATCGAATCGCTCACGACCCAAAATCGATAGAGTTAATGAAAAAGTCAATTTACCTTGCTTTCAAGAAATACAGAAATATCACGCCTCCCGGCATGTGCAAATACACTAGAGGTATTATCCCGAATAAACGAAATATCCATAAGAGGACTACACATCCCTGACAGAACAAAAAATAGCGGAGATCCCCTCTTCAACGAGGCATCTCTTTCGCCATTCCAAATCGCTCACTCCACTAGTGGTGGGCGGAAACCGATCGACCAAGAAGCAAGACAAGTCATGCGCAGTCCAGCGCAAAATGACCACAGCTCAAACTTAACTGCATTCGATACCAACGCGAGAAGACAAATGCTTACCGAGAAAAGTGACTATAAATTCCAAGCAGTTGTTGCCCTTGCGTTATAAAATAGATATTGTAATAAAATGATGTTGCGAGAATTTATCACGCAACAGTGTCCTGTGTCTTAAAGAGTAGGCCACTGATCCCGTCTTGTTCCAGAAATAGTACGTTCTGCTGGTACCACCAATAACTGTGATAGAAGAATAGAAAAGAACGCTCTTCTGAGTATGGCGTTCTCCGACACAGTTATGTGTCCCCCCTCTTCTATTTCACCAACCCACTTAACTCAGACTGCTTTAAAAATTTAAGTCTTATGCTTAGAATGGACTTCATTTCTTTTCATCTTTCCCTCCCTGCTCCATAGGAAACCTTTTAGTTCTCTTTACGAAACTATCAATAAAGCAATCACCAGCCCGTGCAGTGGTGGTTCATGAATCATCATTCTATACGCTGAGGTTGCCAGCCTCAAATGACTTTGACATCCAATAGCGAGTTTCACACAATAAAATTCACATGGTAATATATGCATATATATGTTAGTTCACATGTTAGTAATAAAATATGAAATTTAAATCCAACTTACGCCAATCCTGGCTACAGACTTGTCGCACAGATGAATAAAAGAGACAAATCGTTCTCTTACAACACGTGTCTGGGATTTCTTTTAATTTTAACATAGACTGCCCCTTCTGACTCCGTGTTTCTTCAATTTCCTAGTCCCGGTTGTTCCTTATTAAAATTTGAAAGAGATTTCCTGTGCCTTATAAGTCTTATCTGGTTCTCCAATAAAAGGTCCGGATAACAATTAGGAATTATGAATCTAGTTCTTCCTCTGGCAAAGGTTTGATGTCTTGGCGAGCTGCAAATCACAGAGAAATAAAACTGTGAAATTGTCAGCCTATATTCCCTCCAGTGATGTTATGAATCTAATCAGAAAGATCCAATCATTTCAAATCATGCAGGATAGGCTGTGATATTTCAAAATAGTCCTACGTGAAATAAGGTGCGTGCCTGCAAAGGTCACGTATTACCATATATGGACATCTGATGCCTTGTATACACTCTCACAAACACATTTGTAGACTCATTGTCTAAAATGTAATAAATCCATGATTACTTTTTAACCAAGGACCGGAAGCAATTACATCACATTTGTCTGCCCACCAGTGTCACACAGACGGTAATGTCGTCTCATCAGCGGTTCAATCTAAACGCGCCGGCGACTATCTTATCTCAAACTCTTCGTCGGCTGGGATGACCAGGTAACAAACCGGTAACATATTTGCAAGGAGTGTCACAACTGTGATAGTTATCACCTATCGGGTGATTTGATAAAATCACATGTCTGCTACTTAGCAGACAAATAAAGAAAGAAAGAAAGACAGAAAAGTGCGATAATTGACAGCACCTAATAAAAATCAGTATCACAAATGTACCGATACTGCCGGAGAGAACCAAAGATCGATAGAGGTCGCCCCGTTTCGTCACAGGCTTGTAACCACGAACTTTAGATAAATAGAAAGAAACAAATGCCTGCTAAGATCATTTGTTCGCCGCAGACTAACAGGCCCATTGTCATGTGCTCCACCCACCAATGTTAACCTCTCAGAAGAATTAAATTCCCGAGCACACAGTGTAACTCAGGGAATATGATGAAAATTCACCAATATCCTTCTGGGTGTTAACTAGGAAATTGCGTCTGGGGTGCGTGAATAATGATTTGCCTGAATTACAATTAAAAAAGGTACATAAATCTCACAAGATAATATGTTACACCTTAGGCACATGTGAGGTAATCATCACTCATTACTCATCATTACTCCCGTCAGAGTCTGGGGTCGCTCTGCTGTCGGGTTTCCCGCACGACTAGTGAGAAACAATCACCAGTTCTTGCAGTAGTGGTTCATGCATATACTATTTTCATATGTTGAGGTTGCCAGCCTTGTATATTACCACTTAGCAAGAAACCTGTAGAATTTACATTAGTAAATAAATTGTTTACACTTACCTCAAAATTTTGGGAATACACAATCCCCTTGCACAGATTTAGACTGGACACAGCTCTGTATTAGAAGCTTCGAAATCACTTAGGTCTGGAAATTAGAGTTAATTCCTCTGACGGCGGGTGTTCTGCAAAGTCCTGGCCTGGGAAAACTTTAGATTAATTCCTCTATGACTTGGTCTGGGAAATTAGAGTTAATTCCTCTGACGGCGGATGTTCTATGAAATCTCTGGCCTGGGAAAACGTTTGTTTAATTCCTCTATGACTTGTGATCAAATTCCTAGGATTCGCCAATAAAATACATTGTATATTCCGGCTCTCACTTCCAACCAATCAAATCTCTCTAGCACTGGGTTGGGTGTTTCATTTTAAAATATCCCCTCGCGTGTTTCAAAATATTAAATTTAATATCCACGCGTGACCTCTTCAGTGATGTCATATCGTTGGGTAAGACTTCCGGCTGCACCTATCTGCCTCTCACCATATTGTGACCATGTGTTCCTGGCGTAACGTCTACAGATCTTGAGTTTCCAGACATATTATCTGAGATAATTACACACAGGGATGATCTTAGCGGAAACAAGTTACGCATTACCACCTGTGTTTCGCTAGACGGATCTCCGCCAGATTAGCCACACAACATGGGGATCTATTCATAGACAGTGCACAATGCAAGCTTGCATAAACAGGCACAGTCGCTTTGAAAAGATGGTCAGCCTGATAGTACGTGATAAAATATTATCGCTGCCAGGGACAATAAACCTGGGCGTAACACAAACAGTCGAGTAGTGAAGTGTTAGGGACTTCACCCTACTGATCCAACGTAGAGAGTAAATAATGGTGCATAAAATATGCCACATAATAATGACAGGTGAGAGAAAAATAAGAAGATATCACTCGCACGGGAATGTAATGCAATCCTGCCGGAGTGGACTTGAGATCGCACAACTGTATAGTCACAACAGTGGTGCAGACTTCCTGCAAGGGGACCAGCTACAGTGGTGACTTCGTGCTCTGTAAGGAGCGCAAAGGAAAATGATGAAATGTAGATGCTGAGCTTGGAACCACTAACTGAAGTCGTCTTTACCCTTTGGCTCCACGACGAGCTTTGGCCTTCAACAAATCAATGCTAAGTCTTCCTTTGGCTCCACGACGAGCTTAGACCTTCCACAAATCAATGCTAAGTCTTCCTGTCCTCTGCCATCCATTCAGGTTCCATGTCTTCTTTATTCCCTTCATATCTGTGTCCAGTTCCCTTCTCCGTTTTTTTTTTGTTTGTTCTTCCCGTCTGCCTAGGGGATTCGAGAACAAGAACTGCCTTGTGATACTATCAACATGTTTTCTTAATGTTTGTCTTATCCAATGTTAGCGTCTTTTTTTCATTTATTCTTCCACTGACACTTGCCTGGTTCTTGTTTTCAGTTCCACATTGGTGATCTTGTCATAGTATATAGATCCTTCTATTCTACACAAGCACCCATTTATGACAGTCTATAGCTTCTTGATTGTCGTTTTCGTTATTCTCCACGTTTCAGAGTCACACGCTAGTGTTCAGACTATAATAGTTGTAGGGGAAAAAAACCTAGTACTAGCTAGATAGCTAGAATATTTTTATCGCATACCAGTAGCAGGTGCAACGATAAGAATGACGTCACATGGACAGACGAAATACCAGTAGTAAACTACCCCAAAACGACATCATGTCATACTCACCCAATCTTAATATGAAATAGATGGACAACATGAGAAGGGCATGCACCTACCAAATACCCTAATGGCTAAAATGTAAGTATGTAACTTAATTTTTAAGAAAGGAAGGGAAAAAAGACTGTGCCTGACGTTTCATTGGTAACACGTACTGCAGTACAAAAGCACGCGAAGATATTCACTTATGGTTTGGTTCTGTTTTTGCCTTCTTGTGGCGAGGCGCGGTCCTTTCAACCTATCTGGTTATATCAGAGCGCATTTACCATCCAAAAATAAGTGAACTCCTTTCACTTCTAACCCGATCAGCGTTGATAGATACTAAGTCCTGAAAAGGACTAACAATATCTATCTGCTAGCCTAAAGCACCAAAAAGGACTCGCCAGCTACGCCAATGCTGCCAAGCCAAGTTGTTAATATTTTGCATTAAGATATTCACTTCTTAAAATAGAAGCTAAATAAAACCTACCGACAACGAAAGATGTAAACCCAACATTATATGAAAGTAATCCATGATTTTTAAAAAAAAATTTTTTAACATATTGCACTTTCAATTTCCAGCAATGGATTTTTCTGGAAAGCTTATATCACTGAAACCAAATTAATGCACATTGTCTTGAGAAAAAGAAAAAAATAAAGCGTGCCAGCGTAATTAAAAGTTGTCGCTGAGCAAGACAAAGTGAATAATAAAATAATAATAATAGGAAGAAGAAGCAAAAGGCAGATAAGGTGAAAAAGTGGAGAAAAGATTAAATTAATTGGTGCTGAACATTCACTCAATGCTGGACAGGAAGCAAGGTCGTGCGCAAAAAATGACATCTGATTCGTTACCTGCGTCACACCCAAAAATTTCGATGAAAGAGCCTCATAAATAGTTGTTCGCATCAAACATATAAATGAAATGTTTACAGACTAGACTACTCTGATAAAGGGGCCCTCAGTTTAACGAATGATAAATTAATGCTTTACAAATTAATACACTTTATACAAAAATGTGCTTAACACCATCTAGGCAAGAGAAAGAAAGTTTGTAGATGCAGTACTCCTATTGGGCATACTGATTAGTGTAATACGTGGTGAGAAACCAGGATGGGGCTTCTCGGCTAGAGTAAATGGTAAGGTCGTCGCTGAACAGAGCGGAGCTTACATTGTGACAACGTCCAGCATGAGAATGGAAATAGAGGCGGCTACTGCAGCCCTGAGATGACTGTCTGAAACTCCATCAACTAGAGCAGTTATTGTGTCAGACGCTCAGTCTGTGATTTGGAAGGTCCAAAATGAATGACTACGGCATGAATTTAAAACACCAATAAAAGCCTCGAATCTTTGTGAGCTGGCGGTGATCTACTGTTCCTGACAAACTGGCTTCAAGAACTCGCATAGTAGGGACGATGGATATGGATAATGGAGATATACTAAGGACAATTAACGATCACCTGTTAGAGAAGGACACTGCAAGAAAAGAATCAACAAGGCTAAGACAGCTGGAATTTTGCACCAAACGTGAGACTAGCAGGAATGAATGTTTGAGAGCATGGGTCAAGCGTGTATACAACCAGCGCGCTACAGTGGCAATCATCATTCATACATTTCAACATTTGCTGAGGGAGACTGAGCACTTATGGGTTTGCCCGGAGTGCAGTGATGTCGATTCTGATAAACAATAACAATTACTGCTAGCCATCGATGCCGAGATACCATCTGATCTTACCCGAGTCAAAGTCAAAGGAACTGGACCTAGATACGGACTTGCTTGGTTATTTTGGAACCACGTAGAAAGAGATCACTATTATTATTACTCGTTTCATTCCCTAAGATGCATAGAGCTGTCGCATAAGCCAGCCCCTTGTATAAACCTTCACCAACGTATTTATGTGTGCTGGCAGCGGTATTCTATGTAGCAACTTGTTTTACATTATGAGGTCGCCAGACCCTCACAACCTCATAATAGTTCCCTCATTGTCATAAAATTAACCATGATACAACGTTAAAATATCTCCAATGATACAACGTAGGGATAAAAACTAATGCGTAAGCTACTAGAATACATGATCGCCCACGCCGCGGGTCATCACCCGCCATGGAAATTAAATTGTTAGACGTGAAGGCAAAACGTTACCCTTGGAACGGGATGAGAACGGAGATCAAAAGGAAAAAAATATGACTGAACGCGTGCTTGAAACTAGCAAGGCTAAAAGACGCAATTGGTGGGGAAAGGAGGAAAAGTCACGTCCCCAAGTTGACACAAGGTAAAGAAATCGACAAAAGGGACCTTAGCTATTATACGCAACAGTCATTTCTTGGACGCTTTTGCGATAACTTAGTCCGTTTATTTGAATTCAGCGTTAAACGCAGTACAGAAGATGCTAGAAAATATTTCGGAAAAAACAAATAACCTTGAAAAGTAACTTTTTCTTAATAATAATGTTAGGAATATAAAACCTACCTGGCCGGATGGCCCATCTTGAGCAGTGAAATAATATGTTTTCATTTATACAGACGGATAGATAATAAGAAAGATATTGACAAAAGACTGTGTTGTTCATATCAGCGAGCGACTGCATTGAAACAAAAATGTCCCTAATTTTCAAAAACTGCAGCCTTGAGACGCAAGTGCTAAAATCTAGTTGGAATGAAAGAGACGGGATGGGGTGGAGCATTGTGGCTAAAAATAACTTTAAAGGCAAAATTGTGTAGGGGAAGGCAGAGTTGGTTGAAAAAACAAGTGTGTTTTTTGTGTGAAACGCAAGTAGAGACAGACGGACCAACAGACAATAATGCATACTTGACTGAGGTATGACTGAAATGACTTTTTGGTAGGAGGTTTGAATTTGAAAAGGAAAAAAGGCGGTGATTGGCCATAGATGAATATATTATCGGCGCTCATACGCGCATTTTTGCCATTCGTCATAAGTTGTCCTAGTAGACACAGTAAATTATTAAGTGGTGTAATTCCCAGAAGCTAATTGAAATATTTAGAGGGACGCCATACTAAAGCCAGCAGCTCAGCTGAGTTTTGCTAGCAATTAACTGTGTTCTATATTCATAATTCTGGTAAAACTGAAAGTATTTCTTTGTATATTTTAATATTTGTTTAAGGTTTCGAGTGATTTGATACTGCAATAGCATAATCTGTCCCTTACAACAAGTAAGGATTCGCTCTAGACCCCCCGCCCCAGTTCAGGGTCTAGAGACAAATAAAATACATAAACTCCAGCAAGGATTATGAAGGACAGATCAAGTGTTGAGATCAGTGGAACATATCACCTATCCTATTCTATGGCAGGAAGCTAATGAACATATTTCAGAATAAATAGTCTGGGGGAGCTTATCCTATATGAAACCAACTTGGTAAGATGTGTTGTATGGTCAAAGAGATCTGGCCTGTCTATGTGGTGTGGTTGTGTGTAGTGTTGTGTCCAGAAATGGTTTAGAGGATGGAATTCTGACACATGACCAATACTTTTATTGCAGAACTGTGAGTTTTTATTTGGCACCAATGTGGTGTCAAATGAGGTGTTGAATATTACAAGAGTGGACCCGTGCAGTATAACATTGTGGCAGAGCAGTCTTAATTTGCCCCCAAGCACGGAGAGGTGGGGCCACCTGACTCCTGATTTGCCCCCAAGCACGGAGAGGTGGGGCCACCAGAGTCCAGCACCAGAACTACTCATTAAAGATACGTGAGCGTCTGGCCTGCTGGAGATTCACAAACTTAGTTTATAACACACCAACTATAATCCCATCAATAAAAGGACACTGTGTAGTAGCCATAGACATGGAGTGATGAAGTCACCCCAACAGCACATCCATTAAACGTTCTCCCAGAAAAATTACAACTATAAACAGTAGTAATATTAACTAGTATTGTAAAATACATATGTACACACCTTTCATTTATTATGCCATATATTCATGCATTTCATTAATAATTGCAAAACCTTTCATATGTTCTGACCAAAATAAAACCTTGGTTCAGAACAAATAAACTTAAAAAAAATTATTATCAAAAATTTTACACAGCTTGAGTTATTTCAGTGTGTCATAACATTTTATTAATATTATTAGACTTATTAAATATCTGTGTGTGTGTATGTAAACTACCATAACACATTACATATCATTACCCTAGAACTTTAACGTAGCCACATTCATTAGAGAAAAAAAAAAAGATAGGTGTGAGGTCGTAGTGGTAGCAAGAAGGGCCTTCTGAAAATTCACAGCTACATTATCTCAGGAGCCTTCACAGCTGACCTCATGCATCACACTAAGTAAGATCACAATCATACAATACCATCAAAACCACTACATATATTGGGGTCTCTTGTCCCGGGATAATTAGCCTATCAGTAATATTAGGATCTCCTGGGGGGAGAAATAAATTAGGGGAACACATTATAAAAATTAAAAGTGTCCCTGAAAATAAAAGTTGGTGAATCTTCACAGCCAGTGGTAGTTTATTGATTAATTAATTAATTAGAATTATTTTAGACTAATTAGAATTACTTTAGTGGTTGGAAATTGTATCTTGCTCATTGCTAGAATTGTTTAAAAAGTATGGCGGAGCTAGCCAAATTCAGATCAGCTGCTGTGCTAACGGCAAAGGATATGGGAATGGATGGTCAGATTTTAATTCAATATGTAACGGCTGAATGTGATAAATATATTGAACGGGAAGAAAGAAGATTAGAAAAAGAGGCTGAAAGAAAATTAGAGTCTGAAAGGTTGGCTGAAGAGAAAAGGTTACAAATTGAGGCTGAGACTAAGAGGTTGCAGATTAAGGCTGACAAAGAGGCAAAGGCATTGGAGGCAGATAGGGAGAGTAAAAGGCTCCAATTAGAGGCAGAAGAGAAACGACAGCAAAGGGAAGCAGACGATAAAAAGGCCGAAAGGGAGGCAGAAGATAGAAGGTTGCAAAGGGAGCACGAATTACGACTAAGGGAGCTGAAGCTACAAGGCCAGGCTCCTGAAAATGGTGCCAGCCCTTTTGCCTCAGATGCTACGCCCAGTCTGGGAACCTCAACATCAGCTATGGGGTTTCATTTAGACCATTTTGTTGAGAAAGACGATGACATAGAGGGGTACCTCGGACGTTTTGAGTTATTAGCTACTACATATGGGTTAGAGAGAGAGAGGTGGAGTTTAAAGCTATCACAGGGACTGAGAGGTACTTCTTATGAAGTCTTCGCAAAAATGAACAGAGAAGACCAAGACAATTATGACATGTTAAAGCAGGCTTTGTTATTAAGGTACGAAAAAAATGGTGAATTTTATCGTAAGAAATTTAGAAATGCCAAACTGTTGTCTGGGGAGACATACCACCAATTCTCTGCCAGACTGGAAACCTATTTGGAGAAATGGACTGCTCTGGGGAAGACCCAAGATCTTAAAGAAATGATCATGATAGAGCAATTGAGAGAGTCCATGGCTCCAGACATGAGAAAATTTCTCATGGAACAAGGTGCAGAGAAGTTGGGGGAGGTTTTAAATGTCGCTGAGAGGTATCAGGCAGCCCAGGCAGAGGTAAGTGGGGCTAAAAAAAGCACATAGACAATTTTAAAGCTCCACAGCAATTTAATAAATTTGATAATAGAGAGCAGGGAAATAAAGGTAGGACAAACTTTGAACGGCCAAGAAATGACTACCGAGACAGAAACTCACAGTTCAATGACCAAAAATCCAACGAAAGAAAACCGTTTAACCAAGGAAAAAGATGGTGTAAATGGTGCAAGAAAGATAACCATAACATCGAATTTTGTAGAAGGAAACCTTCAAACATTGCTGCAATGAAGTCGGGGACTCAAAGATTAAAGGTTAATCCTAATGGACAGCAGGAACCTTATCACCCCCCAGTTTGTGAGGATGTTATTTGTAATGGGGTCACCATAAGGTGCCTTTATGATACAGGTTTGGATTATGATTCAGTTGTGAAGTCTAGCCTAGTGGACCCAAGTCAGTATACCACAGAAACAGTGGAGATACAAGGGGCAACTAAGGACATACCACTCATGACACTTCCCATCGCAAGGATAACGGTGAAAACTCGCTATGTGGAAGGAGAAATCAGAGCAGCAGTGATAGATGAACCAATCTACCCTCTGATATTGGGGTGTAGATACGTCTTCTTGGGGAATACCGAGAGACCTGTGATCATGGCGACAGTGCAGACCAGGTCACAGAAGAAGGAGGAAGAAGGTGAACCTATAAATGCTCATCCAGAGGAGATGAGGAAGGCGCAGGCTGAGGATAGGACACTCAAGCCATGTTTTAAAAAAATTGCCCAAATGCCACACACCTCCGAGCAAGGGGGAATATTTTATGAAGAACAAACTATTATACAGGAAGGCCGGAACTGGAACAAATGGTCACAACCAGCTGGTTCTTCCCACTTCATATAGGGATAAAGTGATGGAACTCGGGCATGCGATTCCCTTCAGTGGTCACATGGGGATCAGCGCCACAGGACAGCGTATAGCTTGTCATTACTTCTGGCCAGGGATAACGGAGGATATAAAAAGATATGTCAAATCCTGTCCAGAATCTCAAAGGGTAGCTCCAAAGCACTGGACTGCTCCTGCAACTCTAGGGGAAATGCCCATAGTGGGAACACCTTTTGAGAGGGTTGCAGTGGATATTGTGGGACCTCTCACTCGGACCAAGAGGAGGAACAGTTACATCCTTACTCTGGTGGACACTTGTTCTATGTGGGGAGAGGCGGTAGCCCTGCCATCAATTGATTCAAAACATGTAGCAGAGGCACTACTTACAATATTTACCCGATTAGGATTCCCGCATCAAATCTTGACGGATAATGGCTCTCAGTTCAAGGGGAAACTAACGGAAGAAGTTTTTAAGCTATTTCAAGCCAGACACTTTCATTGTAGTCCGTACCATCCGCAGGGAACGGCCAGGTAGAGAGGTTCAACGGGACTCTCATTTCTATCCTGAGAAAGCTGGCACACGAAAAACCGGATCTGTGGGATCAATTCCTGCCCGCCGCATTGTTTGCGTATCGGGAGGTACCACATAGTTCAACCGGGATGGCTCCCGCAACTCTGCTATTTGGGAGGCCAATAAAAGGTCCATTAAAAGCTTTATTAAGGACCTGGACAGATGAGAAGGCGGAAGAGACTGTTACCTCATCTTATCAATACGTGAACGAACTGACCACTCGTTTGAAAGCTGGATGGAAACTGGCAAATGATAATTTGAAACAAGCCAGGAAGAAACATGCAGCATATTTTAATAGGAAGGCAAAGGACAGAGAACTAGCGGTGGGAGAGAAGGTGCTGCTTCTACTACCCGGTAGCCAGAATAAATTACAAATTGGATGGCAAGGTCCATATACGGTTCTAGAGAAGGTGTCTAGAACAAACTATAAAATTGACAAAAAGGGGAAGGAGAAAGTTTATCATGTAAACCTGTTAAAGAAGTATCTGGACAGACCACTCCAGGAAAGCACCCCCTTACTGACCTTGGCTATCGCAACACAAATGCAAAAGGAACCACTCACCTCACATGAATACCCATTACATCCTTGTGAAACAGCAGCACAGGTAAAAGTCAGTAAGCACCTGACTAAAAACCAGAGGGAGAGAGTTCAACAGGTTCTGGAGGAACATACAGATGTATTAACAGATAAACCAGGCCATACAAATTTGCTACAGTATGACATGAAACTGGTAGACTCAAACCCAATCTGTATGAGAGCCTATTCTATTCCGTTCGCGAAGGAGAAGGCATTGAAGGAAGAAATAGATTATTTGCTGAAGGAGGGGATTATTTCACACAGTGAATCATCTTTTAGTTCCAGTGTAGTTTTGTTGAGAAAACCGTCTGGGGAACACAGACTGTGCATAGATTACAGGAAACTGAATGCTGTCACAGAAGGACAAGTGGATCCATTACCAGACACAAAACAGTTATTTGCCAGACTGAACAAGGCAAAATACTTTTCAAAGGTGGATCTTAGTAAAGGCTATTACCAGATCCCAGTGAAGCCTGAAGTGAGACCTTATTTGGCTTTTAGCACTTCGGATGGACATTATGAATTCAACATGCTACCATTCGGACTGAAAAATGCTCCGAGTGTATTTTCAAGGATGATGCGCAAATTGTTGGATCCCCTGAATAACCCATGTATCACGAATTTCATGGATGATATTCTCATCGCCACAGAGACATTTGAAGAACACATTGAAGCTCTAGAAATGTTATTTAATAGGCTTAGGGAGGCGAACTTAACTGCTAGGCCAACAAAATGTTGTATTGGATGCAAAGAGTTGGAATTCTTGGGACACACTGTATATCAGGGTAGCATGACCCCTGATCCCAAGAACTTGGAAAAACTGCAGAGAGCACCTAGACCACAAACAAAAAAGGACGTGCGATCATTCGTGTCGTTATGCGGATTTTATCAAAAATATATCAAAGATTTTAACTCTATTTGTGCTCCTCTGACTGATCTGACTCGCAAGGGACTTCCAGATAAAATTATTTGGACTGCGCAAAGTGAATTAGCGTTCCAAGACTTAAAGGAAAAACTCACTAGCAAGCCTATTCTCAAACTGCCTGATTTGACACAGGACTTTGTCTTAAGAACCGATGCAAGTAATGTAGGACTCGGAGCGGCTTTGTTGCAAAGATCATCTTCACCTGATGGGGAACTGAAACCAGTCGCTTATGCAAGCCGCAAATTGAATAAGGCGGAACAAGGATATTCCACAAGCGAAAAAGAATGTTTAGCGTTAATCTGGGCAATAAAGAAGTTTCAAATCTATCTGTATGGTAGGACTTTTGTGGTCGAGACGGATCATCAGCCTCTCGTATTCTTATCTCAGGCTAAGCATGAAAACGCAAGATTGCTGAGGTGGTCTTTATTGCTTCAACCTTATCAGTTTAGTATCCAATATATCCCAGGCAAATTGAATGTCGATGCAGATTTCCTCAGTCGGCACCCCTGTGATCAAAATTAGAGTAATGGCAGGCGTGAGGAGAGATTTTATCTATGTGTATCACTGGTTTTAGAACTTGCCGTAGGCATATTTTCAAGTGGGGAGATGTGTCATAAAATTAACCATGATACAACGTTAAAATATCTCCAATGATACAACGTAGGGATAAAAACTAATGCGTAAGCTACTAGAATACATGATCGCCCACGCCGCGGGTCATCACCCGCCATGGAAATTAAATTGTTAGACGTGAAGGCAAAACGTTACCCTTGGAACGGGATAAGAACGGAGATCAAAAGGAAAAAAATATGACTGAACGCGTGCTTGAAACTAGCAAGGCTAAAAGACGCAATTGGTGGGGAAAGGAGGAAAAGTCACGTCCCCAAGTTGACACAAGGTAAAGAAATCGACAAAAGGGACCTTAGCTATTATACGCAACAGTCATTTCTTGGACGCTTTTGCGATAACTTAGTCCGTTTATTTGAATTCAGCGGCAAACGCAGTACAGAAGATGCTAGAAAATATTTCGGAAAAAACAAATAACCTTGAAAAGTAACTTTTTCTTAATAATAATGTTAGGAATATAAAACCTAGCTGGCCGGATGGCCCATCTTGAGCAGTGAAATAATATGTTTTCATTTATACAGACGGATAGATAATAAGAAAGATATTGACAAAAGACTGTGTTGTTCATATCAGCGAGCGACTGCATTGAAACAAAAATGTCCCCAATTTTCAAAAACTGCAGCCTTGAGACACAAGTGCTAAAATCTAGTTGGAATGAAAGAGACGGGATGGGGTGGAGCATTGTGGCTAAAAATAACTTTAAAGGCAAAATTGTGTAGGGGAAGGCAGAGTTGGTTCAAAAAACAAGTGTGTTTTTTGTGTGAAACGCAAATAGAGACAGACGAACCAACAGACAATAATGCATACTTGACTGAGGTATGACTGAAATGACTTTTTGGTAGGAGGTTTGAATTTGAAAAGGAAAAAAAGGCGGTGATTGGCCATAGATGAATATATTATCGGCGCTCAGACGCGCATTTTTGCCATTCGTCATAAGTTGTCCTAGTAGACACAGTAAATTATTAAGTGGTGTAATTCCCAGAAGCTAATTGAAATATTTAGAGGGACGCCATACTAAAGCCAGCAGCTCAGCTGAGTTTTGCTAGCAATTAACTGTGTTCTATATTCATAATTCTGGTAAGACTGAAAGTATTTCTTTGTATATTTTAATATTTGTTTAAGGTTTCGAGTGATTTGATACTGCAATAGCATAATCTGTCCCTTACAACAAGTAAGGATTCGCTCTAGACCCCCCGCCCCAGTTCAGGGTCTAGAGACAAATAAAATACATAAACTCCAGCAAGGATTATGAAGGACAGATCAAGTGTTGAGATCAGTGGAACATATCACCTATCCTATTCTATGGCAGGAAGCTAATGAACATATTTCAGAATAAATAGTCTGGGGGAGCTTATCCTATATGAAACCAACTTGGTAAGATGTGTTGTATGGTCAAAGAGATCTGACCTGTCTATGTGGTGTGGTTGTGTGTAGTGTTGTGTCCAGAAATGGTTTAGAGGATGGAATTCTGACACATGACCAATACTTTTATTGCAGAACTGTGAGTTTTTATTTGGCACCAATGTGGTGTCAAATGAGGTGTTGAATATTACAAGAGTGGACCCGTGCAGTATAACATTGTGGCAGAGCAGTCTTAATTTGCCCCCAAGCACGGAGAGGTGGGGCCACCAGACTCCTGATTTGCCCCCAAGCACGGAGAGGTGGGGCCACCAGATTCCAGCACCAGAGTCCAGCACCAGAACTACTCATTAAAGATACGTGAGCGTCTGGCCTGCTGGAGATTCACAAACTTAGTTTATAACACACCAACTATAATCCCATCAATAAAAGGACACTGTGTAGTAGCCATAGACATGGAGTGATGAAGTCACCCCAACAGCACATCCATTAAACGTTCTCCCAGAAAAATTACAACTATAAACAGTAGTAATATTAACTAGTATTGTAAAATACATATGTACACACCTTTCATTTATTATGCCATATATTCATGCATTTCATTAATAATTGCAAAACCTTTCATATGTTCTGACCAAAATAAAACCTTGGTTCAGAACAAATAAACTTAAAGAAAATTATTATCAAAAATTTTACACAGCTTGAGTTATTTCAGTGTGTCATAACATTTTATTAATATTATTAGACTTATTAAATATCTGTGTGTGTGTATGTAAACTACCACAACACATTACATATCATTACCCTAGAACTTTAACGTAGCCACATTCATTAGAGAAAAAAAAAAAAAGATAGGTGTGAGGTCGTAGTGGTAGCAAGAAGGGCCTTCTGAAAATTCACAGCTACATTATCTCAGGAGCCTTCACAGCTGACCTCATGCATCACACTAAGTAAGATCACAATCATACAATACCATCAAAACCACTACACTCATACGAAATGCCCGAGGAAGTAGGAGACTTTTACTTCTATGTCCCAAAAGAGATACCCAGTAACTACACTCCGGAACAACAAGAAACAATAACTTAGACAGTCTGGAAGAAATACAAATGGAAACCAGCTATGAATTCAAGCAAGTAAAGTAAAATGTAAATGAGAATGCAGATAAACTTAACAAGGAAGGAAGAAGGAAGATCCAAACAAAAGACAGGACTACATATGAAGAGACAAAAGCAATAATCATAAATAAGCATAGAGAAAAATGGTATAAGGAACACCTAGACTCCGATACTGCAGAACCATACTATACATTACTAAGAAGAGACCAAGGAATAATTTTCAGACTAATAACCGGCCATTGCAGACTCAGATACAATCTGTACAACAAACTGAAAATCGGACAGACAGATATGTGCCCATGTGGGGGGAGGTGGGAGGGAATGGGGCAAATAAACAGTAGAACACATACTTCAAAATTGTCGGCTCCACGAGAGGAACAGAGTGCCTCTCCAACACAGTAGAGGGAGAAACTGTCTGGTGACCAGCGAAGCCTGAGGCGGACAGCCATCTTTATAAGAGAGATAGATGTGGTTATTTGAGTGCGAGCAACGAAGAAGAACAAGATCTCGTGAGACCAAGGAAATGTCTGTGCGATTTTCAGAAACATCGACTTTTCACTGCTCTGATGTAAAAGTCTTTATATTGTGTGTGTATGTGGCTGTGTACGAACGCGACATAATTTTCTTGTACTTTGGCACGAAATAAAGAATAAACGAGATAAAGGGGGCAAGTAGAACAGAACAAACCAGAAATACGACTGTGTATTTCACGATAACATACAAGTTAATAAAACAAGACTTGACAGACATAATAAAGCACGTTAGACATTACAACTGGTAGACGTCAGTTAACAATCTCGCTGCATATTTGACAGCAGACTAAGAAATAAACACAGCGGGGACGAGTGTGTGAGCTCAAGGTTAAATGCTTTTTTACCTGGCTCAGCTCGTCAGTTTTTTTCATTATGGAACTATTTCTCAGGTGCGCATTTTTAACGCTGTCTTATATTCAATTTAAGCATTTATTATATGCATCTTCTTCTTTTCCTTAACATAATTATTTAATGTTCCTTCTTCTTCTCATCGTCATCATGATCATCATCATCATTCTTTAAGTCCCCAAGGAGCATAGGCCGTCAACAAACGTAATATGCCAAGCCCGGCAATAGTGACAGGAACAAGTAAAATGAGTATTAAAATTGGATTGTTCCGAAGTTTAAAATACAAACTATTTTTATGTTCACATGTATTTCATTTCTTAAGTATACATTTATTGATTATTTCATGTCTGTATTATTATTATTATTATTTTTTTTCAAAAAGCAGCGCAGTGAACCACATCTGTAATTCGGCATGCATTTTAAAAAAATACTTACAATATGATCTTAAAAACATAAGTGTATAAGTGTATTATGTTTATAAATGTTACAGTGCAAATTTCGGAATTTACAGTGTAATCCAACTCAACTAACATTGTGGCTCGGAAGCTGGGTTGTGGAGTCAGCCAAAAAATGTTCCGACTTCGACTTCGACTCCTGAAATTTTAGAACTCCGACTCCAACTCCCGACTTCGACTACAGTTGTTTTTTTTTTTTTTTGTTTTTTTTTTTTTTTACCAGTCATATGGGGTTCGAATCCTGGGTAAGCCACTCATGTCTGTTGTTTTTCTGTTGTCTAGTGTTCTACTTCTTTATTTCCTACGAGTGCCTGATAACATATCTTTATGTTTGTCTTATATTAATTTACGGCAAACAATTCGGAATCGCAGTCCTGACATTGTTTTACCGATTCCACTAAAAAACGACTAACTCCACGACCCCGATTCCATAGCCCTGCTCGGAAGAGTGCAATAGAATACGGCAGGGATGAAGGGAAAGAGGCGCCATTACAAGACCTCGGACTATGATGAAAACTTCCAAGGTTCGGCTCTGACAAACCCATCGCTGTAGATGATCTCTCGAATAACACGCCCCACTTTTCTTATTTTCAACCAGCAGTTTGTTCTACACGATGAGACTCAACCCCCTTCCAACAATGTCATAGAAGTCGGCTCTTACAACATTTGTCTTGTCCACCAAACTGGAATAAATATTGCGATCGCTGCCTCGATTTAATAATTTGAATATTCTTTCTTTTCACACCCTCAGTTTTTATACTGTCAAAGACTGACATACACCACCGAGAAAAGGATAACACACCCCCATAATCATAGTTTTCCTTTTTGATTCCCGTGGAGCAGTGAGACACTATTTCACTTTGTTTCCTTGCAGGAAGCGTGCACTAAAGCATTACAGTTATGTTATTTGTAGCAATTAGTTTTACGTGTTGCATGGTCTCATATTAACTGCCTCTTATAGCATGGTATAACATGAAAGATTGGCTAAGCGGATAGAGCGCTTTCCTCTCGCGGCACTATTACCGGGTTCCTGGATCGAAACCTGGCAGCTGTAAATGGGTACATGACCGATCTTGAGTTAGGGAAGGCAAAGGCAGTGATGCAAGGGAACTGGTCACCCCATCACATAAAAAGCTAGGCCTAATATGGTGAAGTCTCTAACATTTCTCTCCCCTACGGAAGTATCTGCTATGGGACTACCTTTTTTTACGACATGAAATCCCCCACCCGCAAGAATAATTAAATATTAATCTAATGTAACCTCAAGACAAACAAAAGTAATCAACGTTAGGGAATCTTCATACCCAGACAAGAAATAATTTAGTATTATCTTCTGTGACCTACGGGTAAAGCTATAAACGCCAATGCGACATCTGTTCCGTATAAACAAACAGTTCGCCCTGATCGTTCAGTTGTGCCAGAGTCAATTTGAGGAAACGCTCCCCCGTTTAATGTCTGAGCATCTTCGTAGACTAGAACCTGTTTCCACCCATAATGTTTATAGAAATGGTTCTCAACCTTTTCGGCGGCGCGTATTCCTACTTCCGTGCGCCTTTTACTAAAGAAGGAATAATTTTAAAATATCCTCCATATTTTCCCGTTATGTGTTGTTGGGATATATACTCCATTTTTAAAGCCATTGGCCTACATTACGCCACTGACTAACTCCTGCAACTAGGAACAGGATAATTTAGATAGAATAATACCATAGCACATTATGTGTTAACGTGCAACAAATACGAACAGCAAAGAAAACCATTCGTAGAAAACTTAAAAGCACTAAACTTATAATCACCATCTAAAGAAATAGTACTGAAAGTTGACCTACCCAGGGAGCTATACAACATAATATAATTTTATATTACCAAAACAAAAATGAACTTAAAATGTAAAAGGGCGAATGAGAATGGTAAGAACAAACTAAAATACATAAACAAAATATTCACCCCTCATGTTCAATGCTAGAAGTAAAATAAATTACCAAACTGAAAAAAACCTCGTATGCCCAATAGACATACTTGAGATAATTTCAACTGCAATACATAAGAGAAATCATACGATAAATCAAAGTCACAACACCCTTAAAACGCAACAGGATACAGAGAGATATACTTAAGAGCAAAAAAGGGGATACACTATAAACACTACAGACATTAGAAAACACCACACCAAACGCCAGAGAATTTTCCGGTTGGGAGAAACTGTTACGGATTGCCTCCCCTGCTTTGCAGTGGTAGTCCAACAGTGACCAAAACTCAAGAGTATCTAATATTGGCTTCCAAGGTATCTACCTGCGCGCAAGATTACTCTTGGCAGAGATGTAAATAGAAGAGTAATGACACTTTTACCTTAAGGGAGAATTCACAAGATATTTCCAGAAGTCACGAACAACGTTGCATTGGGCTGAACAATTGTTAACGCATTATATCTCGTCCGTCGCTTTTTGTGAAGGATTTAAGCAATAGTTTAGCCCGTTCAAGATCCCAGTTGGTGTAATCCTACGAAATTCCTCTTAAAAGTAATAGCTCTGTTTAGAGGTAAATATATATATATATATATATATATATATATATATATATATATATATATATATATATATTGGCTTCCATAGGTATCTACCTGCGCGCATAGATTACATATTACAAAAATCGATATGGCTATTTAATATGGGAAAAATATAGACATTCATTCATTTGTGTATGAAAATGCTGTCTATGGTAAAAGCGAGAGAATCCATGTTTGATTCACACTTTTGATTATAGGAGTAATAGGAGTAATCGTTCTGGATATTGATCCGGCGCAAGGATATTGCGCTTACGTTTGTACTTATTTTTTAGGGCCAGAAAATATATTAATTTGCTTATTGTGTTTATGGCCTGAATTCATATGTATTACATATTATTAGTACAAGTAGAATCAGTCCTATATTGTATATTTTGGATGGGTAGGAGGGACTAGATTCTTGTTATTCCGGTCTAGCGGAAGTATGAGTTGTCTTGACAAGTCGTGATGAGTTCCGATGTACCGTGATAATGGCGGGTACGCACTTTTCAAAGGGCTGGTAGATTCTTAAGGAAATATGATTCATGAAGTGGTTTTCTTCTAAAGGAGATGGTATCTCTACTATAGTTTATGTTAGAGACTCTCCTAAGGTACGGTACAATGTATAATTCGGACTCCATGTATTGCCAGACCCTATTTTGATGATCTCATGTCGATTCGACCTAGATGGAACATTGTGCTTCGTATCGCTAGGGTCGTGTTTTGTGTCGACGAAGATGACAGACTTTCCTACAGCGGTTATGGCTACGTGAATTAACCTGATCACCGTAGAGCTGTATGGAAACATTTATGAAATCATTTATATACCCATTATAAATTAACTCTGGCTTATATTCTCCTTCCTATGAATGAGTGAACGACAACTCAGGGAGGCGGCCATGTTAGATTTCGGTCATCATATGTTTTGATCACTGCCAAGAGAACAGATTATTTATCCTATTATCGGACAGTGACAGGGAGATCTCAATCTTGCTAGAAACCCCCTCTTTCGTGGTTTCATAATATATACTACAAACTATGGACGTCAAGTAACTTTAGTTATTTACCGATCTGCCTTCACTGACGCGTTTAGTCAGATAGGGGGATGCGGCCATAATATATCATGACATTGAACTTTTGATGTACTGCCCATTATTTCTGAATGTGTCATGACTTCAGATCTGCTATGTATACCTACAAATTGATATGTCAACATACCATGATGTACTCGTATGTCCCAGTGTGTACGTCTGAATAAATTGAGTAAACAAAGATTCCAGCAGTCTGCATTGGTGCCTTGTAGACACAAGTGTGTATGAGTGGTTATATTGGTCAGCACACGAACAGTACACCATTCGCGGTAATCACACTCTACACTTCTACTTCATACATACACCATCCTGCGTCGGTTGAAGTGACCAAGTTTAGGGCCTGCTTCCCCTGGAGCCTTTGCCTTCCCTAACTCAGGACTAGGGTGAGTTACCCATTTACAGCTGGGTAGACTGGAGCATGCCTGATCTCAACAACACACCACTCTTCCTTACAGAGCATACAGACTGACACTTTACAGAGTGGAAAGAAGAAAAGAAACTTTACAGTGGCGAGCCAGATTCCTGGGTCCAGCTTACGCAGTTTTGTGTTGAGAATCACAGTTTACAGCTGAAAGAACATTTGTTTGACCACATCAACACCAGTAGGACAGCTATACAGTCGATGTCAGCTTGACCTGTATTACCGATAGGATGCTGTATCTAGGTCAGCGCTTGTTGACAGTTTTTCGCTGTACAGACAGTATTACACAGGACAGTGGTATCAAGTGTAGAAAATATCTGGAGCAGTATTGTTGACATTTCTCAACGTACAGAAGAATCACAGTGTTGTTGAACATAAAGTGCATAGTTCATCGTTGGATCTTCATATGCTCAACAGAGAAAAATTGACAGTGTAATAGTTTAAAATTAAATCTATTACTGAATAAAGTGGCAAGTTATTAGTATTAAAATAAACTGTGCCTGCTTTACAACACTATACCTGCAACACATTCCATTCATGACATAAATTATATTGTATGCTATATGCTATTTATGCTTACATGTTATTTGTTATGTATTAAATTAGTTTATGTTCTGTGTGACTAGTACAAGGTATGCCGAGTGACATTGGTCTGGTACTAGTATTCTATAGGTACACATTTTCTTAATTGGAAATTTGTTAGCAACAATTTGCTGCTATTTCTGTTAGTTGTGATGAGGTGTTCTTTTCTTCGTTGTTTTTTTGTTAATAATTTTGTGTTCCTTAGTTTTGTTTGATTTGTTTGTATAATTGTAGGTCTCATCTTTCCTTTCATTTCAGTTTTTTACACCCTTATGTTTATACACTGTGGCGTTATTTGTCTTGTTATCTTATTGCAGTTATCATCACGGTTTCTGTGATCATTTTTTTTTTCATTTCTCCTATTTAATTTAATTTGATCTCTGCAAATGTGTTCATATTGTCTTTTCTTGTTTGTCCTTTGTAATGTCTTTAGTTGACATATGACGTATAGTGGTATACACTGATAGTATAGTACAGATCAGTACTTTATGATTGTTATTGTTATAAAACAAAATGTACAAGACCTTTGTAAGGCTTGTCTCCCAAAGTGATTGGTAAAGGGAAATATTTTTTCCACAGGTACTCAAGTGATCTTTGATTACATTGAGGTATACAAGACCTTTGTAAGGCTTGTCCCCACAGTATTTGAGATACAGTTATTGTTGTCCACAGGTACTCAAGTTATCATTGGTTATTATAAACCATACAAGTTTGGACTAAGACTAAGTCTATGGTATAGACTTGTCTCCCATTAAAGTGAAATAGGGTAATTTATTTACTTTTTCAGGTTTCTGATTTAAGAAGACAATATGTCTACATTAGATTATTTCATTGCACAAGGAAAATCTCTTGATAAGACTGGAAAAGACTTAGAACAATGGGCTGTTGCTCAATATGACAAAGCATTAGCTGCAGAAGAGAAAAAAACTGCTGCTGCTGTTGAAGAAAGAAAAGCTGCTGCTGAGGAAAAAAAAAGCTGCGGCTGAGGAGAGAAAACTTCAAATAGAAGAAAAAAAAGCTGCTGCAGAAGAAAGGAAAGCTCTAGCTGAAGAAAAAAGATTAGAAAAAGAAGCTGATACTGCTGCTGAACTTAAGAAATTGCAGATGCAAGTGGAGGAAAGGAGATTTGAGGCAGAACAGAAGAAATTAGAAGCTGATGCAGAGCAGAAAAAAATTAGAAGTTGCTGCAGAACAGAAAAAATTAGAAGTTGCTGCTGCTGCAGAACAGAAAAAATTAGAAGTTGCTGCTGCTGCAGAACAGAAAAAATTAGAAGCTGCTGCTGCTGCTGCAGAACAGAAAAAATTAGAAGCTGCTGCTGCTGCAGAACAGAGAAGATTAGATAGAGAAGCTGAAGAGAGAAAAGCAATAAGAGAACATGAGTTTGAATTAGAGAAATTAAAATTGACATGTATGAGTAATGTTAATCAGGCATCTGGTGGTAATGGTAAACCCTTTGTGTACAAGGTCAAGGTACCAGCGTTTAACCCTACCAGTGATGACATAACATTTTGGCTTTCTAGATTTGAACGGGCTTGTCGATCTCATAATGTTGACAAATCACAGTATGTGAATCAGTTGTCTGAAAATCTAAAAGGGGAGTCTCTGAGTAAGTTATATTTTGTTGAAGAGGCCGACAAAGATAATTATGATGCTGTTAGGGCAGCTTTGATAAAGAGATATCAGCTGTCTGAAGAAGGTTATCGTCTTTTGTTTAAAACAATGAGACCTGAGGTAGGTGTAGAATTCTCAGATTTCATCTCAAAAGCACGAATTACACTTTCACGATGGATTGAATTATCCAAAACAGAGAAAACATTTGATGGTCTTACGGATTTATTGCTAAGAGACAAGGTCATGTCTTCTGTAAATAAATCATTCCTAGAGTTCTTACATGAGCGTAAACCTGGTACAATAAAGCAAATGGAAGAATATTGTGACCAGTATGCCACGGCACACCCTGACATGATTCTTAGTAACTCTAACATTAAAGAGAGTATGCCAGTTGCTTCGGCAACAGAATATAATCAGAATTACTCACACAAATTCCAAGGAGCTAAAAATAAATTTGATAAAAAGGTTAATTGGAATAAGTATCAAAACCAAGATAACCGCTCAAATCAGAGTTCTTCTTTGAAGAACTGGAATCGGGCTGATAGTCCTCGACACGCGAGGGGTACCCATAATGTTAGAAATTCTCGGAAAGGGAGTAGCTATAGGAACTACCCAAGTGCTTCATGGAGACAAAAGAAACAATATTACAGGGATACTCAATATAATGAGCATGATGATTATGATCATGAATGTTATGATTCAAACCCAAATAGGGGTTATAACAAGGGAAATAATAATTATAGAGACAATTATAACCGAGGTAGATCACAACACAAAAGACATGGTAAATCGTATTACCAGGCTAACTCTGCACAACAGGAGTTCCACGACACCGATAATCAGAATAATGATAAAAAAGACTCCAACAGTGTAGCAAATTCCGCTTTCGATTTTGCTAGAGCATCTGAGTGTTCGCAATGCAAAACATTATTCGATCCAACCACAGTGTCTACTTTAAGCTGCGGTCACCCGCTTCCCGCTCTCCATGCGTCAATTGCGCATAATGGAAGGGGTGCTCTTGTCTTTAATAGGGGCCTAATAGATGGTACTCCGGTATCAATTCTTTTCGATTCGGGGTGCACTACCATTGGAGTGAGGCAATCACTCGTAAATCCTTCTCGAGCTACAGGCAATATAGTCAAATGTGTAACATTTGGTGGCACATTGGAGAAGTACTCCACTGTCATTATCAATATTGCTACGCCTTTCTTTACAGGAGAGGTGCAAGCATGTCTCTTGCCGAATCCGATCGCTGATCTTATCATCGGTCGCATTCACGGGGTGAAAGAATGCACTCCACAGCAAATTTCTAATTGGGAAAATGTTAATATGCAATCGGCTAATGCAGTAATCACTAGGGCTCAAGCTCTTAATATGCCACAATCTTCACATTCTGAAGATAATGATGCGCAGATCCGAGATGATCCCTTGGAGATTTCCCACGATTCCTTTATCAAACAGCAGGAAGATGATCCTACTCTAAAGAAATTCTTTACTCTGGCAACAAAAGGTGATCCGAATAAGGATACTAATCGTAAATCTTGGATTACGATGAAGAATGGCGTACTTGTACGTATGGTACAAGACTCCGCTAAGTCCATTCATTCTCAAATCCTTGTGCCTAAAAATATGAGAGTTAAAATCTTACAGCACGCTCATGATTCGCAGTGTGCTGGACATATGGGTTTTTCCCGTACTAAAGCTAGAGTTCTTCAATCTTTCTTTTGGCCTGCTGTGAATAAGGACATACGAATCTATTGTCGATCTTGTAAAGTATGTCAAGAGATTAAATCCAGAGGTCCACGCCATGATGCACCTATTCAGGCTGCAGACATTCCCATTCGGCCATTTCAAAAAATGGCGATAGACATCATTGGTCCATTTAAGATAAAGTCTGCTAGAGGACACCAATTTATTTTGACGTGTGTTGATATGTGCACACGTTGGCCGGAGGCTGTTCCTCTAAAGAGCATAACTACTGCTGATGTCGCAGATGCTCTTTGGTTAATATTTTCTCGTCTGGGGTTTCCAGCAGAAATATTATCCGACCATGGTACCCAACTCATATCGGATACCATGTCTCAAGTAATGTCGACTCTGAAGATAGAGAGATCGCTGAGTAGTATTTATCATCCTATGTCCAATGGGATGGTGGAACGTTTGAATAGAACTCTGAAAAACCTACTAGGTAAGATAACAGAAGATCATCCTCAGGATTGGGATAGGGTTTTACCCGCGGCTCTCTTTGCATATAGAGAGGTCGCCAACGAACATACAGGATTTTCTCCCTTTGAACTTGTCTTTGGCGCGAAACCGCGAGGTCCTATGTCCTTACTTCATGATCTTATAACTGCTGATAATATTGTCGATGACACAAAATCCTCTTATGAATATGTCATCGCACTTAGACACAAGATTATTGAAGCATGCAAATTGGCAACTGCTTCTTCTGAATTTGCGAAACAGAAGGCAAGGGAATTTGCCAATAAAAAGAGATGTTTGCGTCAACTTTGTCCAGGTGACAAAGCATTTGTCTTGCTACCTTGTAGGGAAAATAGACTTCTCATTTCTTGGAAAGGTCCGTACGATATAATATCAAAAGTTTCCGATGTTGACTATATCGTCGATATTGACGGGAAGCGTAAAACCTTCCACATCAACATGCTCACGGAATTCCATGAACGTCCTGATTATTTACAACCTGTTTTCCAGGCAACGGACGATTTTCCAGTCCAACATGGACAGTACTCATCTCTGTCAGTAATACAGGATGAGGAAACGAGTTTCTCGGATGTAAATTTACCTTTTCCAATGATTCCTCTTCACTCTAATGAATCATGGAAAGATGTTGCAATTTCTCCAGAATTATCTCCAGGAGAGCAGAAACAAGTTTCTACTTTGTTAGAACAATTTCAGGATGTCCTTACTGACATTCCTGGTCAAACGGATGTCATTCAACATGACGTTATTCTTACTGACCATAGTCCTATAAGAGTCAGACCGTATCCTATCCCGATACATTTTCAAGCACAGGTAGAGAAAGAGTTAGATGAGATGATAGAGTTAAAAATTATTGAACCATCCACATCAGCATATTCTTCGCCGATGGTTATAGTACGGAAAAAAGACAATAACATACGTCTTTGCGTGGATTATCGCAAATTGAATCAAGTGACTAAATTCTATGCTGAACCTATGCCTTTACTAGAAGAGCTACTTACGAGACTATCGAATTCTCACTTCTTTACTAAACTCGATTTGTCTAAGGGATATTGGCAAGTTCCACTATCCGAACACGCCAAACCATTTACTGCTTTTTCGACGCCTAGGGGTCTATTCCAATGGAATTTCATGCCTTTCGGTCTTATGAACGCCCCTGCAACATTTGTACGCATGATGCGTCGAATCCTATCTCATCGTTCAGATGTCATTGCGTATCTTGATGACATCTGTCTTTTCAGTGATACTTGGAACGATCACTATAATGGTATAAATGAACTATTGTCTATCTTACGCGAGCATAACCTGACAGCGAAACCATCGAAAGCATGTATTGGTTTTAGCGAAATATCTTTCTTAGGACACCGTGTTGGTCATGGGTTCCTAAAAACAGAAGACCATAATACAAGTAAGATACTTAACATTTCTATTCCTAAGACTAAAAAGCAAGTACGAAGTCTCTTAGGTCTAATACAATTTTATGGACGATTCATCCCGAATCTGTCCTCCATTATGTCACCTCTTTCTTCCTTGCTAAAGAAAGGGTCTCCTAATGTAGTCCATTGGACTCAAGAATGTCAATCCTCTTTGGATAAGGTTAAAACTATGTTTTCTACTTCACCTATCCTAGTATTGCCTTCTAAGGATAAGACATTTATTCTTCGTAGTGACGCTTCATCCACCGGGATTGGAGCTGCACTAATGCAAGAGTACTCTGGAACTCTGCATCCTGTGATATATATTTCTCGGAAATTAAATGCCGCAGAGAAGAATTACTCGGTCCTAGACCGTGAATTATTGGCTATGGTTTGGTCAATCCTTAAACTGCAAAGATTTCTTCTGGGCGCGCATTTCATTGTGGAAACTGACCAGAAAGCTCTTACGGCTATTCAGAGTAAAAATCTGAAGAGCGCGAGATCAACGCGATATGCGATTGCTCTACAGCCATTTCATTTTTCGGTGCGAGCTATCCGTGGGTCAGAAAATGTGATGGCAGATATTTTGTCTAGATGCCCACATGATTCATAACTGTTATACAACTTTGATACAGTTGTTTCTATGTTGAAATGTGTACACATATGTAATATATCATATATTGATTGTAACACTACTTAGCGGTTCATTGATATTTATTCACCGCTGATCTTTCAATGTTTTTCGTCTTTGATGATCATGATGTTAAGATATCTTAGATGAAATTGATGTATAAACTAATGTGGAAATTGTGTCATTGCTAATATTGTAGTATGCGTTGGTGACACCTCTCTGGAAATATTTATACTTAGAGAAGTACTTTCTCTAAGGTCATAAAACTTATGCTTATCATCTGCGCATTGTATTGGTGCGTTGTGAGCCTATTGTATGTTGCTCCTAGATGTGTTTCAAAAAAAAAAAGTACCATTTTTTTTTCCCCGAGGGGTGTGGTAATCTGTTGCGTGCATATTTTGACGCACATATTACAAAAATCGATATGGCTATTTAATATGGGAAAAAAATATAGACATTCATTCATTTGTGTATGAAAATGCTGTCTATGGTAAAAGCGAGAGAATCCATGTTTGATTCACACTTTTGATTATAGGAGTAATCGTTCTGGATATTGATCCGGCGCAAGGATATTGCGCTTACGTTTGTACTTATTTTTTATGGCCAGAAAATATATTAATTTGCTTATTGTGTTTATGGCCTGAATTCATATGTATTACATATTATTAGTACAAGTAGAATCAGTCCTATATTGTATATTTTGGATGGGTAGGAGGGACTAGATTCTTGTTATTCCGGTCTAGCGGAAGTATGAGTTGTCTTGACAAGTCGTGATGAGTTCCGATGTACCGTGATAATGGCGGGTACGCACTTTTCAAAGGGCTGGTAGATTCTTAAGGAAATATGATTCATGAAGTGGTTTTCTTCTAAAGGAGATGGTATCTCTACTATAGTTTATGTTAGAGACTCTCCTAAGGTACGGTACAATGTATAATTCGGACTCCATGTATTGCCAGACCCTATATTGATGATCTCATGTCGATTCGACCTAGATGGAACATTGTGCTTCGTATCGCTAGGGTCGTGTTTTGTATCGACGAAGATGACAGACTTTCCTACAGCGGTTATGGCTACGTGAATTAACCTGATCACCGTAGAGCTGTATGGAAACATTTATGAAATCATTTATATACCCATTATAAATTAACTCTGGCTTATATTCACCTTCCTATGAATGAGTGAACGACAACTCAGGGAGGCGGCCATGTTAGATTTCGGTCATCATATGTTTTGATCACTGCCAAGAGAACAGATTATTTATCCTATTATCGGACAGTGACAGGGAGATCTCAATCTTGCTAGAAACCCCTCTTTCGTGGTTTCATAATATATACTACAAACTATGGACGTCAAGTAACTTTAGTTATTTACCGATCTGCCTTCACTGACGCGTTTAGTCAGATAGGGGGATGCGGCCATAATATATCATGACATTGAACTTTTGATGTACTGCCCATTATTTCTGAATGTGTCATGACTTCAGATCTGCTATGTATACCTACAAATTGATATGTCAACATACCATGATGTACTCGTATGTCCCAGTGTGTACGTCTGAATAAATTGAGTAAACAAAGATTCCAGCAGTCTGCATTGGTGCCTTGTAGACACAAGTGTATGAGTGGTTATATTGGTCAGCACACGAACAGTACACCATTCGCGGTAATCACACTCTACACTTCTACTTCATACATACACCATCCTGCGTCGGTTGAAGTGACCAAGTTTAGGGCCTGCTTCCCCTGGAGCCTTTGCCTTCCCTAACTCAGGACTAGGGTGAGTTACCCATTTACAGCTGGGTAGACTGGAGCATGCCTGATCTCAACAACACACCACTCTTCCTTACAGAGCATACAGACTGACACTTTACAGAGTGGAAAGAAGAAAGAAACTTTACAATATCGTATATATATATATATATATATATATATATATATATATATATATATATATATATATATATATATATATATATATATATATATATATATATATATATATATATATATATATATATATATATATATACGATATATAATATTCTGGCTCATATGTTTGCTTTCATACATATAAAACTGAAACACGACTATGATTGTTTAGTTTTAAAACAACATGTAACAATTTTAATAATGAATTAGTCTTTAACAGTTAAAATAAATATGGAAAGATTCGTGAAATATAGATATAAGTTTTCGTCATGGAGACGTAGGTGAGGATTTATCAAAATCGGTTGCTTTCGCCTATTTTACAAGAAACTTAACTCTAGCTGAGTCCTGCAGCTGTGGTTCATCAATTATGTGATGACGAAAGCCTTCTCCACACTCTCTTCCACTGTAGGCGGTTAGGGTGGATGCTTTTCTCTCACACTAGCGGCGTTAGTACCACAAATCGTCTGATGGCTTGTAACCACGAACTTTAGAAAAAATGAAAAACAAATGCCCTCTGCTAAGTACATTTGTTTGGAACACTCTAACAGGCTCACGTTCCCGTTGTCCGCCCACCAATGTTAAACTCTCAGAAGAATTTAATTCTCGAGCACGCACAACGTAACTCCGAGAAGATGGTTAAAGTTCACCACTATTACTCTGAGGATTAACGGGTAACATGTGTCTGGACAGTGAGAATATGATTTGTGCCTGACCTAACATTAAAAGTTACATAAATCTCACAAAATGATATCCTACACTTGTGGCACATTTGATGCTGTCATCACTCATCACTGCTCCAGTTGGAGTCAGGGGTCACCTCTGCTGTTGGGTTTTCTCGCACGACTAGTCAGAAACAATCACCAGCTCTTGCAGTAAGGGTTCATGCTTATACGATTTTCTTATGTTGTGATAACCAGCCTCATATATATCCACTTAGCAAGAAACCTGTAAAATTTTCATTAGTAAATAAATTGTTTACAGTTACCCCAAAATTTTGGGAATACACAATCTCCTTGCATAGATTTAGACTGGACACAACTCTGTATTAGATGCTTCGAAATCACTTTGGTCTGGGAAATTACAGTTAATTCCTCTGATGGCGGGTGTTCTGCGAAATCACTGCCCTGGGAAAACTTTTGTTTTTAAAGACTATTTAAATTCACTCCATTCTTATTTATTTTACAACTGTTAACTATAATTGAATATTACATTTTGTTATCTGTAAATATACAAATTTGTAGTTGATTTAGTCATTTGAGTGAACTGCACCCGTATGTCCCAGTCATTTTAAATACTTATAACAGACCTATTTAAGTAATATTTTATTGAGTTAAATCAGTTGGGGGCTCATCAGAACGAGCAAAATCCTAACTCATAGAAAATCAGGAAAGATAGAAAGGTTACACGGCCTGGACCCTATCAGACGGAGTACTTGATTTCTTTAAATTCATATGAGGCTCCCTAGAATTGAAGCACCATTCTTCAATTCACATCTCTGCCATGAGTAATCTTGAGTGAAAGGTAGACATTTTTGAAGACACTAAGTAGATACTCGAAATTTTGGCCACTGTTGGACCATCACTGCAAAGCAAGGGGAGTAACACAATATATACTTAATTTTAACCCATTTGGGATTGAACTGGGTATCCTATGCACCGAATAAACACCAGTTTTATATTTTCCTTTGTGCATGGTCTAAACATCAGTCACCTGTCACAGATGGGTTTCTCGTGAGCCAAATCTCACGACACCAACAGCTACTCCACAACCACAAACACCAGAAATAGAAACTTTGACTGAATAAATTGCAGCTAAGAAGACGCTAGCTACATATTCAGACGTGATAACATATTAAAGTTAGTGACGGCTCTACTAGAGACCTTAGGTACAATTAAGTTCGCCGTTCAGAAACGTTGGTTTTAAAAAACATATGTCAATTCATTCCTAACCTGATTCAGAGCAGAATTATGAAGCTTCATAATCAGAAAAGTGTGAAAAGTATAATGTTTGCGCATACCACGCTGTACACCATAACATACGCATGTCTTTGGGCTTTCACGCTGTACACCATAACATACGCATGTCTTTGGGCTTTCACGCTGGACACCATAACATACGCATGTCTTTGGGCTTTCACGCTGTACACCATAACATACGCATGTCTTTGGGCTTTCACGCTGTACACCATAACATACGCATGTCTTTGGGCTTTCACGCTGTACACCATAACATACGCATGTCTTTGGGCTTTCACGCTGTACACCATAACATACGCATGTCTTATGACTTTCATCATTATTATCACCTTTCAGCTCCCCTAGGAGCATAAGCCTTCAACAAACTTATGCCGAGTCCTCATATCACGTGCCATATCCGCAACCTTTTCATTTCTGTCTTCATCTCTCTTCTCCATGTGTTTTTTTTAATTTATTTGGTATCTGTTTATCTCGCCCCTGGCAATTACAGAATAAGGACTACTGTTACGTCCATTTTCGCACAACCATTTAAGATGCGAGACTTAACAGATTACCAGATGCCAAAATCTAACTTTGTTAGATGTACTTAGGTACGCTTCTATGTATGTGATAATAACTTAAATTTATTATGCACCAAAGTGCACAAATTCGGTGCGATATATTCGTTGGTTGCCTAAGAGCGCTGATGACGTCAGAGACACGTCAGAGAGAAAAGAGACAAGATGCCGGTTTTACAAGACAGACTTTGTTCTGGTCTTTAAGTCCCATATTGCGGGAATAGTTGATTGTGATTATATATCTTAGCTACCTTCCAAGGCGAAGCGTTAGCCACAGCCAAGTTTGATTCATACTCTTCAGTATCTCCATGTGATACTTGAAGTAAGTACTTTACAAGATTTTGACAGGGCTTCAGTAAGACATCATGACCTACTGCTAGTGAGTTCAGAATCCCTTTTGCGAAGTAATAGTCAAGTCGATAATTTTATGAAGTCTCAAGACACGATGTCCGGCCAGAGAAATGTATACATAAGTATCTTTGATAAAAGATTGGATATGGAAAAGAAGTGAATAATCTTCACCTCAATACTTTGCCGTTTACGGGTTGTCCAACGGTCATTGAGGTCAGTCAAGTTTGACATTGAAAATATTGTCTACATGCAGAATTCGTATTACAATGCCTGATGTTTTAGTATGTCTTCATGATGATGTCGTCTATGTATCGTCTAATAAACATGTTATATAAACTGCCAGTCAAGCCCTGAATTCAGCGTCCATCAATTACACCATAATAGTCGGCCACCTGTAAGCCCGACCAAACTGACAGCATTTCTAGTCAGTAGCCTGATGAACTATTAGTAATAGACATAACCAATATTCACAAGAAATAACTGTCGTATCGACGAAAGGTCAAAAAAGTAACTACTACATCGTGTGATACCCCTAAAAACGATACTACAACTACCTTATAATGCTATCAACAGGTTTTCTCAATATTTTCCCTTTCCATCGTTACCGTCGTCTTCTCCCCTATTGTCCCCACTGGCACTTCTCATCAGTCTCAAAAACCAAAATCAAGTCCCACATTAGTGACCTTGTCATACCATTTAAATCTTTCTGTTGAACGCAAGGGCCTCTTTATGAAAGTCTATATCCTGGTGTTTGTTATTCTCCATGTTTAAAAGAGTCATATAATGGGACTGATTGGACATTTGAATTGAAGATTCTGATTTTAGGCTTTCAGGAAAAACTAAATAAGAAAATGTTAGAAACTTGATGGTCAAAGAACAAAACTAAACCACGTATCTACAGTTGCGTCATTGTCAGTGGATTAAAAAAAACATATTAAAGTAACAAAGGTAACGTCTACTTCTTCTTTAGTTATTGGCCACTGACCTGACGAAGCAAATAATGGCCGTTACACCAGATGGTGTCTTGCAGGGCAGCATCAAAATATCTCCACTTTGTTCGGCGGGCGGCCGTCCTTCGTCTTGTGCCCCATTTTCGGTTCATTCTTTGCACCTCTAAAGGCAACATAAAGAATTTAAAATAACATGGATGAAACTAATCGAAAAAAAGTATGTGACCTTAGATTAGAAACTTCATTATCAAGTATTATTTGAAACTTTGTCATCACTCATTTACCGATGAGTATAATTGTGGCACAGATACAATGACTGCTGAAAATCTGTTTCAAAGATGCCCAACATATGAGGAACTGAGAAAGTACATATGGCCGTCACCATCACCATTCCTGGAAAAAACTCTATGGAGATAAATTGTATAGCATCATACTGACCACTGCTTTCTTTGAAAATATTTAAGTAGACGCCTGAAAGTGTACGAAGAAGAAGTTGAGAAACCGCTAGTTCTATCCAAACCGCTGGACACACAAACATAAACACAACGATCTCAGTGGAGGAGACACGAACAGTGTAACAAACTGAGAGTAAATAATGATTTCCAACACAACACCATAACACAATCTGAGAAGTGAATAATAAATTCGCACAGAACACCATAACTGTCTATTGCACCCCATGTGTTGACAGGTAAAATCTATTACCCCATACATTTAAATGCCTAACGTCTTAGAACGTTTCGTAGTCGTCTGTATCCTGGTGCTGGCTAGAAAACGGGTGTAAAAATAGTAAACGAAAAACCGAAGACAGAAAAACATATTTCTTTTTTAAATTACCTAATCCCGAATTTATTGCAAAATATAATGCAGCGGTGAAGGAGATCAGTTCATATTCAGAAGACACACACACACACACATACACACTCGACCAGGGCCGGCCTTATGTCAATTTAACATATTTGATCAAATAGGGCCTCGTGCTCACAGAAGCCCCTCACTCGGGTTCCAACTTCAGCTATGACAAAATAAGGAAGGAAGATTATTTCAAATTAGATATCAATAATATAAGATATTACATTGTATTACATAGAAATCAATATATATATTTATTATCTATATTCTTATATATTCTGACATGTTAACAGCACAACTATAATCTTAAATCCAGGGAGCTCACCAGAATGATCCAAATCGGGCTCTGCACACACTAAGGCCGACCCTGCATTCGACACGCAGTACGTTGTATTTTACCGTATTCGTTACATTTTTCTTTCTGAAAACACACACACATTCACTAAAAAGAAAAAAAAACTATTAAGTCTTTGTAGCTGTCACGCCGTGACTTAACAGCTACATGTATTAATGAAAATGTGTTTATCAGCGAACACCGCAGTAACAAACAGTTAAAAAGGAAAGAACATCGACAGAAGTTAATTACTGAATCCTACGGAGGGAAAAATGCGAAATTAGCTGAATACACAGAAAATCTCAGTTCATTAATTAAGAAACAGATTAAGAGGGGCACTCAGGCACCTCGTGTTTTCGTACATATGACCTTGACGGATATTTTCCGGATTGTAAGAACATTTTCCATGATATGTAATGAAGGTTGTGCCGCGTGAATCTTGCAGGAAAAACAACAACACACCGTCTCTAGGCCCTCTCAATATTACACTCTCTCTAGGCCCTCTCAATAATACATCCTCTCTAGGCACTGAGATATGGATTCCCTCTACATTCATTAATTTTATGTGTACATCCGCATTTCCATTTTTATTTGTGTGGCTCTTGTTGCTTGGGGTTTTCCACATAAGACGTAACACAGTGAGGAGAGAGAGGGGGCGGGACAAAATTATGTGACGAAATGTGACATATTGGGGGAGGTAATTGAAGATATGTGCGTCACTCAAAAATAAGAGCAGGATCGTTTCTGTCATTAATGGTTGTCGTAGATTTTGATAGGTATTTATGATCGATTTTGGTCCCGTCTGAATAGAACTAGAACAGGTGATAACTCAGTGAGAGAAAAGGTACAGATGTAGTGAAAGCACTTATTTGGTAAGTGAGAATGAAATGTGATCACATGTTTGTCAGAGCGAGAGAAAGAAGGAATGAATAATTCTTAAATTTGTATAACTAATATACTCACTTTGTTGTGCCTTTCTTATGTTTTGCTTATACCGTTCATTTCAGAATAGATTAACTGAGAAACTCTGTTCTTTACAGCAAAGGCAAATTCTAGACCATAACGCAAATCTTTGTGACCTTTTTTGGGGGGTGGGGTGGGGGGTGGGGGGGTTAATAACTTCTTCTAACGGGATCTTGCCTCAACAGAGGGAGGGGGGATTACACTTATGGGTCTATACCTTATTAATTCTGTAAACTTTGATTTTTATGTTTTGATATTTTGATAAATGTTGTGAAGTTCTTTATGATAAATAAAATTAACATAAAACTTAGTAACCGTGTCGGTCAGCTTGTCCCAATATCCCTACTCCATTTAATATAGTTTTCACGTTTGTGCGTCTAATTGTCGTCACTTATCTGTGTGTGGGTGTATGTGAGTGGTTGATATATATATATATATATATATATATATATATATATATATATATATATATATATATATATATATATATATATATATATATATATATATTAATATATCTAGAAAGTAGACTGTCTGATCAACAAATTTCTGTTGTAGAGATAGGCTGGACTAGAGTATCTTCTCAAATCCAGGGACAGACTCTACCTTTCACCATTTCACTCGTGAAATCTATTTTCTGTACCTTATCTCTCACTGAGTTATCACCTGTTCTAGTTCTATTCAGACGGGACCAAAATCGATCATAAATATCTATCAAAATCTACGAAAGAATGTGCGCTCGTCCGTTGGATTATTGAATTTAGTTCAGGAGACAATACGACAAAATGGTTCGCTCATTATCCGGGAATTTGAGCTAGATCTTGAACTAGTACCACTGAAAGGGTGCGAATTCCTTAGATTTGTCTTTTCTAGTACGTCAGATTGTCTTTGTTTCCACATGTGGATCTAATCTGTATCTAGCCATTTGACTTAAATCTGAGAGAATCTTGTATAGTCTGATAGAGAAAGAGTGTGATCGTCTCGCGAGTTTAAGTAACTTTAAATAATAATTATCCCCTAGACAAACGATCTGTTTATTGGCTTGCTGACCACACAAATATATCAATTGTTTTTTTCCACAGCATTGTTAGAGTATATACAATTAGATTTACAGGGTAATCTTTGTCGGATAGATGTTATGTAATGATTTTGTAATACAAGGCCGCTGGTAGCGTGTGATTGTCTGACAATCACCGGGTTTGTTTTTGAAGCAGAGGTATTTTGAGCTAAGCTAAGGAGCGCATTTGGACTATTACGTCCAGTTAATAGCCTCCCTTACCCTAACTGACTTCAGGTGTGGACTTGGAGGTGGACTTAAAAATTAAGGGATTTTTTTTTTCTCCTTAACATTTTTTTAAAAATAATTTTTTTTGTTTTTGTTTCCACTGTAGTAACTTAGTTTTCTTTTGTCAGTTGATTAATCTGATCTACCATTTATTTGGCGTAGTCGTCTGCATTAGGAGCCTAGTTTCCAGATAATAGCAGCGATAGATTAGATAACTGATAACAGGAGGAGGTATCACAGTTAAATAACAGTCTATTTTGATCTGTATTTTTCTCGCAATCGGTAGGGAACCAGTGTATCCTTTTTCTTACTTCTTTCTCGGGTAAGTCACAGTCAGTTATTTGCAATGGCTGAGCGTGAAAAACGTAGACAAATGCTAAGAGAGGAAGCAAGGGAAGAGGGATTACAAGGAGAAGAAGCAAAGGCGTTTGTCAACGAAGAACTTGACAGATATGATGCGGAGAAGAAAGAAGAAGAAGCTAGAGAGAAGGAAAAAGCATGCGAAGCTAGGAAGCAGAAGAAGATTGAGGAGGAAATGGAAATTCGCAGGGCGAATGAAAGAGAGAAAGAGAGACAGCACGAACTGGCGCTTAGGGTTCTAGAGGTCCAAAGTCGTGGTTCTGCCTCTACCTCCTCCAACGGAGACTCTCTACCTCAATCACAGCTAACTGATCAATCCAATACTCAATCTCCTCAGCTAGCAGCTATGTCTTTTGCCCTAGAATCTTTCCCAAGCCCCAATGAGAAAATTGACTGTTATCTAGAAAAATTTGAGAGAATAGAAAATCTGTACGGGTTAGAAAGGTCGCGTTGGTGTTTGAAGCTTTTCCATGCTTTAAAAGGTGCTGCGTATGATACGTACGCAAAACTGGGAAGCAACCAACAAGACGATTACGAAATGTAGAAAAAGGCTTTACTTGAGCGTTTTGAAATGAACGCTCGCAAATTTTTGCAACTGTTCCGTAACAGCAGAAAGGAGAGCACTGAAACTTTTCAGCAGTTCTCTTCTCGTCTGAAGGGATACTTGACAAAGTGCCTGGAGCTTTCACAGCTTGCCTCTACCTATGAAGGACTGGAGGAGTTCGTAGTAACCGAACAAATAAAGAACACTTTGTCAAGTGACACCCGTAGATTTCTGGCTGAACAAGGTGCAGAAACGCTAGAAGACATTTTTGAAAAGTCTGAGCGCTATCACAATGCGCTGGCCGAACTGCCAGTCACTAAAGGTAAACCGACAGAAGAGCCTTCTCAGAAGAATAATCTAGAACAGTCTTCCCATTCTTCTCACCACCATAACCACAGAGAAACTGTACCCCAGAATTCCCCTCCGGAAAAATCTAAATTCTATAAAAACAAGTACCCCACCAACAAAAAAAATTATGATCAACCCAACCGTTCTACATGGCAGCGCGGCCAGAAAGGACAGGGTGACAGGGGAAAGACCCCTACAGCAGGGACGTCTGATCAGAGCGAGCACACCGAGCCTAAACGCATCGGATGCTTGCAGACAACCTCGCAAGGAATAATTTATGTCAGTGATTCTCAACCTGAGGGGGAGAGTCCCTCAACGCGAGGTACTGTTATTTTGAACGGGACTTCAGCATATTTTTTGTTTGATACAGGGTTGTCCTTTGATTGCAATGTCGCAAGACACTTGGTCAAACCCGGTCAAGAAACAGAAAAAACCGTCACACTATTTGGAGTTTTCAAAGGAGATGCACCCATGACGCTTCCCGTCGCATTGGTGGAAATACACTCAGATTTCGTCAGAGGTGTGATCAAAGCGGCTATCATGGATGACCCGATCTACCCAGTCATATTTGGCTGAAGCTATGTGTTCATTGGGAGACCGAAGGAGCCAATTGTGGAAGCAGTAACCACAAGAAGGCAAACCAAGAAGGAACGGGAGCCTGCGCTAAATTTGTTACCAAAGGAAATAAAAGAGGCGCAACAAAAGGACACTAACTTGGAGCCCTGCTTTAGGAAACTGCCCATGGAAAAGGACCCCAGACACAACGGGGACATTTTTTCTAAGGATGGCGTACTTTATCGTAGAACGGGCAACCCTGAACAAGGGCATAACCAGCTCCTAGTACCGACACAGTACAGAGACCAAATCTTAGAAATGGGGCACTCTCTTCCCTTTAGCGGACATATGGGACAAAACGCCACTAATCAGCGAACATCGACTCACTATTGGTGGCCAGAAATGAACTCTGATATTATCAGGTACGTGAAATCCTGCGCCAAGTGCCAACGTGTGGCACCCAAGCATTGGACACCCCCAGTCCCCATGGTGGAAATGCCAGTAGTGGAGACTCCATTTGAACGGGTTGCTGTCGACATTGTAGGACCCTTAGAAAGGACTAAACGAAGGAAAAGGTTTATCCTGACCTTAGTCGACACTTGCACTATGTGGGCCGAAGTTATACCGCTAACATGTACGGATTCCAAGCATGTCGCAGAAGCCCTCGTGCAAATTTTTACACGGTTGGGATTCCCTCAACATGTTTTGACGGATAATGGATCCCAATTCCGTAGCCTGTTAATGGAGGAGATCTTTAACCCTCTATTGGGCCTTGTTGCCATTTGGCAACATACCGTTTAAAGTCATCTATTTCACTATCCGGCGTTCAAATTAATAATTTTTTTGTTTTATTGTGTTCTAGAAACATTCCCAATTTTAAATTACCGGGTAACTCATTTGTCGGAGAAATACTTTTTTTTCACGCACTCTTTTGTCAAGGCATGGTAGCTGGTTTGCAAGATCGAATTGAGAGGTGAGTTTACTTCACATTATTTTTTTAAAATTCCTTATGAAAACGGTGTATAAAAAATATGTTGAGTAACTTAAACCACTTATCTTTGTAACAAATGCTTTAATAGTTATAAATAAATAAAATAAGTTACTCTTATTTTACATTTTAGGTATGTTGCCATTTGGCAACAAAAGTCGATTAAGGAATAAAAACCACTTCATGTTGCCAATTGGCAACAGTTGCTTTTTACCTAATAAATGATATTTAATGTTGTATTTCTCTGTAATCAACAACATTAGTATTTTATTCTCATTATAATTGATTAAACTTCATCATTTTAAAAAAAGTTGTTATTTGCAATTTTATGTATCCTAAAAAGGTCAATGTAAATAGTAGAATTACCAGTATAAATTACTAATAATATTGTAAATGAATAAAACATATTTACTTCATCTAGACTTGACTTTTAGAACTAAACTACACATGATAACCACTAAAATTGCCAGTAATCACAAAACATAATGTATCATCAGATGAGATTAAACAATTTTGTGATGAAAAACTTTTGAATTACAAAATGTATATGTTGTCATTTTTTTTAAATTTTTTTTTTACAGTTAAACACAATGGATCCTCAAAAGTTTTACAGCCAAAAGACTACAATCTATAGACCAATACCTGAGGCTTCTAGCGATAGTGAGCTGTCAGACAGTGAGGCTGAAGACATCCTGGATAACACGTGGCAACCCGGCCCTTCCTCGGACACAACCGATTCAGGTTTGTTGAATTTAATTGATTTTTTTTTTTAATGTGGCCACTTTATTTCAGACTGCAGTTGTAGCCTTGTCCATCAGTGTACAACCTATGTACAGTTTCAGCCTAGTCCATCAGGTACTAAATATCGGCTGACGGAGACTTACTTGTGGAACGCTTTATACCATAATGTGGATTAGAATAATTTTTATCATTATTACTATTATCAGAATAATAACATGTACACCAGTATACCAATAAATGATTGTTTATGTTGCCAGATAATTAATATCTTTGTTTTCTTTTTTTTCAGAATCATCTGCATCAGAGCTGGAGGACACAGATGTAACCTTTGATCGTCGTCGGATGCTATGGAGACACCGTGAAGCCTCAGATGTATCTTCTGAAGCTCCGCCCTTCTCTGGTGATTCGGCACACGTATCAGTTACCTCAGAACCAATAGAATACTTCCGCAGATTCATTGATGATGATACAATGGCACATATGGTCACTGAATCAAACAAGTACAGCATCCAGAAAAACATCATGAAGCCTCTCAGATTGAGCCAGCCAGAACTGGAACAGTTTTTTGGAATTGCGTTTATGATGAGTATTGTTAGAATGCCCAGTTGTAAATTGTACTGGGACTCTACAACGCGCTATGGACTTGTTGCTGACACTATGACGAACAAGAGGTTTAAAGAAATCAAAAGTAACATTCACTGCAATGACAACAACAAGCAGCAAGACAATGAAGGCGACAAATTGTTCAAATTAAGACCTTTAGTTGACGCTCTGAAAGTGAAATTCAATTCAATCAAACCAGCAGAAAGGCTGAGCATTGATGAGCAAGTTATCCCATTCAAAGGTCAATCATCTCTGCGTCAGTACAACCCAAAGAAACCCAAAAAGTGGGGCTATAAAGTCTTCGTTTGTTCAAGCATTTCTGGTTTGATTCATGATTTTGAAATTTACACTGGAAAAATTGACGTGTGTCCTGGCCAACCTGATTTAGGAGCATCAGCTAATATCGTGCTGAGACTTCTTCAACGTATCCCTAAAAATGTGTGGCATAAAGTATATTTTGACAACTGGTTTAATTCGCCAGCATTGCAGGCATGCCTCTGGAAACAAGGCATTGCATGTCTTGGCACAATGTCCGCGCAAACCGGCTGAAAGGGTGTAATCTGTGTTCCGATAAGGAACTGAAAACGAAAGGAAGAGGGTCATCTGTTGTTTGTACTGCAGCAACAAACGGAGCCACATTGAAAGCTATCAAATGGTATGACAATAAAGCAGTCACACTGCTAAGCACCTATGCAGCAGTTGAACCAGAATGTGTAGTCAGAAGATGGGACAGAAAAGCCAAGAAGGAAATACACATTTCTTGCCCTGCAGCTGTGAAAGAATATAACATGTTCATGGGAGGGGTAGATTTGCTGGACTCCTTGCTGGCACTCTATCGTATACCTATTAGATCCAAGAAATGGTACCACAGAATATTGTTTCATTTCCTGGATGTTTCTGTGGTGCAAGCTTGGCTAACTTATTGTTCAGATGTGTGTAAGGATGGTATGGAAAAAAAGGACAGACTACCATTAGTTGATTTCAAGTTGCAGATTGCTTTGTGTCTCCTAAAAGCAGGAAAAAGTGAAAATAATAAAAGGGGAAGGCCATCAGGAAGCACTGAGACACAGCTGGTGGCTAAAAAGAAGAGAGGGCAAACAGCAAATGTACCTCCTTTTCATGTCAGAACTGACAATGTTGGCCACAGCCCCAATTCCGTCACCAACAAAGGGAGATGCAAACTTCCTGGATGCAAGGGGTACTCCAGAACTGGCTGTGAGAAGTGTAACCTACACTTGTGCCTCAATAAACATTCAAACTGTTTCAAAGTATTTCATGAAACATGAGTGTGGAGCTGTGATTGAGTCACGAGACAGAAGATTTTTTTTTTTTTCAGTAACTATATGTTTCATTGTATGTGTGGCATTTTCTGTATAAATTACACTTAACTTCATGAAGTTTCACAAATTCTGTTGTCTGCTATTTACTGTTTAAATATTAAATGTAGGTAGGGAGTAAAAAAAGGTGAAATAGATGTTGTTAGACATAAAAACATAGTTAAAAGATATATGTTGCCAAATGGCAACAATAAATGTTCCCAACCTTAATGGTGATTTGTTGCCAATTGGCAACATACCCATAAAACACTAACTAAACATTTTTTTGCCCAAAATTAACCTTCACACCACTTTTCAGACATGGGACAGCCACAAAAACCACTCCAAGAATTTTTTTTCCAACTATTTCATAAATGGCCCAATAGAGGGTTAAGATCTTGAGGGCCAAACACATCCACACCACCCCGTACAATCCGGCCGGAAATGGGCTCGTGGAACGTTTTAACGGCAGCCTCACCATGATGTTACGTAAGCTGGGACAAGTGAAACCTGAAGATTAGGACCTTTTCATTCCTGCAGCCTTATTCGCCTACAGGGAAGTCCCACAGGCCTCTACAGGTTTTCCCCCAGCTACTCTTTTATTCGGCAGACCTTTCAAGGGGCCGCTTGAAGCCTTACTTCGGTCCCTGACAGACCAGAAGGCTGATGAGACAGTCGTCTCAGGCAATAAATATGTATCGGAATTAAAGGAAAGGCTACAACTAGGATGGGATCTAGCAACGACCAACCTTAAGCGAGCACGCGCAAAGCACGCTAACCGATACAGGAAAGCCGCGAAAGAAAGAGAATTGCAACCAGGAGAGAAAGTTTTGTTGCTACTCCCAACGGGGAACAACAAATTACGTATCAGATGGCAAGGGCCGTTTACCATCCTTAAAAAGATCTCAAGAGCTAACTACCAGATCGCTGTTAAAGGAAAGGAGAAAGTCTACCATGTAAATCTGTTAAAGAAATACTTGGAAAGACCGGTGCCGTCCTCCGAACATCTCCTGCCGGTCGCCATAGCTACCGAAGTTGACGAAGATGACGATAGTTGCAGGGAATTTCCACTGCAAACACACGGAATCTTTCAACGATGTCAAACTCGGCGACACTCTTTCAAACGCACACGGAATACATTCTAGAGAAAGAAAACGTTGGCGCAGATTTTATGAGTAGCAATTGGAGCACGAAGGAGGAGGAAGATGATAGTGAAGAAAACAGTCACCCGGAAGCTACGGATACAGGTACTCTATTTCCATAAGGTAGACATGAAAATGGTTTCATATCTTCAAGCGGATACGTACTGTGACAGAGGTTATGGAAATAGATTACATATACCCACACGTTTTTGCTTCCTTATTAGTTATGCATGTTTTGTTAACGCAGTACCCCTAACTCCGATTCATTCATCTGTTTCATTCATAATTTTGCCACGCCTTATTTTTTTTCTCTATTGTCTTAACAGGCACTAGGAATGTTTAAAATCAGGCCGTTTCACGTGTAGAGAGAGGGGACGTGACGTATATTTGTAGAATCAAGAGCGATAATTCAAAAGTTGTACCTTTTGATAGATGCACGTAGAAAGAGAAAAGGGAAGATAATCAGTCTCAGTTACCCCCCCCCCCCACATCCGTTCGTTCGTGAAGGTAAATTAAGCTACGGAACGACGAGATCAAAGAGACGATTTGCCCGTGGGACCACGTCTACGGGCGGCTTAAGTGACACAATAGACTTTGATTCAAAATCTAACCGCAGAATTTCCCAAAGGTGTTATGTCTCACACTGGTCAGCGACTTTTTCTCTATTTAATATATATATATATATATATATATATATATATATATATATATATATATATATATATATATATATATATATATATATATATATATATATATATATATATATATATATATATATATATATATATATATATATATATATATATATATATATATATTCCAGCTTTCAAACTTAGATTATTCAGTACCGACAGAAGTTTTGGAACATCTAGCTGCGATTTCTATATCAACTATATCATTGGAATTACTTAGTTTTTCGTTGGAGTTGTTTTAATTTCTGTGCTGCGGTAAATATTATACTAAGATTTTTCTGTGTTGAGTGATTTAATTTTTAAAGTCCGTAACTTATATTTCACTAGGATTTACAGTGTGGTGATTAGCGAATTAAAATAATTTATAGCAAAATTGTTCCGGCTGTAGCGTTGATTAATTAATTGCTAGTAACCAGTAAGGGATATTTGGTCAACTAGTAAATGCACTATTCACTATGAGTACGGACGAAATAAATATTTATTTCTAATTCATTTTGAGTAATTTTGTAAATGACTAGCGCTTATTTCACGAGGTTTTTTAACGATAAGATAAGCTATACACGTGTAGTTCTATTCAGAGTTAAATAACCGAGTGGATAATAACTTACAATTCTGCGCGGGTTAATTTTAGGATAGAATAGGGGTGTGGTGGTTATTGTAATTATATGGTTTTTTTTTCTTCCTATATTCAGTACGGGTCACAAACCCAAAATCTACCCGCGGCCTTAATTTGTGAAAAAATCTAATCTGAGAATAACGGATCTAAGTCCTACAGTACAAAAAGAACATTCTTTTATAACTATCGGGTCTTCAAGGTGGACCGGACTGGCCTCTTGTTTACACTCAGAAAGAGACAGAGTACCAACCCAAAGAATATTAAGAATAAATTGTAACTGGGTCTAGAGATATCCAGATTTCTTTTTCCCCAATTTTTATATACATTCAGCCCGTTGTGGCGAAATAATCAAACATTGACATTTTCCGACTATCGACCATTTGTGGTGTGACGAGGATTCTTGATCCTGAGAGATTTTAATTTCCTTCTAGTATCAAATTTATCAGCTACTGACACTGTGACCATTAAATCTCTTAAGTAATTTCCTACCTGGACTCATTGATGTGTCATAAACAGAATCCTAGTAACAGTAACGAAGCAAGCGTTTCCCAATAAGAGAATTAATCAGTCTTGGAGAAACTGGGGCTGGTTTCGCCAAATAACCCAACTTTGGATTTGTGGATGTATCATGGAGATATGTTCCAGATGTGGTGAAAGCACTTATTTGGTAAGTGACAATGAAATGTGATCACATGTATGTCAGAGCGAGAGAAAGAAGGAATGAATAATTCTTAAATTTGTATAACTAATATACTCACTTTGTTGTGCCTTTCTTATGTTTTGCTAATACTGTTCATTTCAGAATAGATTAACTGAGAAACAATGTTCTTTACAGCATAGGCAAATTCTAGACCATAACGCAAATCTTTGTGACCTGGGGGGAGGGGGGGGTGGGGGGGGGGGGGGGGGGGGTACTTTTTTTTTTAGGGGGGGGGGGGGTGGGGGGGGGGCGTGGGGGGGGTTTTAATAACTTCTTCTAATGGGATCTTGTCTCAACAGATGGAGGGGGGATTACACTTATGGGTCTATTCCTTATTAATTCTGTAACCTATGATTTTTATGTTTTGATATTTTGATAAATGTTGTGAAGTTCTTTATGATAAATAAAATTAACATAAAACTTAGTAACCGTTTCGATCAGCTTGTCCCAATATCCCTACTCCATTTAATATAGTTTTCACGTCTGTGCGTCTAATTGTCGTCACTTATCTGTGTGTGGGTGTATGTGAGTGGTTGATATATATATATATATATATATATATATATATATATATATATATATATATATATATATATTAAATATATATAATATATATATATATAATTATATATATATAATATATATTGTAGTGGTTTTTGATGGTACTGTATGGTTGTTGTGTTACCTAGTGTAATGTATGAGGTCAGCTGTGAAGGCTCCTGAGATAAATGTAGATGTGAATTACAGAAGGCTCTTCTTGCTACCACTTACGACCTCACACATATCTTTTTTACTAATGAATGTAGCTACGTTAAAAAAGTCTAGGGTACTGAAATGTAATGTGTTGTAGTAGAATACACACACACACACACACATATATTTAATAAGTCTAATAATAATAATAATAAAATGTATAACACACTGAACTACCTCAGGCTGTTTTAGTTTTAAATATTAAATCTTTTGTTAAATTTATTGTTCTGAACCAATGGTTGTTGGTCAGAACATATGAAATATTATGGAGTTATAAATGGAATGCATAATTAAATGACATAATAGAATGGGATGTGTGTACATACGTATTTTAAAAGACTGGTTAGTAGTAATTGTATTTAGATTGTCCCAGGAGAACTATTACTGAATGTACTGTTGGGGTGGTATCATCACGCCCAATCTGTGACTACCAAAACATTGTCCATTGACTTAGGGGATGAATACATGGTTTATTTTCCCACAATGGTATGTCTTTATTAGATGGTGAATTAGTTGGTGAATTAGTTGGTGAATTTCCAGCAGGCCAGAATCTCACGTATCTCGACTGCGTCGATCTTGTACAGGAGTCTGGTGGCCCCTCCTCTCCGTTGCTGGAGTACAATATTCGGCTGCTCTGACACAATGTTAGACTGCACTGGTCCACGCTTGTGTATTTCACAACAGCATTTGGCACCTCTTCGGTGCCAAACAGAAACTCACAATTCTGAAATAAAAGTTTTGTGGCATGGGTCAGAACTCTACCTACTGAGCCACTTCTGCACACAACACTACACAACAACACCACACAGACTGGGTCAGATCTCTCTGACCACACAGCACATCTTACCCAGTTGTTTTCATATAGTACTAGTTCCCCAAGACTGCATTGCATCTGAGATATGTTCAATAGTTTCCTTTTGTTCAATAAGATAGGTGATATGTTCCCACCGATCTCAACAATAGATCCGCCTTCCATAGTCTTAGTTAGGCGTCCATATATTTTGTTTGTCTCTAGACCCTGAACTTGGGCTGGGGACCTAGAGCGAACACTTACTTGTCGTAATCATTTTATATGATATGGCAGTATCAATCACTCGAAATATTAAAATATACAAAAGAATTGCTTTCATTCTTACCAGAATTCAGAAGTTAGAACACAGTTAATTTCTAGCAAAACTCAGCTGAGCTGCTGGCTATATGATGGCGTCCCACTAAATGTATAGAATAACTTCTGGAAACAACACCACAGGCAATAAACCACTGTGTCTCTGGACAGTCTTGTAACGAATGGCAAAATGTGTGCCTCTATCTCGCTACTATGATTTCATTCATCCAATCACAGACTCCCCCGTAACTTTCAAATCTACAACCAAAAGTCAAATTTCAGTCAGCTCTCAGTCAAGTATGCATTATCGTCTGTTGGTCCGTCTGTCTCTACTTGTTTTTTCATAAAAAACACGCTTGGTTCTTGGACCAACGCCATGCAATACCCTACACACTTCTGCCTCCGAAGTTATTTTTAGCCACAATTCTCCACCTTTCCCCTCTCTTTAATTACAGCTCGATTTTTGCATTTGCGTGTCTCAAGGACGAGAATTTGAAACTTTAGTGAAATTTTTAACAGTGCAGTCGCTCGTCTGATATGAACAACACAGTCTTTTGTCAATATCTTCCTTGTTATCTATCCGTCTGTATAATTTAAAGTATATTATTTCTCTGCTCAAGACGGGCTATCAAACTAGCTAGGTTTTATATTCATAACATTATTATTAAGAAAAAGTTACTTTTTCAAGGTTAGTTTTTTTTTTTTTTTTTTTTTTGAAATATGTTCGAGAACCTTCTCCACGGCGTTTGCCGCTGAATTCAAATAACAACCAAGTATCGTAAAAGTCCAAGAAATGACTGTTTCTGACAAGAGCTAAAGTCGTTTTTTTGTCCATTTCCTTACATTGTGTCAACTAGTGACGTGAATTTTTTTTCTTTTACTACCAATTGCGTCTTTTAGCCTTGCTATATTCAAACACGTGTTCAGTCATATTTTTCCTTTTGTGTTCTCCGTTTCTCTCCCGTCTACAAAGGGTAAACGTTTCGTCTGCACGTCTAACTCGTTAGTTTTAAATGGCGGGTAGGAAAAGGCGGGCATGGGCGAGCATGTCTCCTAGTATCTTACGCATTATTTTTATCCTTACATTTTATCGTTAAATTTGGAGATATTTTAACGTTGTATCATGGTAAATTCATCACACATCTCCCCACCTGAGAACATGCACTACGGCAAGTTCCAAAACCAGTGATACACATAGATAAAATTACTCCTCACGCCTGCCACTATCTAATCTTGATCACAGGGGTGCCGACTGAGAAAATCTGCACCGACATTCAATGACCCTGGGATGTATTCGATAATAAACTGATAAGGTTGCAATAATAAAGACCATCTCAACAATCTTGCGTTTTCATGCTTAGCCTGAGATAAGAACACCAGGGGCTGATGATCCGTCTGGACCACAAAAGTCCTACCATACAGATAGATTTGAAACTTTTTTATCGCCCAGATTAACGCTAAACATTCTTTTTCGCTTGTGGAATATCCTTGCTCCGCTTTATTCAATTTGCGGCTTGCATAAGCGACTGGGTTCAGTTCCCCATCGGGTGAAGATGACCTTTGCAACAAAGCCGCCCCGAGGCCTACATTACTTGCATCTGTTCTCACCACGAAGTCCTGTGTCAAATCAGGCAATTTGAGAATAGGCTTGCTAGTGAGTTTATCCTTTAACTCTTGAAAAGCCAATTCACATTGCGCAGTCCAAACAATTTTATCTGGATGTCCCTTGCGAGTCAGATCAGTCAGAGGAGCACAAATAGAGTTAAAATTTTTGATATATTTTTGGTAAAATCCACATAACGACACGAATGATCGCACGTCCTTTTTTGTTTGTGGTCTAGGTGCTCTCTGCAGTTTTTCCAAGTTCTTGGGGTCAGGGGTCATGTTACCCTGATATACAGTGTGTCCCAAGAATTCCAACTCTTTGCATCCAATACAACATTTTGTTGGCCTAGCAGTTAAGTTCGCCTCCCTAAGCCTATCAAATAACATTTTTAGAGAGTTAATGTGTTCTTCAAATGTCTCTGTGGCGACGAGAATATCATCCATGAAATTCGTGATACATGGGTTATTCAGGGGATCCAACAATTTGCGCATCATCCTTGAAAATACACTCGGAGCATTTTTCAATCCGAATGGTAGCATGTTGAATTCATAATGTCCTTCCGAGGTGCTAAAAGCTAAATAAGGTCTCACTTCAGGCTTCACTGGAATCTGGTAATAGCCTTTACTAAGATCCACCTTTGAAAAGTATTTTGCCTTGTTTAATCTGGCAAATAACTGTTTTGTGTCTGGTAATGGATCCACTTGTCCTTCTGTGACAGCATTCAGTTTCCTGTAATCTATGCACAGTCTGTGTTCCCCAGACGGTTTCCTCAACAGAACTACACTGGAGCTAAAAGATGATTCACTGTGTGAAATAATCCCCTCCTTCAACAAATACTCTATTTCTTCCTTCAATGCCTTCTCCTTCGCGAACGGAATAGAATAGGCCTCATACAGATTGGGTTTGAGTCTACCAGTTTCATGTCATACTGTAGCAAATTTGTATGTCCTGGTTTATCTGTTAATACATCTGTATGTTCCTCCAGAACCTGTTGAACTCTCTCCCTCTGATTTTTAGTCAGGTGCTTACTGACTTTTACCTGTGCGGCTGTTTCACAAGGATGTAATGGGTATTCATGTGAGGTGAGTGGTTCCTTTTGCATTTGAGTTGCGATAGCCAAGGTCAGTAAGGGGGTGCTTTCCTGGAGTGGTCTGTCCAGATACTTCTTTAACAGGTTTACATGATAAACTTTCTCCTTCCCCTTTTTCTCAATTTTATAGTTTGTTCTAGACACCTTCTCTAGAACCGTATATGGACCTTGCGATCCAATTTGTAATTTATTCTGGCTGCCGGGTAGTAGAAGCAGCACCTTCTCTCCCACAGCTAGTTCTCTGTCCTTTGCCTTCCTATTAAAATATGCTGCATGTTTCTTCCTGGCTTGTCTCAAATTATCATTTGCCAGTTTCCATCCAGCTTTCAGACGAGTGGTCAGTTCGTTCACATATTGATACGATGAGGTAACAGTCTCTTCTGCCTTCTCATCTGTCCAGGTCCTTAATAGTGCTTCTAATGGACCTTTTATTGGCCTCCCAAATAGCAGAGTTGCGGGAGCCATCCCGGTTGAACTATGTGGTACCTCCCGATACGCAAACAACGCGGCGGGCAGGAATTGATCCCACAGATCCGGTTTTTCGTGTGCCAGCTTCCTCGGGATATAAATGAGAGTCCCATTGAACCTCTCTACCTGGCCGTTCCCTTGTGGGTGGTACGGACTACAATGAAAGTGTCTGGCTTGAAATAGCTTAAAAACTTCTTCCGTTAGTTTCCCCTTGAACTGTGAGCCATTATCAGTCAAGATTTGATGCGGGAATCCTAATCTTGTGAATATTGTAAGTAGTGCCTCTGCTACATGTTTTGAATCAATTGATGGCAGGCCTACCGCCTCTCCCCACATAGAACAAGTGTCCACCAGAGTAAGGATGTAACTGTTCCTCCTCTTGGTCCGAGTGAGAGGTCCCATAATATCCACTGCAACCCTCTCAAAAGGTGTTCCCACTATGGGCATTTCCCCTAGAGTTGCAGGAGCAGTCCAATGCTTTGGAGCTACCCTTTGACATTCTGGACAGGATTTGACATATCTTTTTATATCCTCCGTTATCCCTGGCCAGAAGTAATGACAAGCTATACGCTGTCCTGTGGCGCTGATCCCCATGTGACCACTGAAGGGAATCGCATGCCCGAGTTTCATCACTTTATCCCTATATGAAGTGGGAAGAACCAGCTGGTTGTGACCATTTGTTCCAGTTCCGGCCTTCCTATATAATAATTTGTTCTTCATAAAGTATTCCCCCTTGTTTGGAGGTGTGTGGCATTTGGGCAATTTTTTTAAAACATGGCTTGAGTGCCCTATCCTCAGCCTGCGCCTTCCTCATCTCCTCTGGATGAGCATTTATAGGTTCACCTTCTTCCTCCTTTTTCTGTGACCTGGTCTGCACTGTCGCCATGATCACAGGTCTCTCGGGATTCCCCAAGAAGACGTACCTACACCCCAATATCAGAGGGTAGATTGGTTCATCTATCACTGCTGCTCTGATTTCTCCTTCCACATAGCGAGTTTTCACCGTTATCCTTGCGATGGGAAGTGTCATGAGTAGTATGTCCTTAGTCGCCCCTTGTATTTCCACTGTTTCTGTGGTATACTGACTTGGGTCCACTAGGCTAGACTTCACAACTGAATCATAATCCAAACCTGTATCATAAAGGCACCTTATGGTGACCCCATTACAAATAACATCCTCACAAACTGGGGGGTGATAAGGTTCCTGTTGTCCATTAGGATTAACCTTTAATCTTTGAGTCCCCGACTTCATTGCAGCAATGTTTGAAAGTTTCCTTCTACAAAATTCGGTGTTATGGTTGTCTTTCTTACACCATTTGCACCATCTTTTTCCTTGGTTTAACGGTTTTCTTTCATTAAATTGTTGGTCATTGAACTGTGAGTTTCTGTCACGATAGTCATTTCTTGGCCTATCAAAGTTTGTCCTGCCTTTATTACCCTGTTCTCGGTTATCAAATTTATTAAATTGCTGTGGAGCTTTAAAATTTTCTATGTGCTTCTTTTTAGTGCCACTTACCTCTGCCTGGGCTGCCTGATACCTCTCAGCGACATTTAAAACCTCCCTCAACCTCTCTGCACCTTGTTCCATGAGAAATTTTCTCAAGTCTGGAGCCATGGACTCTCTTAATTGCTCTATCATGATCATTTCTTTAAGATCTTGGGTCTTCCCCAGAGCAGTCCATTTCTCCAAATAGGTTTCCAGTCTGGCAGAGAATTGGTGGTATGTCTCCCCAGACAACAGTTTGGCATTTCTAAATTTCTTACGATAAAATTCACCATTTTTTCGTATCTCAATAACAAAGCCTGCTTTAACATGTCATAATTGTCTTGGTCTTCTCTACTCATTTTAGCAAAGACTTCATAAGAAGTACCTCTCAGTCCCTGTGATAACTTTAGACTCCACCTCTCTCTCTCTCTAACCCATACGTAGTAGCTAATAACTCAAAACGTCCGAGGTACCCCTCAATGTCATCGTCTTTCTCAACAAAATGGTCTAAATGAAACCCCATAGCTGAGTTTGAGGCACCCTGACTAGCTGCAGCATCTGAGGCAAAAGGGCTGGCACCATTTTCAGGAGCATGGCCTTGTAATTCCAGCTCCCTTAGTCGTAATTCGTGCTCCCTTTGTAACCTTCTATCTTCTGCTTCCCTTTCGGCCTTTTTATCTTCTGACTCCCTTTCGGCAGTCAATCTTTTATCTTCTGCTTCCCTTTGCTGTCGTTTTTCTTCTGCCTCAATCTGCAGCCTCTTAAGTTCTCTATCAGCCTCAATTTGTAACCTCTTCTCTTCAGCTAACCTCCTATCTTCCCTTTCAATATACTTGTCACATTCAGAAGTCACATACTGAATTAAAGCCTGACCCTCCTTGTTCATCGCCCGGGCCGTTAGCACAGCAGTTGATCTAAATTTTGCCAGGTCAGCCATCAGACAAAATAACAATGACCCAGGTAAATCTAATTACTTAATGACAGGTAATTCTAATTATCAAATAGACCAAGGTAATTCTAATCAATTAAATTGGCCAAGGTAATTCTAATTAATTAATTAATTAATCAATTACCACTGGCTGTGAAGATTCACCAACTTTTTATTTTCCCCTTTTATTTTAAGGGACACTTTTTAAATTTTTACAATCTGTCCCCACTGGTTTAATTCTCCCACCAGGAGATTCTAATATCTATGATAAACTAAATATCCCTGGACAAGACCCCAATATTTGTAGTGGTTTTTGATGGTACTGTATGGTTGTTGTGTTACCTAATGTAATGTATGAGGTCAGCTGTGAAGGCTCCTGAGATAAATGTAGATGTGAATTACAGAAGGCCCTTCTTGCTACCACTTACGACCTCATACATATCTTTTTTACTAATGAATGTAGCTACGTTAAAAGTCTAGGGTACTGAAATGTAATGTGTTGTATTAGAATACACACACACACACACAGATATTTAATAAGTCTAATAATAATAATAATAAAATGTATAACACACTGAACTAACTCAGGCTGTTTTAGTTTTAAATATTAAATCTTTTGTTAAATTTATTTGTTCTGAACCAATGGTTGTTGGTCAGAACATATGAAATATTATGGAGTTATAAATGGAATGCATAATTAAATGACATAATAAAATGGGATGTGTGTACATACGTATTTTAAAAGACTGGTTAATAGTAATTATATTTAGATTGTCCCAGGAGAACTATTACTGAATGTACTGTTGGGGTGGTATCATCACGCCCAATCTGTGACTACCAAAACATTGTCCATTGACTTAGGGGATGAATACATGGTTTATTTTCCCACAATGGTATGTCTTTATTAGATGGTGAATTAGTTGGTGAATTAGTTGGTGAATTTCCAGCAGGCCAGAATCTCACGTATCTCGACTGCGTCGATCTTGTACAGGAGTCTGGTGGCCCCTCCTCTTCGTTGCTGGAGTACAATATTCGGCTGCTCTGACACAATGTTAGACTGCACTGGTCCACGCTTGTGTATATCACAACAGCATTTGGCACCTCTTTCATTCATCCAATCACAGACTCCCCCCCCCCCTAACTTTCAAATCTACAACCAAAAGTCAAATTTCAGTCAGCTCTCAGTCAAGTATGCATTATCGTCTGTTGGTCCGTCTGTCTCTACTTGTTTTTTCATAAAAAACACGCTTGGTTCTTGGACCAACGCCATGCAATACCCTACACACTTCTGCCTCCGAAGTTATTTTTAGCTACAATTCTCCACCTTTCCCCTCTCTTTAATTACAGCTCGATTTTTGCATTTGCGTGTCTCAAGGACGAGAATTTGAAACTTTAGTGAAATTTTTAACAGTGCAGTCGCTCGTCTGATATGAACAACACAGTCTTTTGTCAATATCTTCCTTGTTATCTATCCGTCTGTATAATTTAAAGTATATTATTTCTCTGCTCAAGACGGGCTATCAAACTAGCTAGGTTTTATATTCATAACATTATTATTAAGAAAAAGTTACTTTTTCAAGGTTAGTTTTTTTTTTTTTTTTGAAATATGTTCGAGAACCTTCTCCACGGCGTTTGCCGCTGAATTCAAATAACAACCAAGTATCGTAAAAGTCCAAGAAATGACTGTTTCTGACCAGAGCTAAAGTCGTTTTTTGTCCATTTCCTTACATTGTGTCAACTAGTGACGTGAATTTTTTCTTTTACTACCAATTGCGTCTTTTAGCCTTGCTATCTTCAAACACGTGTTCAGTCATATTTTGCCTTTTGTGATCTCCGTTTCCCTCCCGTCTACAAAGGGTAAACGTTTCGTCTGCACGTCTAACTCGTTAGTTTTAAATGGCGGGTAGGAAAAGGCGGGCATGGGCGAGCATGTCTCCTAGTATCTTACGCATTATTTTTATCCTTACATTTTATCGTTAAATTTGGAGATATTTTAACGTTGTATCATGGTAAATTCATCACACACACACATATAAATATATAAATATATAAATATATAAATATATAAATATATAAATATATAAATATATATATATATATATATATATATATATATATATATATATATATATATATATATATATATATATATATATATATATATATATATATATATATATATATATATATATATATATATATATATATATATATATATATATATATATATATATATATATATATATATATATATACGAGGGGCGTTCAGAAAGTAATGCACCACATCGTTTTTCTCAGCTAATAATGAAGATAGAAGCATGAAATTTTGCACACTTCAAATATGGCATGTGCCAATTGTGTGCCCCACATTGCACCGCAACCGGCAAAATAATACGGCTGCCCTAAACCGTTGAAATGGAGCGTGTTAGCAACTTGCGTTATAAGCAGCGAATTGTGAAAGAATTTCTCGTTGCAGAGAAGGAAACTCTTGTGAACATTCACAAGCGTCTATGTGATGTGAATGGAAGTTTTGCAGTCGACAGGAGTACAGTCAGTCGCTGGGTTCAGAGAATCAAAGAATCAGGAAGTGGAGATACGGAGCTGCTTGATCGGCCGCGCTGTGGACGTCCTGCCACAGCCACCAACGCAGAAATGTTGAAATGCGCTGAGGGCATTATTCTTACTGATAGGCGAATCACTACTCAACAATTAACCTTACAGCTGTCAGTAAGCATTGGTAGTGAAATTCAGTTATAAAAACTCTCGGATTTTCTAAGGTTTGCGCAAGATGGGTTCCTCGAAGTCTCACAAATACCACCGATTGCAAAGGAAAGCAATTTCTTCTGAATTGTTGGAGCGTTTCAATGCTGATGGGGAGAACTTTTTGGCTAAAATCGTTACAGGTGACGAAACCTGGGCACATCATGTTGAACCTGAGACAAAAAGACAGTCATTGGAGTGGCATCATCCGCAATCACCACGAAGAAAGAAATTCAAGACAATTCCTTCAGCTGGAAAGGTCATGATCACTGTCTTTTGGGACATTGAAGGTGTGATTCTTCTCCTTAATGACGCAATCACTTCTGTTGTTCCTCTATTAACAGTATGTGTCAGTCCAAACAAGACAAAGACCTTGATGTTATTTATGTTTATACAATACCAGAAACCTACCCTCTGTTCTATACTACTGTCCTTAAGTCTTCTACTATTTACTGGACCCAGTATCAAGGTCTTTGTCTTGTTTGGACTGACACATACTGTTAATAGAGGAACAACAGAAGTGATTGCGTCATTAAGGGGCTGAGTTGCCCACTGTATACTTCCGGTGTTATCTTGTGTGTTTCGTACTGATAAATAGTCAGCAAAGCATCCTTTTTTGGGGATGCCTAGCTGGCCGTGGGTTCAGTGTGATTCGCTTGATAGCTAGGCGGAGTTGTCGTACGGAAGGTACGGGGTTCGAACCCTGGGTAAGCCACTCACGTCTGTTGTTTTTCTGTTGTCCAAGCGTTCTACTTCTTTATTTCTTACGAGTGCCTGAAAACATACCTTTATGTTTGTCTAATATTAATTTACTGTTTACAGGCCTCGGGTTACCCTTCCTTATGTGTTATTTATGTTTATACAATACCAGAAACCTACCCTCTGTTCTATACTACTGTCCTTAAGTCTTCTACTATTTACTGGACCCAGTATCAAGGTCTTTGTCTTGTTTGGACTGACACATACTGTTAATAGAGGAACAACAGAAGTGATTGCGTCATTAAGGGGCTGAGTTGCCCACTGTATACTTCCGGTGTTATCTTGTGTGTTTCGTACTGATAAATAGTCAGCAAAGCATCCTTTTTTGGGGATGCCTAGCTGGCCGTGGGGTCAGTGTGATTCGCTTGATAGCTAGGCGGAGTTGTCGTACGGAAGGTACGGGGTTCGAACCCTGGGTAAGCCACTCACGTCTGTTGTTTTTCTGTTGTCCAAGCGTTCTACTTCTTTATTTCTTACGAGTGCCTGAAAACATACCTTTATGTTTGTCTAATATTAATTTACCCAGTACATGTGCTTGAAACGCCACGACTATCTGAAAACGACCGCCAACGAGCCATTGGTATGTTGGAGACTGGAATGAGCTCGCGGGCCATTGCAAGAAGGATGAATTGCCACCACAGGACTATTGTACGTCTCAATGAACGTTACGGAACCACTGGCAGTGCCCGGGATAGACTTCGGAGTGGCCAACCACGAGTTACTACCCCTGCGCAAGATCGTCATATTGTGCTGAGTCACCTAAGGAATCGTTCTCTCCCGGCAAGTCAAACAGCAAGAGCAATAGTGGGTAGACGTGGGCAAGTCTCTCGAATGACAGTCATACGACGACTCAGAGATACAGGCCATACTGTAAGACGACCTTATGTTGGGCCAAACTTGACTCAGAGACATCGTCAGCAGCGCCTGCAATGGGCAGAGCAACATGTCAGATGGACTAGACTGCAGTGGAATGCTGTCCTATTCACAGATGAGAGCAGATTCAACATATCCTTTGCTGACGGACGTATGCGGATTTGGCGACGGTGTGGAGAGCGCTTTGCAGATTCGTCAGCACAACCGATTTGGAGGTGGCAGTATTCACATTTGGGGAGGATTCAGTTTTCACCATCTCTTGCCTCTTCACGTCTTCCGTGGAAATGTTAATGCTGTGACGTATTGAGATGAGGTTCTGGTTGCATTGGTTGCTCCTGCGTTCACAAATTACCCAGACTTGCAGCTTCTCCAGCAGGATAACGCACGTGCGCACACCGCATGCATTACGCAGCAATATCTACAGTAGCAGAACATTGTGACGATTGATTGGCCTGCCCTATTACCAGACATGTCCCCTATAGAACATCTGTGGGATGAGCTTGGACGCAGAGTCTACAGGCAAGGTTCTCCAGCTAATCTGCAACAGCTCGAAGCTGCTCTTACACGTGAATGGGACTTGATTCCCCGGAATTTCCTTCAGAGACTTGTGCGTTCCATGCGGAGCCGCTGCCAAGCTTGTTTGCAAGCACACGGTGGACATACCAGATACTGAGGATAGTGTGAGTGAATTTTTTATTGGTTGCATTTTTGGTTTTCTCCCTTGCCTGCACAGAATGCAATGAATTTCATAACAATCAAATGTACAAATTAATGACCAGCATGGATTCATAGGAAAATGAATAAAGATTCCAAATATGTAAACTTGTAAACACTTATATTTACATTTCACACTCTGTTCCTGGATTATACAGGTGGTGCGTTGTTAATGTGCTTCAGTATATATAATGTAATGCACCTGACCAATAAAAAAAAATTGTTAGTTTGTATGGACTACAAGGTATGATAGGAAACTCTACATAGAGCGATACAACAGGAGGCAATCTGATCATCAGAAGTAGTCCCCCCATCGATCAAGTGTTTTGGCCCATTAATCTCCTTTACACTCTAAGGGGGGCAGGCCCACTTGGGTCATGACTCCCAAGTGTTAGCCTCCCAAGTGTCAATCTTGTACGGTGAATTGAACCCACTCCACCTTGGTTGCAGCTTTCAAATTCCTATTTTCAACCAGCTGGAGGCAATTGTGACAGTAACCCCCCCCCCCACCCCCCCCCCCCCCCCCCCCCCCCCCCCCCCCCCCCCCCCCCCCCCCCCCACCCCCCCCCCCCCCCCCCCCCCGTTGAAACCAAATTACTGTCCCGAGTTCCATAGCCCGTTGCGGTTGTTCTACAGCCAGCACGATGCCTTTTCCGCAGTTTCGCTGAGCCTATTGAGTGCCCTTGTTCTTGACTGTCCCCTCAACCCCAACAGTTTCAGATGATCATACACTGAAGCCGCCACGAGACCTCTTGCACCCACCTCAACAGCCATGACCCTTGCAGTGAACCCATCGTGTCTCAAGTCCGTGGCCAGACCATTATACTTGGCCACTTTGTATGAGTATCGCTCGTCCAATCTGGATTCAAATGGCACGGTCAGCTCAATCATTATAATCTGGTGCGATGATGAGGAATGCAGCACTATATCTGGCCGTCTTCGAGATCTTCTGATGCTCTCTGGATATGCCCCTAGCCCAGGTAGGTCTACTGCCATCTCCCAGTAATTTGCACAGTCAAGAAGGGATGGTAAACTGCTACTTGATTTACTTGGTTTGGGGTGTGCTGACTTTCCTGCTCTCCGAAAGTATGTATTTGCGGTGCTCGGTCTGACATTGCTGTTCGCCTTGACCCTTGCCAGGTCTGTTGTAGCAGCCAGCTTATTTTGTACATTGTTGTGACGCCATGTGTTTCGCCCTTGCCCTAATTATGCAAGCTGAGAGCACGTGTTCACGTGTCAGCCTCTCATAACACAGAGGGCACTGAGCATCATCAGACTTTCCCCATCTCACAAGGTTTGCGGACAATGGCAGGAGGTCATACACTGATCTAATAATGAAGCTGAGTCTAATAGGTGTCAAATGCCATATATCATTCCATGTCAAGGACCTTTGCAGGGCTCCTTCCGATGTAGTCCATTAGCCTTGTTGGCCAGCTGCACCACATTTTGCATCCTCTTCCCATCTCAGCTTCTCGTATCTCCTGAATTACCATGTCTCTGCGTTCCCCGTTTGATGCCTTGGACCACCAGAGGATGTCACCATGGCCAAATTCCCGTCTATTCGTCTGTGTGTATCCGATTACCTCCCTCAGCTTGAGCGACTCTTGGGCAGCACCAACAGCGTCATCCACTTTCCACTTCCTTCCAGTTTTCAGTGTGGGCTGAATGGACTTAACTACGTCATCTGCTGACTCGCACGGCATCATTGCGAGCCTTGCCGTTCCTACTTTGTATTCTTCAACAACTGACTTGAAAGGAAGCACAAGCGTTGTCTTCTTGCAGTACAGTGCTACGTCTGACAGACCTGGTGGTACTCCTGGCCATTTCCTCATGAACATGTTGACCTTTTGCTCTATAGTGTCCACTGTACTGGTGCTTATTTCATATATAAGCAGTGGCCATAGCAATTTAGGTATCAACATGAACTGGAGGCACCACAGTTTGAACTTTCCTAGGAGTCTGCTTTGGTCTATGAACTGTAGTCCCCTGTCTGCCATTTCTATTGTCTGCTGAACTGCCTTTGAATCTTTTAGTGAGGCATCATACACCCTGCCAAGACTTTTAACAGGTTCTTCGATGACAGTAGGGATTCTTTGGTTTGAAACCATGAATGTGACCTCAAATGTCTTCCCCTTTCTGACTGATAGGCTTTTAGACTTCTTAGGTTTGAAGCTCATTCTGCACCAGCTGACTAGTTCATCCATGCGCGCTAACTTTCTCCAGGCCTGGTGTTCATCTAATGTCAGAATCGTTGTGTCTGCCACGAAGTGTAAATCGCCTTCTCTCTCTTCTTAAAGCTTTTCTAATACCAATTCATCCCTTCTCTCTAAATTCTCTAGAATATCCACCACTCGTCTAATAATCAGATCTCCCATTTTTTTCTGAATGAAATTCCTTTCTCTTTGTTCCATGTTTTACTGGCAAAAAGTCGTCGACTCTTCGCTGTGAACTCTTAACCGCTGTAAAGTAACATGGGTTTTCCCATTACACTTTTAGCACACTGGTAAGGCAGTCGTAGCTGTGACACCTCAGCAACCAGCAAGGAGTTCTCCTTTATCGCCTGGTATCAAATTGCCAGGTACCGACCAGTTTGTGTGTGTGTTTGGGGATGGAACGAAATGTCAATAATACATCAGGTCCACCACTCCTAACAGAAAGATTAAACCATGGAGGAAATTTTGGTGCGATTCTCTCGAAGCGGCATTCTCTCGCTAACCGGCAGACCAGCCTGGAGGACAAGATGGTCCTGTCAAGGCAATTACAGAGGGAAACTGTCCTGTTTTAAACAGCAGTGGTTAGTTGAGCGCATCCTACCAGGTTGTCCTACCAGGAGACCTAACATATGCAGTGTTCTCGAGGGCAGACATACTCCATCCCAGTTGGTGATGAGCCCTGTGTCAAGACAGAGGAAGCAACCTGCCATCCTCTGAAACCCTAAAAAGAACTTGCCGTACTGGACCTGGAGTGCTGGGACAGATTGAACCCCCTGGCAACAAGACAACATAAATTTCGCAGCATCTGAGATGAGTAGTTTAACATGCTAGCAGAACCAGTACAGAACAGTCCAATTGTCCTAGGATGACAAATTCATTCTGACAGTGTTCAGAACCATTCATAGAGTAGTGAACATAGCTTATAGTTGTACATTTTTGAACATATAATCTGTCATCATTTTGTAATTTCATTTCAAGTATGAGAGAATCTATCTTCAATTTTGTATAATTTACATAACAGAGTCTGTTGTTATTTTTCTTGTAATATTTAAGTGGGTTGTATAGTTTTAGTAATTAAAATCTACACCCTGGGGGCAGAGCCATAATTAATAAACAATATTGGGTTAGGATATTTTTTAATGTGGCTGGGCACCAAATCTCTTATCCAACTATATGTACTATATATTGTCCTTTGTAGGATTTCGGATAAAGAATTTTTCGCCTAGAGAATATCCTGTTTAGTGTCACCAGAATTCTCTTTTTTAAGAAAGGTTTTTCTAGTGGACTAATTCCCGAGGAGAGACAGTGCATTCAACCTGCAGTCTGGAAGATTTTCCTCTAGATATTATCTTTTATTCTTCCATTGGGCCAAGCTGTCCTTCTCTTCAAAACCATTTCACGACAGTATCATCCATGAATGCTTTAAGAGGTGACTAATTAACTAAATTACATTCCATTACATTCTTTCTTTCAGTATTAAAATAAAATTGGGGAAAGGTGGGTGGAGGTAAGAGATTTGTGATGTCAAATAAAAAAAGAAAGGGCGGGGGTGGTGTCCGGATATTTGTGACGAAATGTGACGAGGAGTGGAGAAGGGGTTAAGAAATAACTAAAAATTACGTGACGTGATATGTGGACGAACCCCTTATCTGTCTGTATATTTGTGGGTCCATTCTGTGGTTGGGTACTTTTTTCTGTGTCATGTCATAATTGTATGTTTCATCTCTGCATCTATTTTAACACCTTTTTTCATCACTCCTGGTCTGTTGTCAACCAGCTCTGGGACACTTTATTCTCTCTCGGGGTGTGAATGTGCGGCTTATCGTTAGGGGCTCTGTCGTTGTCGGTGCCAGGTCTGGTACAGAGGGGGCAAGTTCTTTCGCTTTTTCTGCAAAGCAGCTTCTCTTTGGTTACGACCATCATCATGATCATTATGCCCTGCCGTCCTTACGGAGCGTGGAGCCCCCACTGCAGATAGTTCATTAGCAGGAAAACTCACCAAGTACGCACATGCTCTTGTAGCAGTTGTTTCTGTAGCAATGTGTTTGACATGATGAGGTTGCCAGCCCCATGCACAACCTTCATATTAGTTGCCTTGTACGACATGCCTGAGGATGAGTAGCTTTATGCTGTCTTTGTCTCTTCAGAGAACCCCCCCCCCCCTTTCCCCACCGGGGAACTATAAGGAGCAGCTATGAATGTATCCTACCTTCTTCAAAAAGTTTTAAATACTGGCCTGGGTTATATTCAAAATAATTATTTTCACTATGTCTCCAGATACATGAAAAAGAAAAATAATGGAAATTACTTATAACGGCACTCTTAATTCACTACCAGTTTTTTTTTCTGAGATCTCTTCAAGCATTAAATATATATAAATAATGTTATATTTTTCTTTTCATTCCATATACAAATACATGCTTTTATCTCTTTTCCTCATTTGTGGCATTTTTTTTGTGAGCTAGAAGATAAAGGGGTGCGAGGCTTCTACATGGTTAAGAAGAACTGCTTTAAAGATTATGCACCCCGTTCAACCCGTCCTGAGGTGGATACTAGGGGTTATCATCATCATCATCATCCTTTTCGCTCCTTATCCAAATCCAATGTGTCCACTATGGATGCTCTCGAGGCTAGTATGTCTGCTCTCATTGCCACGTCCTCCTGCATGACCAGGACAGCAGAATGATACCAGTTCCTGATGATTCGAGGTTTCTATTTACATTTTCCATTCATGCCGAAGCCACATCCAGTTTGGGCTTTCTGAAACATAAATAAGTTCGATACAATAACGACTCTGTTTAATGCAGTTTCAGACACCTATCTCATGGCTACAGTAGCTGCCTGTATCTCCATTCTCTGGAGATTGTTGTTAGGCAAGTTCTGCGATGACCATGCCCCTTACACACACAGGAGCATATCCTTATCCCCCCATTGTCATAAATACTGGCGTGAAGCCGGATTTTGGTGAGCAAAGAAGGTGGGAGATTGAAACAGGTAATAGATTGGATCAGATACTAGGATAAATAGGATGCAGAGCATCCAGGCCATACACAAAATAATGCATATTACCAGCTCAGCAGAAGAGAACAAGTGGTAATCTTTAGACTCCGCACGGGCCACATAAGATTGGGATTTCATTTATTCAACATATGACCATCACCAGCACCATTCTTGGAAAAACTCTATGGAGATACAAATACCTCAAGCTGACAGCTGCTTTCTTTTAAAATATTCAAGTAGACGTCTGAGAGTGTACGTAGAAGAAGAACATTGGATGATAGTAAGTATGTGTTGGGTCTGGAGTATGTGTAGAATTTGTTAAAGAATATGGGTATGGAGGATAACACTGTGTGAAGGCGGGAGGCTGACATAGATATGTTAGAGTGACTGCTGGTGTGTGGAGAGGAAATGTCTGTGTGGTTATGTTTGTATACGAATATGATGAGGGGTGAGGATAAATAAAGGTGCATATAGGAGGTTTTAGGGTGTGAGTGTGTATGTGTTTGCATACAGAATGAGAGGATAAGGATATGCTTCTGTGTTTGGACAGGAAAAGTCAAGGATATGCTTGTGTGTGTGGACAGGAAAAGTCAAGGATATGCCTGTGTGTAGAAAAGACAAATATCAGGATAACCATGTGTATGTTCACCCGTGTGTTACCGGGGCCCGAAAGGGGAGCAAAGAATAGTAACACTGTCCCCTGCCAAGCATGTCGTAGAAGGCGACTAAGGAGGGTTGGGCATGGGGCCGGTTACCCCATCCTGTAAAAAAAATTTAAACCACAAAAAACTTCAACAAATATGGACAAGTCAAATAAAGAAAATAAAACACAGCCATCCAAGACAGGGGAAGGTCCTCTCGCGGGGAGGCGTATGATGCAACACAGAGAAAGCCGAAAGGAGTCTGTGTTGCTGACTAACCTTCTTTCTTCTAGGAGAACTTCCAGATTTGGCACCTGGAATGTTCGGACATTGAACGAACAAGGGAAAGTGGCACAAGTAGCAGCAGAAATGAGGGAATACAAAATCGAGGTTCTGGGAATGTGTGAAACAAAGTGGGACACGAAGACGAAAGTTCACACCACAGTGAAGGGGTAGCTCTTATGTTATCTAAAGAAGCACAGAAAGCACTCATTGAATGGGAAGCTGTGGGACCCAGAATAATAACAGCTATTTTCAAAACAGCTAAAAAGAAAATTCATGTCAATGTCATCCAATGGTATGCACCAACTAATGACAAAGAAGAGTCTGTGAAAGAAGCATTTTATACTAAACTACAGGAAATTATGGATAAAGTAAAAGAAGAGACATCACAATTTTGATGGGTGACATGAATGCAAAGATAGGTACAGTCAATACTGGATTTGAAGAAGTCATGGGAAAACATGGGCTAGGAGTAATGAATGAAAATGGAGAACTATTCGCAAACTTCTGTGCTTCAAATCAACTGGCTATAGGAGGAAGCATGTTTCCACATAAGAGAATACACAATGCAACATGGATATCACCAGACCATAGAACAGAAAATCAGATCGATCATATATGCATAAAGAAGAAGTTTAGATCATCATTGCAGGATGTAAAGGTATATAGAGGAGCAGATGTGGCATCAGATCACCATCTTCTGATAGCCAAAGTAAAAATGAAACTCAAGAGATATGCAACAATGCAAAATTATAGACAACAGTTTAATGTAGGACAGCTAAGAAATCAAGAAACAAGAGACAAATTTGCGGTCACAGTATCCAACAAATTCCAAGTGCTCCAACAGTTGGAAGATGTAGAGAATACAGAAGACTATTGGCAGCAGGTCAAAACGGTATGGAAGGAGACATGTGAAGAAATACTGGGGAAAAGGGAAAGACAACAAAAAGCATGGATAACAACAGAAACCATCAATAAGATAAAAGATAGAAAAAACAAGAAAGCAGAGTTAAACACAAGCAAAACCAGAAGTTCCAAAGCCAAGGCTCAAGAAGTGTACACAGAAGCAAACAAAGAAGTAAAAAGAAGTATCAAAAGAGACAAGAGGAAGTATATTGAGGAGTTGGCAAGAGAGGCAGAAGATGCTGCAGCCAAAGGAAAAATGAGAGAACTGTATAGCAGCACAAAGAAGCTAACAGGGAAATACAAGCAAACAAGTTGCCTCATAAAAGATAAGAATGGGAAACTGCTCAGCAATATACAAGAGCAAATGAAGAGGTGGACAGAATATTTTGGGGACCTTCTCAATAGACCAGCTCCACAAAACCCGCCGGACATCCAGCCAGCAGAAGAAGAGCTACAAATTAACGGTGAAAGACCAACGAAGGAAGAAATAAAGAAAGCCATAAAGCTTCTAAGAGATGGAAAAGCGTCTGGACCTGATAGCATTCCAGCAGAGGCCATCAAAGCAGATATCGACACGGCTACAGAGATGTTATATAAATTACTTGGTAAAGTCTGGGAAAAAGAAGAGATACCAGCAGAATGGAAGGAAGGATATCTGGTTAAGTTGCCTAAGAAGGGAAATCTACAAGAGTGCACAAATTATAGAGGAATAATGTTACTATCAGTGCCAGGAAAGGTATTGAACAGGATTATCCTTGAGAGATTAAAGGAGTCCATAGACAAGAAATTGAGAGATGAACAAGCAGGTTTTCGACAAAACAGATCATGTACAGACCAGACAGCCACTTTGAGAATAATAGTTGAACAAAGTCTGGAATGGAATTCACCACTATACATCGGATTTGTGGACTACGAAAAAGCATTTGACAGTGTGGACAGAGAATTACTTTGGAAATTGATGAGGCATTATGGAGTTCCCCTGAAAATCATTAATTTAATAAAGAAAACCTATGAAGACATGACGTGCAGAGTTCTTCATGAAGGACAGCTTACAGAACCATTTGGGATAAGAACAGGAGTGCGACAGGGATGCCTCTTGTCTCCATTTCTTTTCTTGCTGGCAATAGATTGGGTTATGAGATCATCGACAACACACAACAGAAATGGAATCCAGTGGACTCTGACTAAGCAGTTGGATGATCTGGATTTTGCTGATGATTTGGCTCTCCTGTCCCATAACCGTAATCAGATGCAGGACAAATTGAAAACACTCGATGAGAGGTCACAGCAATTGGGTCTGAAAATACACAGGGAAAAGACAAAAATAATGCGAATAAATGCAGGTAATGAAAACAGGGTTGAACTTGAAGAAACGCCAATACAAGATGTAGAATCATACACATATCTTGGCAGTAATATAGACAAAGTTGGAGGGACAGACAGCGATATCAAAATAAGAATACAAAAAGCAAGAGGAGCTTTCATTGCATTGGGAAATATATGGAGATCAAGAGAAATAGGATCCAACACGAAAATAAGAATCTTCAACTCAAATGTGAAGTCAGTCCTATTGTATGGCTCGGAGACATGGAGAACAACAAAGACAACAACCAAAAAGCTACAGACTTTCATAAATGGGTGCTTGCGTAGAATAGAGGGATTAAAATGGTATGACAAGGTTACCAATGTGGAACTGATGACAAGAACTGGACAAGTGCCAGTGGAACAAGAGATGAGAAGAAGACGATGGCGATGGATAGGACACACACTGAGGAAACCTGTTGATAGCATTACAAGGCAGTCCTTGTTCTGGAACCCCCAGGGCAAGAGAGGCAGAGGAAGACCAAGAAGTACATGGAGAAGAGAGTTGGAAACAGAGGTGAAAATGATGAGGAGAACATGGAAAGAACTTGAGATGATGGCACGTGACAGGAGGACTTGGCATGTGTTTGTTGAAGGCCTATGCTCCTTTGGGAGTGGAGGGTTATGAATGAATGAATGTGTATGTTGAAAGGAAAGAAACAGATCTGTCAGCAGAAAGGGAGACAGGATGTATTTGTGTGTGCAGAGGAATGAAGAGTGAACATATCGGCCTTTAGGTCTCCTCTAGCTGTCTTCTTTTCCTACATCATCCCCTCCAGCTATCCTCTTCATATATCATCCCTCTAGCTGTCCTCTTTTCCTATGTCGTCCCCTCTATCTATCCTCTTCATTCTTCACCTCCTCTAGCTGTCCTCTTTTCATACATCATCATATCTAGCTGCTCTCCTTTCCAAAATCATCCACTTTAGTTGTCCATGTTTCCAAAATCATCCACTTTAGTTGTCCATGTTTCCAAAATCATCCACTTTAGTTGTCCATGTTTCCAAAATCATCCACTTTAGTCGTCCGTGTTTCCAAAATCATCCACTACAGCTGTCCTCATTTCCTAAAATATTCCCTCTATCTGTCCTCTTTTTGTTTATTATCCCCTCTATCTGTCCTCTTTTTGTTCATTATCCCCTCTGTCCTTTTTTTTGTTCATTATCCCCTCTCTGTCCTCTTTTTGTTCATTATCCCCTCTATCTGTCCTCTTTATGTTCATTATCCCCTGCCCTCTTTTTGTTCATTATTCCTCTGCCTGTTCTCTTTTTGTCCATTATCACCACCTCTATCTGTCCTCTTTTTCTTAATTACCCCCTCCATCTGTCCTCTTTTTCTTAATTATCCTTGCTAGCTGGCTTTTTTTCTTCATTATCCCCTCCATCTGTCCTCTTTTTGTTCATTATCCCCTCTATATGTCCTCTTTTTGTTCATTATCTCCTCTATCTGTCCTCTTTTTGTTCATTATCCACTCTGTCCTCTTTTTGTTCATTATCCCCTCTATATGTCCTCTTTTTGTTCACTATCTCCTCTATCTGTCCTCTTTTTGTTCATTATCCACTCTGTCCTCTTTTTGTTCATTATCCACTCTATCTGTCATCTTTTCCTAAATCATCCACTCCAGCTGTTATTTTTAACTGTCCTATTTTCCTACATCATCCCTGTCCTATGATCCCATATCATCCCTCTAACTGTCCTATGATCACACATCATCCCTCTAACTGTCCTATGATCCCACATCATCCCTCTAACTATCCTATGATCCCACATTATCCCTCTAACTATCCTATGATCCCACATTATCCCTCTAACTGTCCTATGATCCCACATCATCCCTCTAACTGTCCTATGATCCCACATCATACATCTAAGTGTCCTATGATCCCACATTATCTCTATCCTATTTTCCCCACATCATCCCTCTAACTATCCTATTTTCCCACATTATCCCTCTAATTATCCTATTTTCCACACATCATCCCTCTAACAATCCTATTTTCCCACAACATCCCTCTAACTATCCCATTTTCCCACACCATCCATCTAACTATCCTATTTTCCCACATCATCTCTCTAACTATCCTATTTTCCTACATCATCCCTCTAACTGTCCTATGATCCCACATCATCCCTCTAAGTGTCCTATTTTCCCACATTATCCCTCTAACTGTCCTATTTTCCCACATCATCCCTCTATAAATCCTATTTTCCCACAACATCTTTCTAACTTTCCTATTTTCCTACATCACCCCTCTAACTATCCTATTTTCCTACATCATCCCTCTAACTATCCTATTTTCCCACAACATCCCTCTAACTATCCTATTTTCCCACACCATCCCTCTATCCTATTTTCCAACACCATCCCTCTAACTATCCTATTTTCCCACATCATCCCTTTAACTATCCTACTTTCCCACACCATCCCTTTAACTATCCTATTTTCCCACATCATCCCTCTATCCTATTTTCCTACATCATCCCTCTAACTATCCTATTTTCCCACAACATCCCTCTATCCTATTTTCCAACACCATCCCTCTAACTATCCTATTTTCCCACATCATCCCTTTAACTATCCTACTTTCCCACACCATCCCTCTAACTATCCTATTTTCCCACACCATCCCTCTAACTATCCTATTTTCCCACATCATCCCTCTAACTATCCTATTTTCCCACACCATCCCTCTAACAATCCTATTTTCCCACATCATCCCTCTAACTATTCTATTTTCCCACACCATTCCTCTATCCTATTTTCCCACACCATCCCTCTAACTATCCTATTTCCCACACCATCCCTCTAACTATCATATTTTCCCACCCATCCCTCTAACTGTCCTATTTTCCCACATTGTTCCTTTAGCTATCCTCATTTCCTACACAATCCCATCTAGCTGTAATGGTATGTACCTTATAATAGAACAAAGAAATAGAAAAGTTGTAAACTGTGCCGTTTATTACAGGCATTAATCAATATGGCATTAAATGTTAGTTCCCCATTAGCTGGCTGAAACATACAAAAATAACATGCCTAAAATAAAATACATCTATCATTAATGCAGCACATGTATCAAAAACAATGTTCCTATCACTAAACAATGCACTTCTATCTTAAACACTGTTTACCTATCACACAGCAACGCATGCATCCTAAACAAAACATGTCTGTCACATACATATACAGTAGTTTTAAAAACACTACAGGCCTGTTATAAAACATAAACACCTACCAAAAATATTACATGAATCATAAATACAATCATTTAAGATAACATAACTATCATTTAAGATAACATGCCTATCATAATTTTGTTTTATCTTAAAAGCAATAATTTGCTACAAAATAAATTGTGCCATTCATAAACATAACATATATCATTAAAAACAACAATCAAATTCATATAGCATGTCTATTATAAGAAAAATATGTCCATTATAGATGATACATACCTATCATAAACACATCATTTTCATTTAACACACAAACCATCATAAACACATCATTCTCATCTAAAACACAACAAACCATCATAAACACATCATTCTCATCTAAAATGCAACAAACCATCATAAACACAGCATTCCCATCTAAACCACAACAAACCATCATAAACACATCATTCCCATCTAAAACTCAACAAACCATCATAAACACATCATTCTCATCTAACACATAACATACCATCGCAAACACAGCATTCTTTAGCTAAAGCATAATACAACATCATAAACACATAATTCTCAACTAAAACATATCACATCATCACAAACACATCAGCACTATCTAAAACATAACTCAATCATGAAAACAACATGACTGAGTATCACACATGTAACATGTTAATCTTCAACGTAAGCAATAAAAAAACATAACCACCATACGTACAATATGTTTATCATAAAAACTTAACATTAACACCAGCACAAACACACGAACATAACAATATCATAAATGTCACATACACAGCATCTCTATAATGAAAACAATATATGATGATAGGAAACTCTTTACAGAGCGATACAACAGGAAGCAATCTGATCATCAGAAGAAGTCCCCCCATCCGACAAGTGTTTCTGCCCCATATACTCCTTTACACTCTAAGGGGGGCGGGCCCACTTGGGTCATGACTCCCAAGCGTCTCAGCTTCCTGTTGTCTTGTATCGAAAATGAACCCATTTCACTTATGGTAGCAACTTTAAAATCCACAACTCCGCCAGCCGTGGAGGCAATTGTGAAAGTAACAAAGAGAAGACAAATTATTCCGTTCGTTCTGTCGCACACACTGAGACACCATCACGAAGTCAACGAGTCTAGCCACTGCGCGTTCCCCACTGGACTTTGATACTGACACCCCTTATAGTATACACCGCCTGTCGCCCCTGAGTCGCAGCCCGTTCACTAGTCCATCACAAATGTTATTATTGTTATAATTAAAATACCCAGGTGGACAATTTCCTCCATACACTTCCATACTGTTGGGTATCTACTGGTATTCATTCGATTGACCTGAGCTGCTAGTTGACATTTGGTAAAAGCTGTATATGCTAGGTGAGACTTGTCTAACATAACTTTGGTCATATAATTTAGTCTTAATTCCTTTCTCTGTAATTTCAAGGGTAGAACTCCTAAAGCCACCTTTAGAGCCCCCAGTGATGTTGATCATTCACAGGAAATATTTTGACAACAGAAATTATCTTAGCCCATTTAACAAAATATTTTGACAACAGAAATTATCTTAGCCCATTTTGATGAAATATTTGGACAACAGTAATTATATTGACCACTTAGATTAAATATTTTGCCAAATAAGATATCTTGGCACATTTAAGGAAACATCCAAATGAAAGAAAATATCCTAGAAATAATGTGAAAACAAAATTACTTTTTACATTTAGAGAAAATATTTTTGACAAGAAATGATCAAGAGGGAACCCATTTAAAAAAAAAAAAAAAAAAGATAGATGGACAATACAAAACTTGACACCAAAAGTGCCGGAAAGTGTTAGCTGGAAAAATATCATGAAGGATAGAGAGGAATAATAAGACCTACAAGTGTTTGAAAGAACCTCATGTACACAGGAAGATGAAGAAGCATTTTTATACATGTGTGATGGAGTTACTGTGATTTAGTCTTCAATAGGCCCCATTTCGTTTTTTTCTTCGTAACTATTGAGTTTGCCATTTTTGTCTTCCCTCTATTAAAGATTGGGAAGTATTCTTTTTCTCTCTGAATAATAGAGGTGTTTAGATTTGTTCTGTAGGTAAAGTAATTGCGGGTTTTTTTTCTATAGGGAGTAATGTAGGTTAGTACTGAATGGCACCAGTCGGCCTTTTTCTAAATATCGCGATCTTGGAATTTCATTTTTGCGTTGTTAAATTTATCGCGGTCATTTTATCGTGGGGAAGGGGAGATGACCCCTACCCAGGTAACGTCCAACGTAAGTTGGAGCGAATCACATTCGTTTCTGCTCCCGCAAACAGGCGTCGTTAGGTAACGTTACGTAGCCGGAAATACGCGCGCGTTTAAAGTAAGCACGAATACACTGGTTCTAAATTTAGAGATGAGCGCATGGAAAATTTCAGATTTATCTTTAATTCTATTGGTTGTAGTGAGACACCTAGCTTCAAGTAGGTCGGGGGTCAGCGTTGTTAAATCAAAATAAAGTACGCGGTTTTCTATTTCGGGCCTCTTAGTCTGCAGAAAGTCCGGGCCGTGTATCCAAGCATATTGTCGGCTTCTAACGCTGAAGGAACGCAGTATTGGTATGTCAGTAATTTAAAGTAGCGTGGTAATTAAATCTAGTTCTCTAATAGAGCCTTAGTCCGTTCTAATTTAATTTATTTTTGAACTTTATAACTTGTAACGCCATCATTTATTTCTACAGTGATAGCAGTGTCTATGAGTGATAAAGAGATATTAAGGATGGGGGCTCCGTAGATTTATAGAAAGTCTGTAGAAATACACGCATCCTAGATTTATATTAATTTACAGAATATTCTGAAGCGCATGTATTTTATTTCATTGAGAGATTAATTCTGATAAGTCTCCTAATAAAATACGGGAACGGATTTTTTTCGGGAAATTTAATCACGTGGTTTACCGGGATTTATTTGGACAGGAATTCTGGCTGGATTGAGTAGATAATTAAGTATTTTTCTATCGGGGGAGTTAAAATATAATGGCAGGGAAACCACGTGGGGTAGAGGTGAAAGGAAATTTATGGTGCCTTAAGTGGTTGTGTAATTAAATATTATGCCGAGTAGTATTTGATTTTTGTGTTATGGAATTTAATGAGTTCTAGGAAATATAGTCTATAGAGATAGATATATTTCTGTGTATAGAGATGTAATATATAAATGTAATGGTGAATTTTAAACATTTGATGTGCAGTTAATTGTTGTGCATTTTTATCATAAGGGGGAAACGATGATAAGGTCCTGAGACCGTTTACAGAGTTAAAGTAGGCCTAAGTACGGGAGGTTTCCCTACCTGTTTTTAATGTTTTAAGGCTTGAGACAAGCTGTGTATAATCAAGTATTGATCAGTGAGTCTGGAGTTTACTAGACAGACAGGGTGTAGTCGGGAGGAGATGACCCAGGGTCAGTAAATATTTTCGTAGCGTCGTGCACAAGAGAGGGGAAATAGGGGAGCAGTCTTCGTTCGGGTGTTTACATGTTTGTGCTAGATTTGAGTGACTGAAGCATCCACTGTTTACGTTTTATATGAAAGTTTATTATATGAAAGTATTTTGGTATTGTAGTACAGAGTGGCATGTCTTTTGTGTCCACAGCAGTGGTCACGGCCCGAAGAGCGGGGGTTGCCAATAAATCTTGTTCCTGACAGCTGGCAAAGGTAGCCAGTCTTCGCAGGAGAGAAAAACGCCAGAGGCGTAAGAGCTTGTACCGTAGTGGGGTATCGGCTCTGAGTATTGTGGCCCCAGAGAGGGAGCGAGGAAGAGCAGGTCGAGACAGCGACAGTCTTCAGTGAAACGGGTTTCTTAAGACCCGGAGCGCTAAGCTCATACACACCCATCGAACCCAAGCAAGCGGGTTGGTGTGTCTTTTTTTTAGCTCGGTCACAATAATACCGAAGCGCCTAAACCTAAATGAGGGGCAACATAGCAAGGGAAAATTAGCTTTCTTTTCGCCAAATAGAGAAGCCTCTACAGTCTACGGCAAGTGCCTAGTCATCAGAAGTACGAGTCAGAACCAGGAAGAAAGGGATATCATTTCCCGGTTGCTGAAATGAAACGAGAGCAGCAAGGCAGGAGAAGTGGAGAGAGATGGTGAAAAATAGATCAGGGACCTGCAGAGTCTCATAATATTCTTAGAGGATAGCCTCTGAGCCTTAGAGTTAGAAAAAGTCTATTACATAGCAGTGCAGAGTGTGACTTAGTGGCGTATACCGCTGACAGAGTTAGCAGCTGTGCAGATAGTCTTCATGCAGGGTCAGCAGCCATTGACAATAGAGATAGTAGTGTAATAGAGAGTGGTGGCTACAGTTGAGGGCCACTAAATTAGATGGTAGTAAGAATCTAAGTAATCATTCTGATTTTGTTTCCCCAGCAAGGTGAATGAATGAGTGAGAGTGGTTGGGTTCATATTTTGATGTGTCTTATAAATTTAAATTGAGTCCTCTTTTTATTTTCCAGGGCAGTGCAAACCTGGCACGTTATATATATATATATATATATTGTTGTACTATGTTATGAAATTATGTGGATTTGTATAATAAACTTATTTAATGTTCACTGGATCAGCTTCGTCACTGTATAGTCCTTAACTGTTATCTGTACAGTGGTGTCTGTAGTGTTAGTTTAACCTTATCTCCTTTAGTCTGTTAAAGGTAGCCAGAGGTGGTGAGTTTATAGCATTTCTTTAGTCACGATTTTTTAGAGGACGATTTAATTTCGGTTATCCTACTCGGGCCAATAGACTCACCTTACTACATTCACTGTCATTTCTCATAATTAATCTATTATCTTAGTCTTTTCTCACACTAGGGTCTTGTCCTACACTTGGGCATAACTCTAACTTAAATCCAACTCGTGACAAAGTGGGTGGCGATCGTCCTTAGGATCAATTCTGGGATCTTATCTTGATTGACAGATTGTTTTCTATAGGAAAGTCTGAGAATAGATTCTATCAATATCCCCTAGACTGAGCTATTAGAACTGATCCAGTAGAACTGATCCAGTTATAAGTTTTTCCACAGAAAGTTTTTCCACAGGTTGCAGGCAGTTGGATTGTAGTGATAGGTTAGTTATAGAACTTAGAGGTAATTGATGGCTAACTGAATTTTTTTTCTTAACAGGAAGGTAGAATTTTTAGTAGCTGCATAACAATATTTTTCAGGTAGTTATTAGTCAGACTGGTGCTAATCTGAGTTCGGGTTTTGGGACCGAGGTTATAGAGATAGCATTCCTCAGTAGGTAACAGGTAATTCCTTCTTTTTTTTCTTTCTGTCATTTCTTGTCTTTGGTAAGCTACAGCAGTTACAGGTAAGATGGCAGATATGGCCAAGTTACGAGCTGCCTGGCGTGACGCTGCTCAGGACATGGGAATGGACAAGGAGGAAACTAAGGCCTACATGATCAGAGAAAATGATAGGCATAATCAGAAAGAGGAAAGGGAACGGGCAGCAGAAGTTGAGGAAAGAAAAAGGGCAGCAGAAGTTGAGGAAAGGGAAAAGGCAGCAGAAGTTGAGGAAAGGGAAAAGGCAGCAGAAAGACAGCACGAACTTGCCATGCGTTCTCTGGAACTGCAGCTCAGGTCTTCGGAGGGCAGTTCGGCAAATGGAGATTCCCCCGGAGCAGTGGCGATAGACACCTCAGGAAATGGAGGCCCCCGGATGGCAGCCATGAATTTTCCGATGGACTCTTTCCCTAACGGGAATGAGAAAATTGACATATTCCTGGAAAAATTCGAACGGATGGCAAAGGCATACGGGTTGGATGAAAGTCTTTGGTGTCTAAAATTATCGCAGTCCCTCAGAGGTCATGCGTATGACGTCTACCACAAGTTGCTCATAGACGACCAGAACAACTTCGAGGCACTACGGAACGCGTTGTTGCAAAGATTCCAGTGGACCCCCCGTAAATGCCAAACCATGTTCCGGGAAAGTCGTCTGGAGAAGGGAGAAAGCTTTCCTCAGTTTGCTGAAAGGCTGCGGAATTACCTCACTCGCTGGAGAGAGTTGTCGGGACTGGCTAAATCCTTTGAAGGATTAGAAGAATTAATAATGGTGGAACAAATCAAGGCAAACATGTCTCCTGATTTGAGGAGGTACCTGGCAGAGCAGGGCGCCCAACAACTGGACCAGATTATTCTTTTTTCGGAAAGATTCCAGACGGCACAGGCCGAAGTACTGGGCCAAAAACGAAAACACCCAGATCTGCCAGCCCAGGACAAAGGAGCTTCATCATCACAGTCGTCTTCTCATGCTCACCAATAGCAGGGGCCTTCACGCAAGGAGCCCAATTCCGGTCATAACCTGCGCCCCCAGCCTCACAACAGATCACAGGGGCCAAACTCTCAGGACCCCGCCAGAAACCGAGGAGATAATGAGAGATACTGTCGAAATTGTCGGACCACTTCACATTGGACCTCCAGGTGTATGAATAAACCACCGTGCATCATGCGGCTTGCTTAAGGCCTGTGAGAGCGACAAAAGGGAACACCTGGGAACCCATTCAGTCGGAGAAGTTGTTCTCCAACAGCGGACCAGCAGAAGTGAACGGGACTGCGACTACGTGTTTATTCGACAGCGGTCTTACATACCCCAGCATAGTTGCCCGACATCTGGTGAAGCCCGGGCAAATGACAGGGGAGAAAGTTGATATTGGTGGCGTTTTAAGGAAAGGGGCCTCACAGCGCTTTCCAGTAGCCAATATTCAGGTGAAGTGCAAGTTTGTGCGTGGCACGATTAAAGCTGCTGTAATGGCACAGCCAGCTTACGACTTCATCCTAGGGGCCCCACATTTAGTTTTGGGAACCCCAAGTACACCGATCCTTGCTGATGCAAGGGGGCCTACTGCAGGCCAGATAAGTGAAAAGGGAGAACCCCTAATTCACGGAGCCCCGAGCGAGCTCGAACATCCATGTCTTGTTAAGGAGAGGCTAGGAGCCTCTAAGGACAGCGGTATGTTAACTGCAGAGGCATATTCGCCTGTCAGCCCTGTTCATCCTAACGGACAAACAGAGGTGACGCCTCTGACTTCGGAAATACATTCTTTGTTGTCGGGAACTAGGCCCCCGATGGTATTAGCTCCTTCAGGAGAGGGACATACTGACAAGAACTGTATCACATATGTCAACGACCAGCGCACTCTTAAAAGGGCACAAGATGGCGAATCGAGCGAACATATGTTTCCAACCAGCCCTGGAGCCCCATCCGACCAGCACTTTACTCAGACGGAGGAGGACAGTGATCTGAGTGTCCGTTTGCCTATAAACGGAGATGGGCCCCACAACTCTAGTATCTCGTTTACAGGAAACGACCCGCGTAACGAGGAGCCTGAAAAATTGGCTATATCTTCCAATTTGTTTCAAGGAACATTGGAACCAGTCCCTGAGTACTTTATCTCAGATACTCCGCGATCTAACGGGATCTTAAACCGTCAAGTGTCACTGCAGGACACATTCCAACTGACGCCAGTAACTCTCACAGGGGAGGGCAAGGTTGATGGTGGAACCAGGGTGTTAGACGGAGGACTCCTGTGGTCTACAGTTACCTCTCACGAACTTTTCAGGCCAGAAAAGAGTGAAGAAAGCGGCCTTACGAATTTGCAAGGGGCTATGTTAGAGAGCTCTGTCCCTCTTCATGTTGGTAGGGGAAGAGCGATCACAGACCCACTGCCAGGGGCAGATACTACCTATCTTGTTCCAAAGATAGAAGCTACTGGGATCAGTAAGGATTCAGTAGACACCCAGAAAATGAACGGAAACCCGGTGTCAGAAATACACGCGATTTCTCAGGTTCATTGCAAGGTACCAGCGGTCACAACCCCGCTGGCGAGCAGCTCCATAGTCGCCATCGCCAGGCCTCTACAGAGCCAGTCGGTCAGGTCGGCTGATCAGGTCAGTCTGTTGAGAAACCTAGCCAGGGAAGTTTTAGACCCACCATGGGATGGCACAGGTCTAGAGAGAGAACTGCCCTTCAACAGGAGCATGGGAGTAGATAAGGAGAGAAAGAAGGAGAGAATTGTGCACGGGTCTTTGGACAACGGTGAACAGTTACGCACGGTTATGGCGATTTCGGACCCAGTCAGTCAGCCGGATACCAGTAATACATTACCACGCACCGTTAGGAAAGTACGTGGGAGAACTCGCAGGAGAGGAAAGGTGAAGAAAGAACTTGGGAGTGCGGCAGCCAGGGAAAACCCCAGTAGGGACCCTGAAACTTCAGCGATTTCAGACAGCTCGGGAGACATAGATAGGGACCAATCCGAACACCAAGACCACAGTAAATTAGATCGGCAGGCTCCGACCTCGAAGGGTGGGGTAATGTGATGGAGTTACTGTGATTTAGTCTTCAATAGGCCCCATTTCGTTTTTTTCTTCGTAACTATTGAGTTTGCCATTTTTGTCTTCCCTCTATTAAAGATTGGGAAGTATTCTTTTTCTCTCTGAATAATAGGGGTGTTTAGATTTGTTCTGTAGGTAAAGTAATTGCGGGTTTTTTTTCTATAGGGAGTAATGTAGGTTAGTACTGAATGGCACCAGTCGGCCTTTTTCTAAATATCGCGATCTTGGAATTTCATTTTTGCGTTGTTAAATTTATCGCGGTCATTTTATCGTGGGGAAGGGGAGATGACCCCTACCCAGGTAACGTCCAACGTAAGTTGGAGCGAATCACATTCGTTTCTGCTCCCGCAAACAGGCGTCGTTAGGTAACGTTACGTAGCCGGAAATACGCGCGCGTTTAAAGTAAGCACGAATACACTGGTTCTAAATTTAGAGATGAGCGCATGGAAAATTTCAGATTTATCTTTAATTCTATTGGTTGTAGTGAGACACCTAGCTTCAAGTAGGTCGGGGGTCAGCGTTGTTAAATCAAAATAAAGTACGCGGTTTTCTATTTCGGGCCTCTTAGTCTGCAGAAAGTCCGGGCCGTGTATCCAAGCATATTGTCGGCTTCTAACGCTGAAGGAACGCAGTATTGGTATGTCAGTAATTTAAAGTAGCGTGGTAATTAAATCTAGTTCTCTAATAGAGCCTTAGTCCGTTCTAATTTAATTTATTTTTGAACTTTATAACTTGTAACGCCATCATTTATTTCTACAGTGACAGCAGTGTCTATGAGTGATAAAGAGATATTAAGGATGGGGGCTCCGTAGATTTATAGAAAGTCTGTAGAAATACACGCATCCTAGATTTATATTAATTTACAGAATATTCTGAAGCGCATGTATTTTATTTCATTGAGAGATTAATTCTGATAAGTCTCCTAATAAAATACGGGAACGGATTTTTTTCGGGAAATTTAATCACGTGGTTTACCGGGATTTATTTGGACAGGAATTCTGGTTGGATAGAGTAGATAATTAAGTATTTTTCTATCGGGGGAGTTAAAATATAATGGCAGGGAAACCACGTGGGGTAGAGGTGAAAGGAAATTTATGGTGCCTTAAGTGGTTGTGTAATTAAATATTATGCCGAGTAGTATTTGATTTTTGTGTTATGGAATTTAATGAGTTCTAGGAAATATAGTCTATAGAGATAGATATATTTCTGTGTATAGAGATGTAATATGTAAATGTAATGGTGAATTTTAAACATTTGATGTGCAGGAGCAGTCTTCGTTCGGGTGTTTACATGTTTGTGCTAGATTTGAGTGACTGAAGCATCCACTGTTTACGTTTTATATGAAAGTTTATTATATGAAAGTATTTTGGTATTGTAGTACAGAGTGGCATGTCTTTTGTGTCCACAGCAGTGGTCACGGCCCGAAGAGCGGGGGTTGCCAATAAATCTTGTTCCTGACAGCTGGCAAAGGTAGCCAGTCTTCGCAGGAGAGAAAAACGCCAGAGGCGTAAGAGCTTGTACCGTAGTGGGGTATCGGCTCTGAGTATTGTGGCCCCAGAGAGGGAGCGAGGAAGAGCAGGTCGAGACAGCGACAGTCTTCAGTGAAACGGGTTTCTTAAGACCCGGAGCGCTAAGCTCATACACACCCATCGAACCCAAGCAAGCGGGTTGGCGTGTCTTTTTTTTAGCTCGGTCACAATAATACCGAAGCGTCTAAACCTAAATGAGGGGCAACATAGCAAGGGAAAATTAGCTTTCTTTTCGCCAAATAGAGAAGCCTCTACAGTCTACGGCAAGTGCCTAGTCATCAGAAGTACGAGTCAGAACCAGGAAGAAAGGGATATCATTTCCCGGTTGCTGAAATGAAACGAGAGCAGCAAGGCAGGAGAAATGGAGAGAGATGGTGAAAAATAGATCAGGGACCTGCAGAGTCTCATAATATTCTTAGAGGATAGCCTCTGAGCCTTAGAGTTAGAAAAAGTCTATTACATAGCAGTGCAGAGTGTGACGTAGTGGCGTATACCGCTGACAGAGTTAGCAGCTGTGCAGATAGTCTTCATGCAGGGTCAGCAGCCATTGACAATAGAGATAGTAGTGTAATAGAGAGTGGTGGCTACAGTTGAGGGCCACTAAATTAGATGGTAGTAAGAATCTAAGTAATCATTCTGATTTTGTTTCCCCAGCAAGGTGAATGAATGAGTGAGAGTGGTTGGGTTCATATTTTGATGTGTCTTATAAATTTAAATTGAGTCCTCTTTTTATTTTCCAGGGCAGTGCAAACCTGGCACGTTATATATATATATATTGTTGTACTATGTTATGAAATTATGTGGATTTGTATAATAAACTTATTTAATGTTCACTGGATCAGCTTCGTCACTGTATAGTCCTTAACTGTTGTCTGTACAGTGGTGTCTGTAGTGTTAGTTTAACCTTATCTCCTTTAGTCTGTTAAAGGTAGCCAGAGGTGGTGAGTTTATAGCATTTCTTTAGTCACGATTTGGCGAGGACGATTTAATTTCGGTTATCCTCCTCGGGCCAATAGACTCACCTTACTACATTCACTGTCATTTCTCATAATTAATCTATTATCTTAGTCTTTTCTCACACTAGGGTCTTGTCCTACACTTGGGCATAACTCTAACTTAAATCCAACTCGTGACAACATGTCACATACACAGCATCTCTATCATGAAAAAAACATATGTCATAAATACAGCATCTCTATCATGAAAACAACATACATGTCACAAACACAGCATCTCTATCATGAAAACAATATACATGTCACATACACAGCATCTCTGTCATGAACACAACATTCATGTCACACACACACACATCATCTTTATCGCAAATACAACATACATGTCTTAGAAATATGCACTGTATCACAAATACAACATACATGTCTTAGAAATATGAATTTTATCACAAACACAACATACATATCTTAGAAACATCAACTCTATCACAAACACAACATACATGTCACACATCAACTTTATCACAAATACAACATACATGTCTTAGAAATATGAACTCTATCACAAACACAACATACATGTCACACACACACATAAACTTTATCACAAATACATGTCTCTCATGAACACAAAATACCTGACACAAACACATGATCTCTGTGATGAAAGACAACATACATGTCACAAACACATCATCTATATCACAAATATAACATGCATGTGATAAACAAAACAAATCATGATCACAAGAAAGACTGAATCTGGTTGTATATGCACATAACTTTTTATCAAACACACATCACTCCCCATCTGTGCCCTTTATATATCTTAATAAGGCATCACTACACTTATAAAATACAAAGTACTTCTTCTATACACACAAAATATTACTCATGTATTACACAGTTACAGATAACATATGAAACACTGATAAACTATCATATCCCTTTGTGGGAAGATGCCTTCTGCACCTCATAGAACAGAACTGTGTACAAACATATTCTCTGCCCAGTACAGCAGAAATGAATTTAAGAATCTGTACAGAAACATCTAATACAAATATAAATGCTTCCTCTTGTGTGTTACCAGTATGTTAAAAATATTAATTTGTATGTTGTAAAAGAAAATTATGTGACTAAATCATCCTCTGTGCTATTTCCAACAGGAAAAGCATTCAAAATGGTGTAAACCTTATCTCCATAAACGCGTACATCTCAATATTATAAGATGAAACATTTTATTTTGGCACAGAATTATTTAAAATAAAAATAAAAAAACTTTATCAGTTGCAAGAAATATACATTTATTTATTTTGTAGAAGTTAGTAAAGCATAATTTAAAACAATGCAAGAATCAAGAGCTATCATCATCACATGGTAACAAACAGTTTTACAGCTCAAGTGTTAAAGGATATAAATGCTGTTGACAGCAGAGTAAGGAATTTAGAAAGAGAGAGAAGAGTAAAGGATTGAAGAAACAATCAGATCATTAAATTATGTTGGGCAAGAATTACAGAAACTAAGAGAATCATACCAATAAAAAGGTCATGAAAAGACTGTTATGGTTAATCAGATTCGACGTCATTGCACTCCTTTTATGGGCGCTAGTGAAGCTAGTCTGTCAAAAACTACACGTAAAATTAAACTCGTATTATAGAAACTTACAATGTGAGAAGTATGGACAGTACAACATGAACAATTAAAACAGTACAACATGAACAATCAAAACAATACAACATGAACAATTAAAACAGTACTACATGAACAATTAAAACAGTACAACATGAGAAGAAGTTAACAATAGTACAATGAGAAATTATAACAGTACAATGTGAAAAGTTTGGACAACATGAGAAGTTACAACAGTAGAATATGTGAAATCATAACAGTACAATGTAAAAAGTTTGGACAACATGAGAAGCTACAACAGTAGAATATGTGAAATTATAACAGTACAATGTGAAAAGTTTGAACAACATAAGAAGTTACAACAGTAGAATATGAGAAATTATAAGTAAATAAATAAGTTATTTGTAGAACTCATTCACTCCCGTTTTATTGGTTTATATACTTATATGAGAAATTATAACAGTACAATGTGAAAGGTTTGGACACCATGAGAAGTTACAACAGCAGAATATGAGAAATTATAACAGTACAATGTGAAAAGTTTGGACAACATGAGAAGTTACATCAGTAGAATATGTGAAATTATAACAGTACAATGTGAAAAGTTTGGACAACATAAGAAGTTACAACAGTAGAATATGAGAAATTATAAGTAAATAAATAAGTTATTTGTAGAACTGATTCACTACCGTTTTATTGGTTTACATACTTATATGAGAAATTATAACAGTACAATGTGAAAGGTTTGGACAATATGAGAAGTTACAACAGTAGAATATGAGAAATTATAACAGTCCAATGTGACAAGTTTGGACAACATGAGAAGTCACAACTCCGCCTACGCCGGTCCCAAGCCCGGCTGAAAAAGGAGGGTGGCCTGCATGGAGACCGTAAGGAGGCAGCCCCTCCACCATACAACCGCACAACAGGCCAATCACCTGTTTGCTTTAAATCATGATTACGTGAACTACAAGAGAGAAAACCAGACTGATTTTAAAGGCGACGAACTGGAACGGACTACGACTTATGGAACTTGGAACACAAGAAGTATAAATGGGAAAGAAGAGGAGCTGGTGGAAGAGATGAGGAAAGTAAAACTAGAAATCCTGGCTATAACGGAAACAAAGAAAAAGGGACAAGGAGTCATGGATCTCGATGGCAACACGCTGCTCTACAGTGGTGTACCCACATCTGAAAGAGCTAAAGGGGCGTGGGTTGCATTGTGGCCAAAAACCAAAAAGATAGTATCAAGGGATGGAAATTTGTTTCCGAGCGCATTATGGTTGTAAAACTAAAAGAAGGAGAAACCATAGTCCACCTGGTCATAGTGTATGGGCCAAAGGAGGATGAGAGAGCAGAGGTCAAGGAGGAATTCTTCGAGCTGCTTCAAAGGACAGTGGATGACTGCCTAGATGAAATTATCATGCTTGGAGATTTCAATGCCAGAGTTGGAAATGACCATGCTAAATGGGATGGAGTTATCAGAAGATATAGAAAGATACTCTCAATGACAATGGAAAGCGACTCCTTAGATTCTGCAGTGAGCAGAATCTGATCATTACAAACATAAGCGCATACATGCATACACTAGATGTGAACCAACAAAGAATGAGAAGTCAGTGATTGACTATGCCTTTGTTAGGAGGAGCTCATTCAAATATGTCCGGGATGCTAGAGTGTGGAGGGGGCCAGAGATTAGAAGTGATAACTACCTACTTACAATCAAAAGAACAACTGAAAGAGTTGCTCAGCCTAGGAACTGCCCAACATCATGCAAGAAACCAAGTAAATGAATGGGAGAAATGAGCATTAAGACCTACAAGCTGAGAGAGCCAGAAATTAAGACCAGATATCAGGGGCTTATTGCTACAGCAGTGGGAAACACAGAAGAACAACCTGATGACTTGGAAACCCTCTGGCTTAAATTCAAGGACATCATAAAGACAGCTGCTGCAGAAGCATGTGGTGAAGTCTGACTTGGGAACAAGAGAAAGAGGACACCTTTGTGGACAGAGGAAGTCAAAGAGAAAATAAGAGAGAAGAAAATGGCATGGAAACAATACTTAGGAGCTAAAAACGCAGCAGGACAAATAGAGAAATATAGAGAATATGTGATACTCAGAACAGAAGCAAATAACAAGGTGCTAGCAGCAAAATAGAAGTACTGGGAAGAATTTGGAGAAAAGCTAGAAAAAGATGCGCAAGAAAACCAGAAATTGTTCTACAAGACCCTAAAGAACTTGAGGAAGGAAAAACAATGCCCTCTCAAATTTATAAAGGACAAGCAAGGCAAATTGCTTACTGCCCCGAAGGAAGTAATGGAAAGATGGAATAAATATTTCTCAGAACTCCTTGATGGTGAGCAAGGTCAAACATCAGAAACGATAACCACTAGCACAGAAGAGGAAACCAATGGTGGTGAAGATGACATAAAGATGGAAGAACTGAAGGCAGCACTGGAGAAAATCAAGATGGGCAAAGCAGCCGGGCATGATGGTATAACACCAGGAATGGTTAAGTACATGGGAGCATCAGGCGACCTATTACTCTTAAGGGTCCTACAGGCAGCGTGGTGCAACAAGACCATACCAACAGATTGGGAGATTGCCATCATAACACCAATTTTCAAAAAGGGTGACAATCGACAATGTGGAAACCGTAGAGGCATATCCCTTCTCAATGTCCCTGGTAAAATGTACTCTAGAATCCTACAGCAGAGACTCCGACGCCTAGCTGAGCCACAATTGGATGAGGTCCAGTGCGGATTCCGAGCAAACCGAAGTACTCAAGACCTAATCTTCACACTCAGACAGCTGAGTGAAAAGGCCCTTGAGTATAAGAGTGAGATCCATCTTTGTTTCATATATTTTGGAAAAGGCGTTTAACAGGGTCCCCTAGAGCAAACTTTGGGACTGTTTGGCAAGGAAGAACATTCCAGCACCTCTGATTCATGCTATACAGAGCTTCTACAAGTCTAGCAGAAATTATGTGAGGACAGCAAACCATAAGTCAGAAGAGTTCAGGACCACCACTGGTGTAAGACAAGGTGATATCCTGTCACCTTATCTTTTCATACTCCTCATGGACGATATCATCAAGGCAGGTAAGGAGAGAACAAGAAAGTATTCAGTGGGGTACTGGAAGATGACAGGTATGTATTTCAGAGCTGGCATTTGCTGATGATGTTGCCCTGATTGCTAAATCAGAGGCACATCTTCAATCCAACCTGCAAGTCTGGAAGGAAGAGCTGGAGAAGAGAGGGATGGTCATAAGCAGCTCTAAAACAAAATCCATGGTGATATCACGAGAAGAAAGAAGATATCAGATTAAGCTGGGAGAACAGGTCCTGGAGCAGGTCGACCACTTTAAATACCTTGGAGCTATTATAGACAGAAAGGGAGGCATCAAAGAAGAGTTGGCCACTCAAAAAGCAGCAGCTGGGAGACTTTTTCAGACCATAAATCGAGGATTCCTCAGCAAGAGAGAGGTTGGTAAGAAAATGAAGATGGTGTATACCGCTCCACCTATGTCCCAGTCTTGACATATGGATGCGAGTCATGGGCAATGACTACAACCCACAAAAGCCAGATCAAAACCTCAGAAATGAGGTATCTGAGGAAGGTGGTTGAAGTAACAAGAAGACACATGGTTCGCAACCAGACGATACGTCAAGGCCTAAAATCCCACCTCCTGCAGACCCAAGTAGAACAGTCCCAACTAAGATGGTTTGGCCATGTCTGCAGAGTGGGAGAAGATCGGCCAACACGAAAAGCATGGGAAACAAAGAGCCAGGGATCCAGACCCTCAGGACAACCCAGAGTCTGCTGGGAGGACAACATTAGACAATCTTTGAAGGACCGAGGACTAGAATGGAACCAGGCCAGGAGGAAGACAGCCGATAGGATAGTCTGGCGCTCTCTCTTCCAAACCTCTACACCTCACGGTAGAAGGGGAACGACTAAGTAAGTAAGTAAGAGAAGTCACAACAACACAATATTAGAAGTTATAACAGAACAACAGGAAAAAAGCAGATAAGATGAGATTTCATCTCAACAATGAAGCTTGGCTACAATGGATCTAAAAGGTCTTCTGTCTTTTATCTTCATAGGGCACCAGAATAGGCTCTTTCCTGTCCATCTCTTGATGTTACTTGCTCTTTGGCGTTCACCTTTTCCTTATGTCATGGTTTTCAACAAGGCATTACATCTCTTTGTTTGTCCAAATTACTTTTTTAATCTATCTAATTTTAATCCCAATTTTTTCATTACAGCTTTTCTAGAATTTTCTAGTTTTCTTCTCTTACCAGGAAGTGTGTTCCATTCTTCTATGTATGCAAATTTCAAGTGTTTCAAGGACAAAATACAACCAGACAACATGAGAGTTTACAACAAAACAATGTAATTAGTTACTAAGGACAATGTGGAAATTGACAGTAGTGTAACATAAGAAGTTACAGCAATGTAATATGAGAATTAGTTACTTGGACAACCCATGTAAATTTTCAAAAGAACAATTGTAACCGGAATGATGATCACATTAGTAGTTTAGTAATTATCCTTTAAATAATTTCAGTACGCAAGTTATTGATGACGTAATTTTCACATCCTCTTATCGACATTTTAAAATAAAGACTTCTAGACAGTTACAGGAAATGATACGAGACCTGAAAACCTCTAAACAGAATTAAAAATACCCTCGAATAAAAGCTTATACCATTCGCTATCATAGAAACTTGTGTAGAAACTTGTGACGTAAATATGACATCGACAAAACTAGTGGAATATCCGTATTGACAAAATCAAAGTAACTTCCCCCCAAACAGTCTTAGGAACCAGTTTGTATATATTGACGCCCCAAAACCCTTAGCAAAAGAGAGCCAAACAAGAGTCAAAAGAAGAGTCAAAGAAGAGTAAAAGCCAGGAGCCAAAGCCAGGTCATTCTGGATAGTCCAAGAGCCTTAGGTTCCTAGCAGATTTGCTGACCGCCACTTTATATTGGCAAGAGAATAATGGCTAACCTGACCCCTAGCCCTATGACAACATATACTTCAGGTTGGTAAAAGGTCTCGACTTAGACTTACGCATAGTAGACAGGATGAAATAGATATACATAAGCTCATCAAAATGCCCTAATGGATTTTATGAGATGATTTCGTATGAGGAAACGAATGTTACTGAATTGAGAATAGGATCATCTTGTAATTTACCGCCATACATCTGAAAGAAACTATAATAAACTTTTCATATACAACGTCGGACTTTGCTTAAAATGATGTTGGAAGTTGTTGAGTTTGACTTGTACATTGTTTAGGAACTCTATAAGGAAAAAATGGACCGTACTGCCTTTTATATTACATTGTGATTACTTCCAACTATCAAAATCTGAATACGAACCTGGATCCCGTACCCTTTGATCAAGTTAAACAATACCTCTGGAGGATCATCCAGTTAACTCAAACTTGACACAGCAACCTATAAATATATTGATACCGCCAACTTAAATATATTTATACTGTGAACTCGAACTTGTCAATTATAGGTTATGTAACTAAAAAGATAGAATACCGTCGGAATGCTTCCTTTGCTGTCCTTTAATTCCTTCAACGGAGAATAGCTCCTTAATTAACTGGTCACAATTAATACATTGGCACAATACCTGCTTCTTAGTTGGTGTGCCAATGTAACACGCATTCTCGCTATAACATATATACCTATCGAGCTATTCTGACCTGTTTTAATAATTTTCCGACGGATTATTCATTTATATAGAAGAATGTTAAATTAAATGAAATAGAACCCCAAACAAGTTTTACCCCTAAAATACTATCTATGTGAATACGGGCACATAGGGATAGTGTATTTATTATGGTGCCTTAGGACCAGGATTTTGAATTGGAAGAAAAGGCAAGAAAAGAAACAACAACAAGAATAATTTTTTCTCACCTAAATCAGAACATGGAGAATTATGCAGATGAAATACTGAGACAACAAAATCAACAGGCTATGCAAATGCAACAAGCACAAATGGCTTCACAACAAGTACCGCTTCCGCCAGAGCAAGGAGATATAAATTTGATGGTGTTACAAAACATGACGGACACGTTACAACATGTAGATCAACATGCTAAATTTAGAACCATTAAAAACTTCATAACTCCATTTAGTGGTGACCCCATGAAATTTCGACAATGGATGGTGGATATGGATAAGTTTGCTTACCTTATTGACGCCACAACAGATTTGGAAAAAAAGAAAATAGTGTTTTTATCATCGGAAGGATTGATAACTGATTTTGTGAGAAGAAGAGCGAAGGCCTACCCAAGTGAAACCTTTGAGGAATTGAAAAGAGTGCTAGTGTCACGATATTCTAACATAACGGACGCCGAGCACGCTTGGACACTTTTGAGAATGATAAGGCAAGAGAAAATGGAATCGGTGCAGATGTATGGCGACCGACTCTTAAACTTAGCTGAAGATGCTTTCGTGGGAGGTAGCATACCAACAACCGAGCTCGAGAAACACTTAGTGGGAATTTTTGTCGATGGCCTCTATTCAGATTCTCTGAAAATGCACATGTTAAGAAAAGATCCTCAGTCAATTACACTGGCCATCCAGATAGCAGTTAATGAGGAAAATGTCAAAAAAAGATTTCAGCAGAGGATTGGAAGATTGCCATTGCTAAGCCATGAATGCCAGCATCCTCAACCTGAACCATTCTACCAACGTACGCAAAATGAACCGCTATTTCAGCATCAACAATGTGAACCATCGCCTCATCAACCTATGGAAGTAGACCATGCTAGACCTCGTTGGAATCGAAATCAAGAATATCACAGAAGATCAAATAACACACACAGAGAACTAAGACACTCCTTACCACAACCAAATGAAAGAGAGCATAAGATACACCATATAGAACCCTTGATGCAACCACCAACCTGCTACAACTGTGGATCCGTGGGTCATGGTTCAATGACATGTAGAAAACCCCAGTACCAATCTATGAGTTCGAGAAACCACTACCTACCCCAAAACAATTACAACGGTGAATATCAACGCCAAGTCCACTATCCAGAAAACTACCCAAGAAGACCCCAACAAAATAGAAACAACTTTTCCCAAGCAACAAGAAGGTCGGGAAACGGGACGGCTCCACATTAGCAGAGATCAGATGTGACGGCCGAAAAAAGAGATCTCTAAATGAAAAAATGAAAGACAGAAACGAACAAGCAAATCTCAACATTTGTCCAGACCCCAGTTCATGTATAATAGAAATAGGAAAACAACAATTTAGAGCGTTAATAGACACAGGAGCAACTGTAAGTCTTATCCAGGAGAAGCTGTATTATCAAATTCAACACATGGCAAATTTTTCCAGAAGAACAGTACAAATGAAATCAGTAACAGGTCAAGCACTAAAAGCAGTGGGAATGGCTTATTTGACATTTAAAATGGGAAGAGAAATTCTACGCCATAACTTTATTATAACGAGAGGATTATCAAGAAACTTCATAATAGGAAGAGACTTCCTCATCAAAAATAATGTGAGGATATACTTTGATTTAAAACAACTAAAAGTGAACAATACATATGTACCATTTCAGGACGATATCCATATCGCAACCCTGGTTCGAACTACGGCACCGGTTACTCTGAAACCGAATTCAGTAACTCTAACCAGGGCTAAAATAAAAAGATCTCCATACTTTGACATAGGACAGGCTGTATACATATCACAAATTGAAAATGAAAGAAATAGAGGAGATCCACACATAGAAGTACAAGATGGCATCGTGGAAATAAATATACGAAGAGATTTTCCAATAATGGTACTAAATACGTCAGGTACAACCACCACTATTCCCAGAGGTACAGTAATAGCAAAGATCCAGACGAAAAGGAAAGATGTATTGACCAAACTATTCAAGGCCAAGAGCGTCTATCCAAAATCCCAGATAAACAAATTAAGATCTTCATCCCATCCCCATCCTTACAAAACTCTAGATCCTATAGAGTCAACAAGAAGAAACATTCCAAATACAAGAGAGTCGAAAGAAAAAATGTCTCTGGACCGAAGGAGCACAAATAACAGAAAGAAATATGTAAAACCTGACTTGCTATTCGCTGACAATTTGGATAGAGAAATCATACAAGGAAGGTATGAAAGAAAAAATAAGTACCATACTTCATGGAACAGAGAGAATATTGTGGGAACAGTTACATCTTATGCATACCCAAGAAACCGGACATATTCAAGGAATCGCCAGTTCTATGATAAATTGCCAAGAGACTCGAAGAGTAAGTACACCGACGAACAGACACAAAAAAGAGAATACCGCTTTTGTCCACCAGAAAGGAAAATGACGAAAAAATTTCATTCAGATAGAACGAAAGAATTGCTAGCAACATTACAGACAACAGATGAACTAAAACCCAGACTTGAAAAATTCATAACGAAACATCAAGATGTATTTGCGTTATCTGACACAGAGTTAGAAAGGACTACAACCGTTACCATGGAAATAGAAACTACAACTGAAGAACCCATAACCCTCAAACCGTACCACACCCCACTAAAGAATCGAGGGATAGTGGAGAAAGCCATTAGCGACATGCTAGCAGCTGGGATAATTGAACGATCCAGATCATCACGGTCTTCACCCATTGTGATAGTAACAAAGAAAGACGGTAGCTCTCGCTTTTGCTGTGACTACAGAGTGTTAAATAAAATCACCAAAACGATATCCTACCCTCTACCTAGAATTGATGATATTTTGGCCACCTTGGGTAACTCAGACTGGTATACCTCACTAGATGCACGCTCCGGATTCTGGACAATACCATTGTCCGAAGATGCAAAGAAGAAATCTACTTTCTGTACACACATGGGATCATATAGTTGGAATGTATTACCTTTTGGACTGAAAAATAGCCCGGCTACTTACGTAAGATGAAGTGTTGCAAGGACTGAACTCATTTGCATCAGCATATATAGATGATGTCTTGATCCACACAAAGGGAACAATGGAAGAACACCTGAAACATGTCGAGACTGTTTTCGACAGAATGAGATTGCACAAAGTAAAGTTGAAACTCAGCAAATGCCGTTTCCTACAGAAGGAAATAAAATATTTGGGCTTTATTGTCAACTCCAACGGAATCAGACCGGACAGTGAAAAGATTGAAGCTATCCAAAAGATCCCTCCACCTACCACAGTACGTCAATTAAGAGGATTCTTTGGGTGTTGTGCGTATTATCGAAAGCACATTATCAATTTTTCTAAAGTAGCTGAACCATTACTGAAACTAACCAGGAAGTATGCCAAATTCCGCTGGACTGAAGATTGCCAAAAAGCATTTGAGTACCTGAAGACAGCCTTAACCACCGTACCTTTTCTAGCCCATCCAGACTTGAACAAGCCCATGATTATATACACGGACGCATCAAACACAGCAGTAGGCGCGTGCCTTGTACAAGACAGATCACCAGACGAACCGCAAGTGATAAAAAATGTTCCAAACGAAAAACCGATAGCCTTCCTTTCCCACACATTAAGCCAAACACAGAGGAGATGGACTACGACAGAGAAGGAAGCCTATGCAATCCATTACGCCCTCCAGAAATTCAATTTTTATATCCGTGGAACCCAGGTTATCATCAGAACAGATCACCAACCACTTGTAAGCTGGCTAACTAAGACTGCAGAGCAACCCAAGAAACTCCAGACCTGGGCGATTGTTGAGGACTGTTTCGCGGCTTGCAGACATGTGAATGGTTGCAAACATTGGCATGCCTGCACCACGGAACTCCTCAATTGAATAAGACCAGAAATCGCGCAGATCGATGTATGACGCGTCTAGCCTAGTTACATTTTAGTCTATGTGTGGCCATTGAGCCTAACGGCAGTGTTGGAATGTGTGGTAAACCCACTTAAGGATCGTGTTTGAATATGTGGCATAGCCACTGATTAAATATATATGTGGAACGGTAGATCCACTGGAAAGTGTAAGATAGCGTAATGATCCGTATCAAAGTTGATTATAGGACCAGGTAGAGTCCGTATTAGAATCGCGAACCAAGCAGATTACGTTCACCTTGAACTTATATATATGGCAGTTAAAGCCTGGCGATGCAAGCCAAAGATGTTGATTAATGATACATAGACAGGATCTATAGATTTACAGATAATGTACTCACTAGTATTGTGAAGGAATAATAATTCTAAGGATCGGATTCGGTAAGAGTTGGTTGCACACTCTATTACGCTATAAACTTAACGGTTAACCCAGACGAGCTAAGTCTGTGAGAGGAACAATTGTGTAGAGCTTAGAACTATGATGAAGCCAAGTTAAATGTGTGAATTGTTGTTGCACCATTGTGTAAAAGGATATATTAAATTGTTCAGTCGTCCATGGAACTTGTTGGTTGCCTGAATTATACAAGTTCTCACTCTGTGCTGTGACTGTCATTAATCCTTGCAAGGTCAGTCCAGATTATCACAGGTATTTTCTAAGACTACTATAATATAACCAACACTGCGGAAGAATTAATATACAATAACGACACTGAATATAATAATAATTTAATCACACCACAATGGCTTAAAACTGCACTCGAACTAGAAATCTGGAATTAGAATAGATGAATTATAATATCTGAAATATTGACAAGCAACCCAATAAACTCACGTCCAACGGTGCTGAATCTTTTAATAACATCTAGCAAGAAAAGATACAGCGGGAGACCGTAACATACTGGTGTCAAGAAGTGTTCGGACAATTTTCAGAATTCATCTTTTCCGTTACCCAATTGAACGAACTAATGTTCATGAATCAGGCTTCAAGTTGGGAAGATTCTAGTGGAAACAACTTCAAGACCAATACAGTTCGTCACAGGCAAAGTAACAGTGGAAATTGAACAGTTCAAGAAAGTTTCATTCAAGACGCAAGTCCAAGCTGGCAACTCAAATTTACACATCAAGTTACGAAGGTCAAGGTCGAGTCTTCACTCCGATTAACGGTCGCTGAGTCGCTGAATCAAATCGATCGAATGTCATTCAATTTTTGATCCTGAACGAGCACATAGAACCAGAAAGACAATCCATACACTTGTTAAACCTCCAGAGCAACCGGGGAAGTATTTCAACAGAATTTCTTTCAATATCACGTTTGAAAATCTTCGTTCAACCGGTCAAGTCTGCTTCTCTGTGAAAACAAGTCTGAACAGCTGGGAGCATTTTGTTTATTTTGAGGATCACTATGGCATGACCACATGAAGATAAGTTCTTGTCTAAATTAGAGCTTTCGACTAGATTGTGTTGTCCAGTTGGCTAGCTTTGGTCTTCAATTCTTCCTCCACTGTCACTTGTCTGTCCTACTTTGCAGTTCTAGTACTCATCATTACGTGTTTACTATCAATGTATTTTATGTAACTTCGCGGGAGGATGGATAGGGCTTATCATTGCTTCTATATTCCTTTGGAAGATTTAAGCAATTTTAACGACTTTTAGGGATAATTGCTTATATTTGCTTACTGAGGATCTAACTGATTATTAATTTTTCTTTTGAGTTAGGAAATAAATGTTTCTTCAGTAAGCCATATAACCACTTTGCTTGTGCTAGTTGTGACGTCAAGTGCCTACGTCATTTAATTTAAATAAATTACTTTCCGTTTTGTGTCACTATTTTATTCGTTTGTGATCTAAAAATCTCTCTGTCTCAATGTTAGTTTAGGACGACTTGTATCGTAAAATTTTTGTAATGTTACTTTGAACATTTTATTTCTCTAATTATTAGGTCTAGTACTTACTTAGTTTCTTTTTATATGTTTCATTGCGTCGTATAAGTGAATATATCATTTCATTTGCTTGTTCCATCCATTATTTATCGTCACCTGTTCTTGTCTCTGGCTATAGTAAATATCATAGTTACTTTGAATTAATTAAGCTCATATGTTCATAATATAGTTACTGACAAATAATATACTACTATAAGGTATTGAAAACTTATAACCTTATAAGCATGTCTGCCATTGAGTATTTTCTCAGGCAAGGAAAGAAGTCTGGGTTACAGGGACCATCTCTTCAGGACTTTATTATGAAAAATCTGAAGGAGGTAGAAATGGAAGGAGGGGATCAGTCCTTAATTGAGGATGAATGGTATTGGAAGGAAAATAGATTATTGAGAATCATTGATGATAGGGAAAGATTGATTGATGAGTTATTTGATGAGGTGAAAGTATTAAAATCACAAGTGGGTGTAGATGGATCTAATTTTAGATCATTAACAGTTGATTTTTCAAAATGTAAGGAGTCATTAGATACTGCCTTGAGGGAGAATAAAGCTTTGAACTCTGAGATTTTGGTACTGCAAGATAACATTGCAGCATGTCAGAATAAAAGTTCCAAAATCAGTGATGACTGTTCTGATAAGGGTACTGATATTAATGAGAAGTTTTGTAAAGCAAAAGAGGCTTTGGAGGCCAGAATTCAATCACAGGTTGCTCAAATTAAGGGTCTTGTTCGTGATATGTCGAAATTGAGACTCGAGTTGAAAGAGAAGAAGTATAAAGAACAATCTCTTACTCATGAGTTGGTTACTGTGAAAGCAGAATATGAGAATTTTAAACATAAGACCAATGAGACCAAGACTTATGTAGATTCAGAGTCTGATATATTATGTGTTCTAAGAAAAGAAAACTCTGAACTCAGAGATAATATTAAACGACTAAGTGAGAAAAACAGTAAGTTACAACTTAGTAAGTCAGAACTTAGTAAACCTACTCCTTATGTGGAATTAGGAAATTTAAAACAGGAGATCAGGTATGACAATGATAAGGAAAAAACTCTTACCAGTGAACTGGAACAATTAAAGATAGATTATGAGAATTTCAAAGTTGAGGCCCAGAAACATGTAGATTCCAAGATGTTTCAGATTGTTGGTCTGTTAGATGAGAATGAAGATCTATTACAACAACTTGAGGAGAAACAAATAGGATTGTCCGAGAAGGTTGCTGATCTTAAGGAAAGCCATTATAACTCTATTGAAGGACTACAACTTGAACTTCAACAAGAAAAGGCAAAGAATATGGAGATTGTCAGTAGACACTCTATGAAAATTGAACAACTGACTAATACTGCTGCTGCAGAACATAAAGTAAAAGATTTAGAGATTAGTAAATTACATCGAAGGGTGGATGTTTTATTAGATATCTTATCACAGGAACATGTATTGCCATCAGATGGCATTGATTTGGGTATGAAATTGGGTTACCGTGATATTTCACCACACCCAAACGATTTTTGTGCAGAAGCATAGCATTTCAAATGCTAAACTTAGTGGTGATGATACAGATCGCTCTCATAAGAGTAATATTCGACTTCCAGCATTCAATGCTAAGATTCATTTACAACGACGGGATAGTCGATCATTCAGAGGAAAATATGGCTTTTCTCGTCAGGATTCTTATGTCAGGGTTTCCTGTCATAACCGTTCTGATTTTCATGATGGTAGATCTTGGCGTAAGGCCAATGCTAGGTATGTCACTATGGGAAAAAGTCCACCACATGGGAATAATAATGGTAAACAAAACACCCTTACGGGATGTGAACAGATGAAGTTCCATGAGACCAAACTTCATGATGATATTTGTTATTGTTATAGTCATGAGGATCATATTGTTGGTAAAACAGCTGTTGATAGGAAATATACGACATCTCAGGGTGACACTCCTCAGCTACCACATGAGACATCTACTAATGTGGAGGATGTCGTTCATACTGTTTCTATTTATTTTGATAGGAATCGCTATGAACAGCTTTGTCTTCAAAATACAGTCAATGCTGATGGTGGGGAGGCATCGACTGTACCTTCCGGTCGGTCCGTCATGTCATGCTCAGATACGACAGGTCGGATTGACAATCATCGGGCTACACCCGATGGTGATGAGCTGCAACATGTGAAATCTGCTCATTTGGAAGATGTTGATCATCATATTGGTTCCATTTATTTTGATGAGAATCTATATACACAACTTTGTCTTCAAAAGACATTTAATACTGATGTTGGGGAGACATCGACTGAATCTTCCGAGCATCCTGTCATGACATGCTCAGACGTGACTAATAGTATTGGTCATCATCACATGAGTAAACAGCACGCTCATGGTACGACTACTCTTAAGAGTAGGAATGATGTTGGCAAAGGGGATATAAAATTTACTAGAAAGAGTCATGATGCCGGACGAGGGGTAGTTGATAATCATACTCGTCGGGATGATCACAAGGATAGCCATGATCGTCTAGCTCTTACGACATGCAAAGAACGAGATATACATAGCAATACCTCTGTGCGCGTGACTCGCACGACACATGATAGATTCAATGATTCTCGGGCTCAGTTCAGACCTGGCCGAGATCATATTTCATTGAATCGCACTGTTTTAGTGCGCAATTTGCCTTTGGGTGCGACTTGGTATGCGCTCAGGAGATTTTTTCCAGCGTATCGGATATGTTGAATTTGTTCGTATGTTCGAACTTCAACATTCTTCTCACCAACTTGCATTTGTTCGTTTTGCTCGTTATTGCGATGCTCGCAGAGCGGTGAAATTCAAAAATGGTTCTCGTTTTGCACACCATTACTTAGACGTGCAACTCGCACGCAATTCTACACCACGCACTTTATAGTTGCGTTGGATTATCTATTTTCTTCTGTCTTTGGATGTTTTGTTCTTCTCTACATCCATAGTTTAGTGTGCTATTTCTTACATTTGTTCGCACATGATAATTTTCTTTTGGTAATATCGACGTTATTTTTAGAAGATAATAATAATAATAATAATAGCACCTTCAGTCATAACTGACTATGGGAATGCGCCCCTGAGGTGACAGCCCTCAGCTGCTTATTTTCCTGGTGCTCCTTTCGACGTTTTCTCCTTACCTATGCTTCCTGTGTGAGCCTCTCTTCGCCCAATCTGAGGTGGCGCCGTAAATAGCATCGCCACTTAGTGCGATCGGCAGCTTCATCATCCCAGGATACTTGCTTCAATTATGTCTGTCATCAGTAATACTCGCATTATTTGTGCTGACTTTACTGATCTATGTATTTTTGTCTTTATTACTGTAGGCAACTATGATTCGTTGCGTAAGTTCATTCACTTTAGGTGTTCGAATAACATGATAATTGCAAGTACTTTTATTAGAATGAATACAAGCGCATGATGTGCCGCCTTTGTGGCGATCGAAAAAATGTCATCACATACATCGATGACATCTGTCTATTTCACATCACATACATCGATGACATCTGTCTATTTCACAACACATGGGAAGACCACATTACTGGTTTATCTTCTCTACTTCTTACACATCGACAACATGGTTTGACTGTAAGACCTTCTAAGGTCCAGATAGGTTGTCAGGAGATTACTTTTCTTGGTCACCGCATAGGTAACCATAGATTACACCCTGATGACAATACAGTCAAGCGGATACTGGAGATTGCCACTCCATCATCTAAGAAACAAGTAAGAAGTTTACTTGGGCTTGTTAACTATTACCATAAATTTATACCACGCTTCGCACAGATTTCTGCTCCTTTGTCCGGATTGTTGGCCAAAGGTAGTCCAAAAAAAAAAAATTATGGACACCGCAGTGCGAAGATGCTCTGATTATGATAAAGAATTTATTTAAGAATCCTCCTATCCTGTTATTGCCAGGCATACATTTACCGTTCTTGATTCAAACAGATGAATCCAGCTCCGGAATTGCAGGTTGTTTGCTTCAATGCTATGAAGGGATACTCCATCCATGCTTGTTTGTCTCACGCAAGCTTACTCCAGCAGAACAAAAGTACGCAACAGGAGAGCGCGAACTGCTCGCGGTGGTGTAGTGCTTGGAAAAACTATCTAAGTACTTGATAGGTAGAAAGTTTTTTATCTACACAGACCACAGTCCGCTCACGTTTATCACTTCGAGAACTATGAAAAACGATTTCATTATTTCATTTTGACGTTAGATAACATGCATAGATTGTAGTCGGGCACATCTTCGCCACCACTCTCTCACGTGCCACGAGTGTCACGTTTGGGAGCGGGGGGGGATGATGTTGAGGACTGTTTCGCGGCTTGCAGACATGTGAATGGTTGCAAACATTGGCATGCCTGCACCACGGAACTCCTCAATTGAATAAGACCAGAAATCGCGCAGATCGATGTATGACGCGTCTAGCCTAGTTACATTTTAGTCTATGTGTGGCCATTGAGCCTAACGGCAGTGTTGGAATGTGTGGTAAACCCACTTAAGGATCGTGTTTGAATATGTGGCATAGCCACTGATTAAATATATATGTGGAACGGTAGATCCACTGGAAAGTGTAAGATAGCGTAATGATCCGTATCAAAGTTGATTATAGGACCAGGTAGAGTCCGTATTAGAATCGCGAACCAAGCAGATTACGTTCACCTTGAACTTATATATATGGCAGTTAAAGCCTGGCGATGCAAGCCAAAGATGTTGATTAATGATACATAGACAGGATCTATAGATTTACAGATAATGTACTCACTAGTATTGTGAAGGAATAATAATTCTAAGGATCGGATTCGGTAAGAGTTGGTTGCACACTCTATTACGCTATAAACTTAACGGTTAACCCAGACGAGCTAAGTCTGTGAGAGGAACAATTGTGTAGAGCTTAGAACTATGATGAAGCCAAGTTAAATGTGTGAATTGTTGTTGCACCATTGTGTAAAAGGATATATTAAATTGTTCAGTCGTCCATGGAACTTGTTGGTTGCCTGAATTATACAAGTTCTCACTCTGTGCTGTGACTGTCATTAATCCTTGCAAGGTCAGTCCAGATTATCACAGGTATTTTCTAAGACTACTATAATATAACCAACACTGCGGAAGAATTAATATACAATAACGACACTGAATATAATAATAATTTAATCACACCACAATGGCTTAAAACTGCACTCGAACTAGAAATCTGGAATTAGAATAGATGAATTATAATATCTGAAATATTGACAAGCAACCCAATAAACTCACGTCCAACGGTGCTGAATCTTTTAATAACATCTAGCAAGAAAAGATACAGCGGGAGACCGTAACAGCGATAAATCTCCAAAGTTACAATACAACCATTGAGTATATTCCTGGAAAATTGAATACGTGTGCTGATCTTTTGTCCCGAATTCCATATTCTGACACCAATGAACCAGACTCCCCACTCCTTGAATCTACATCGGACATCGACGATAACACAAAGGAAATTCATGCCATAGACTCTCAAAACTCAAGACAAAACAATGAAGAGGTGACAACACAAGAACCTGAACTACAACATGGAACCACATTTGATTTACCATCAGACAACCAAGGAACAGAAACGTTTGAACAGAATATCGACTTTAAGAAAGAACAATTGAAAGATGAAACATTAGTTAAGATCATTACACAGGTTCGTACAAATCCAAAAGAGAAGAAAGACTACATCATCCTTTCAGAAGATAATATCTTGTATCATATTGGCTCTAGAGACAATGGTACTCTACAAAAATGTATACCCAAATCGCTAGTTCCAAAAGTATTACAACAGTTTCATGACGAAAACGGGCATTTTGGAAGAGACAAGACTCTAGATGTGATCCTAAAACGTTATTACTGGCCCACGATGATTAAAGATATCATAGAGTATGTTGGGACATGTAGGGTTTGCAAGCTAAGAAATATGAGAACTATTCGAGCCCCTATCCAAGAAATGTCTTATCCGCACTACCCAATGGAAGTTATTAGCTTGGATTTATCTGGACCTTACCCCACAACTTTAGAAGGACACAGATACATTTTACACATCGTAGACCAATACACGGTATGGCCGGAATGTTTCCCCTTAGAAAATGCCACATCAACCCTCATCACTGATGTTTTCCTACAACAATTTTTACCACGACATGGATGTCCCAAGCGTGTAATCACTGATAACGGGAAACAATTCGTAGGAGAGCCCTTTGTTTCAACTCTCAAAAGGTTAAATATCAAACATACTACGACTGCATACTACCATCCGCAGTCAAATGGGAGAAATGAGCGAATGCATGCCACCATGCACGATATAATAGCCAAGTTTATTGCCGGACAGGGTCAATACTGGGACCTATATATCAATCAAGCTTTAGAAACAATTCGAATTAATATCAATGATACTACTGGATTTTCACCGTTCTACCTGCTTTACGGAAGAGAACCAACTTTTCCACTAGATAATCTTTTGGCGCCACAGAGAAAATATTTTGGCGAATGTCCTATCCAAATTACGCTCCAACAGAAGCATAGAGCTCATGTAATAGCCCATCGGAAAGTAAGAAAAGCCTTCGAAAAAAATGCACGAATTAAGAACAAAACAGCAGAACTCCAAGAGTTTAAGCCTGGAGATTTGGTTTATTTTCGGAAACATGTGCGAACGAACAAATTTGATAACCATTGGATTCCTGGTTTTAAAGTGTTGGAACGAAAATCGACAACCAATTACATCCTGTGGAATGAAGAAAGAGATACCACAACGAAAGCTCATGTGTCCCAGATGCGTCTTGACGACCACAGACCACTCACTGTCACGAAAAAACAAGCTGATAGACCCACGAGATTGTCTACCCTAGCGCAACCTCCCTCATCTTCCACTGATGATGAATTACCCAACTCAGATTCCTCCTCCCATGACTCCGATATCCCTTCACAAAATTTGGATACGTTCGTCAAACGTATTAGAGATAACAGAGATTCATCTTCCAGTGAAAACAATATCCCTCTGCAGGAGCTAAGACAACGCCTTATTCAACGTCAAGAGAGAGGTCATGCGTCTTCCAGTAAAGAGAATATACCTTTGCGAGAATTACAACAACGTCCTATACAACAGAAAGAGAGCTTTCCAGACGTTACAAAATTTTGCAATCCTGAACCCACCGATCGACATGATTATCAATCATCTCAAATGGCTCCATTGTATGATGAAGAAACACCAGATAATCTTCACCCAGACACAGATTCGATGACCAGTGCATCTAACTCTACTTTGTGCGGTATGGACGAATCAAGAAGGACACCTGATAAACGGAAATACGAGCCTTCCTCTTCAGATTCCACCCCTCTAGCCAAACTACCGAGATTGCCGCAAGAGCACATTTTTATTAAACCTACGAAGCAAAGACGTCGTACAAATCCCCAACGCTTCTCACACGATGTCGACATGGTTAACGACGATACTTCACTCCCTACCCCTACGGTTAATATTTTACCAAATGTTTCACCTCGCATGGATAAATGCATGCTTTTGTCCCAAATGATGTCGTTATTAGCTAACAAGCTGTGACTGGAATTTCGAGGAAATGTTTCCACACTTCCTGCTCGTTGGACTTTACATAAACCTTTGCGTTGCTACGGAAACCTTATTACTTCGTGATTCAACTATATACGAGTTTGCAAAGGAAGTATCTGACTCTTCGTCGTCAAGAACAATCAAAATCACGATTTGTATAAAATGACATTTCTGAATTGATGAAGCCAAATTCGGTGACACGTTGTGAATAAGTCGTGCTGGTTTTAATAGTACTTATTCCGCGGTACAAAATACATGTAAACAGATCAAACCCATAGTGTCTTGAACATTAGTATTCACACCTTAACGACTATACGTGACTTTACAGCGGGGTTGGATCGCTATTATCACATGACACGATTGAATAGCTTATATGATTGGACATTTTCAAATTTTCCGTTTATAGTTCAAGATTTTTTTTTTGACCAGTGTTATAGTTTTTCAATTCTTCAATTGCATTTGATCCTCCCAGCATCAGATGACACACATTAAGGATTTTCGCCGCATTTGTGTTGAGTACCCTCATTTCCCCACATACGCGTTTCGATGATTAGTAATTTTGTTTGTTAAAATTTAAATTGTTGCGGACAATTTTGATGTTTGGATGTCTTCATATAGATTGACCGGTATGCATACATTCACCTTATATCGACCGTGCGTTTTCATGATATCCCCTATGTTCCCTCTTATGTACTATAAAGATGTATACCATTGTTTTACTAGATTTGCAAGTTTGTTGGGTTATTAGTTGATAGAACTAGGAAAGTGTCTCTCTTTGAGATACATTTTTGTAGCATGGGGACGTATATGTAACCGGAATGATGATCACATTAGTAGTTTAGTAATTATCCTTTAAATAATTTCAGTACGCAAGTTATTGATGACGTAATTTTCACATCCTCTTATCGACATTTTAAAATAAAGACTTCTAGACAGTTACAGGAAATGATACGAGACCTGAAAATCTCTAAACAGAATTAAAAATACCCTCGAATAAAAGCTTATACCATTCGCTATCATAGAAACTTGTGTAGAAACTTGTGACGTAAATATGACATCGACAAAACTAGTGGAATATCCGTATTGACAAAATCAAAGTAACTTCCCCCCAAACAGTCTTAGGAACCAGTTTGTATATATTGACGCCCCAAAACCCTTAGCAAAAGAGAGCCAAACAAGAGTCAAAAGAAGAGTCAAAGAAGAGTAAAAGCCAGGAGCCAAAGCCAGATCATTCTGGATAGTCCAAGAGCCTTAGGTTCCTAGCAGATTTGCTGACCGCCACTTTATATTGGCAAGAGAATAATGGCTAACCTGACCCCTAGCCCTATGACAACATATACTTCAGGTTGGTAAAAGGTCTCGACTTAGACTTACGCATAGTAGACAGGATGAAATAGATATACATAAGCTCATCAAAATGCCCTAATGGATTTTATGAGATGATTTCGTATGAGGAAACGAATGTTACTGAATTGAGAATAGGATCATCTTGTAATTTACCGCCATACATCTGAAAGAAACTATAATAAACTTTTCATATACAACGTCGGACTTTGCTTAAAATGATGTTGGAAGTTGTTGAGTTTGACTTGTACATTGTTTAGGAACTCTATAAGGAAAAAATGGACCGTACTGCCTTTTATATTACATTGTGATTACTTCCAACTATCAAAATCTGAATACGAACCTGGATCCCGTACCCTTTGATCAAGTTAAACAATACCTCTGGAGGATCATCCAGTTAACTCAAACTTGACACAGCAACCTATAAATATATTGATACCGCCAACTTAAATATATTTATACTGTGAACTCGAACTTGTCAATTATAGGTTATGTAACTAAAAAGATAGAATACCGTCGGAATGCTTCCTTTGCTGTCCTTTAATTCCTTCAACGGAGAATAGCTCCTTAATTAACTGGTCACAATTAATACATTGGCACAATACCTGCTTCTTAGTTGGTGTGCCAATGTAACACGCATTCTCGCTATAACATATATGATGCGTGATGCCATATGATGATGGATGGTATCCGCATGTCTGGTTTTGTGTAGTGTGCAGATGTGTTCAGTCAAACAATGTTCATACAAAAATAACAGGGCACTCCACATAGAACGTCAGTAAACTCGCGACGTATAAAGTCAATGATTCTTGTAACAGCCGTTGACGTTTTTCTTCATTATTTATTGTGGACGCCACAGTGACAAAATGGTTACGCGAATATGTAGGCACATCAAACAGTCATTATCACAGCAACATTCAATACAGCAATAGACGGTAGACAGCATTACAATGATGAGTCAGATGCATGTTATATTTCATAGTGCTGTAAATGTAGTCAGGTGAAAAACTCCATCCTTTTCTATAACAGCCAGGAGATAACCAGATGTATGAGATCAGTTCACTCTCCTTAGTCTGACTTCAGCAAGACAGACACGTCTGCCGAAGTATAAATAATGTCCTCAAAAATATCCTCTAGATAATAAAGGTTTTCCAAACCTAGTTCATTTAACAAAGTAGCAAGTAATGGTCCTTGGGACATGCATCAACCGATGCAGTACAATACAGCGACATGTGAGCTGGGAAAACATCTCGTGACGACGACTTTCGAAGACAGGCTATGAATCGAAATCGCTCACGACCCAAAATCGATAGAGTTAATGAAAAGTCAATTTACCTTGCCTTCAGGAAATACACAGAAATATCACGCCTCCCGACATGTGGGAAACACTAGAGGTATTATCTCGAATAAACGAAATATCCATTAAGAGGACTACACATCCCTGACAGAACAAAAAATAGCGGAGATCCCCTCTTCAACGAGGCATCTCTTTCGCCATTCAAATCGCTCACTCCACAAGTGGTGGGCGGAAACCGATCGACCAAAAAACAAGACCAGTCATGCGCAGTCCAGCGCAAAAAGACCACAGCTCAAAACTTAACTGCATTCAATACCAACGCGGGAAGACAAATGCTTACCGAGAAAAGTGACTATAAATTTCAAGCAGTTGTTGCCCTTGCGTTATAAAATAGATATTGTAATAAAACGATGTTGCGAGAATTTATCACGCAACAATATATACCTATCGAGCTATTCTGACCTGTTTTAATAATTTTCCGACGGATTATTCATTTATATAGAAGAATGTTAAATTAAATGAAATAGAACCCCAAACAAGTTTTACCCCTAAAATACTATCTATGTGAATACGGGCACACAATATGAGAAATTATAACAGGACAATTTGAGAATTTGCAACTGGATAACATAAGAACTTATTACAGTGCAACAAGAGAAAATCTAACAATACTAAATGAGAAGATCCAACAGTACAGCATGAGAAGACCTGACAGTACAAGATGAGAAGATCTAACAGCACAACATGAAAAGACCTAACAGTACAGGATGAGAAGATCTAACAGTACAACATGAGAAGATCTAACAGTACAAGATCAGAAGATTCTAGAGTACATGATAAGATCAAACAGTACAGCATGAGAAAATCCAACTGTACAACATGACAGCTTGAGAAAGCACAGCAGCAAATATAAAATATATAACTACACACAATTCTCATTAGCAGGCATTGCAAAATAAGATATTATATTGCACCACATTAAGTATGCAACTAAATTCAGGTTTGTCTGAATATGTTTTTGATCAAATGACAACCATAAAGTAGGGATGACATAACATTTAAAAGTAGCTACAATGCTTTCAGTGTTTTACAGATATATGTACGTCTCATCATTCTCATAATAACTCTTGTTTCCTAAGGAGCATAGGCATTCAACAATTACATGCCGAGTTCTCCTATCTCGTGTCATCAGCTCAAGATCTTTCCATGCCTTCTTCATCCCTTTAAATTCTGTCTCTCGTTCTCTTTTCTCCATGTATTTTTTGGTCTCAGTCTGCCTTTCTTACCATGGGAATTCCAGAGCAAGGACCATCTTGTAATGCTATCAACAGGTTTCTTCAATGTGTGCCCCATCCATTGCCAGCTTCCTTTTCTCATCTCTTGTTCCACTGGCACTTGTCTGGCTTTTGTCAACAGTTCCACACTGGTAATTGTGTTGTCTACAGCCAGTGCAAAGCTGGGCTTTCGAAACAGCTGAAATAAGTGGGAAGATGCTGTCCTAAGACTTGACTGACCAGGTTAAAAAAAAGGTGGGTTATGCAGCTAAACTGTACATCTGACAGTCAACTGGGCAAAGTTAGGGACATGGAATCAAACAAACTGGTATTTTAATGTAAGGAAAGTTCTTTAAATTAACAGGACACACATTTTCAGCACTAAATACAACAGCCAAGGCCAACAACTGCAGTCAAGTCAAACATTATTGAACAAATGGAAGACTGCATTTAAATAAAATAGTAGTATCCCCCTTTCAGTCATAACTGACTAAAGGAATGCACCCCTTAGGTCAGCGGTTTTCAACCTGTGCACCGCGGCGCCCTGGGGCGCCTTGACTGATGGTCAGGGGCACCGTGGGTGGGCATGGATTTTTTTCGTATTTAGCTGTAAAGAAAACACAGAGCTGTGGGAAATTTCATGTTTGGTGTTTGTCAACCTGCGTGACCCCGGAGAAATTTCACTTTTGATGTTGGCCAGCCTTCGAAGTCCCGCTCCCCTGACTCGCCTATCAACTTTCTGCGCATTCTCCTCACGCGACCATAGTAGGTAAAACGACCATAGTAGGTAAAACGGTGATTTTCTGTTTTCAAACGTTTTTGATTGTGTAGTGAATGTGATATAAAACTATGGAAAGATTTTTTAATTTGGCAAGTGTTAGTAAAAAGCGAGAACTTGTTGAGGATGACAAGGAAAGTGGTAATGAGGAAAGGAAATGTAAGTATAGAAAATATGACGAAGGTTACTTAGATTTTGGTTTCACATGCACTCTTGTGAACAATGAAGAGTGTCCACAGTGTGTTTTGTGTTTCAAAGTACTCTCTGTCAAATGAATGCTGCCTAGCAAATTGAAGCACCATTTAGAAAGTGTTCATAAGAATGACGTGGGCAAACCAAGAGAATATTTCTCTAGAAAGCTGAGTCAAATGAAAGAACAAAAATAGCATTTTCTAAGCAGGCGAAAATCTCGAGTAAAGCTCTTCTAGCGTCCTACAAGGTAGCTTACCGGGTAGCAAAATGTAAGAAACCCCATACGATTGCAGAAGAACTCGTTTTACCGTGTGCTATTGATATAGTGTCCATTATGGTTGGAGAGTCTGTGGGAAAACAGCTTTTGCCCATTCCTTTTGTCGGACAGTACAATCAGCCGTCGAATTCAAGATTTAGGAGAGGATCTTAATGAACAGATTATAGAAAAAAATGAGGGGGAAGGACTTTGCTTTGCAGCTTGATGAGGCCACTGATAGCAATAGAGATGCTCATTTAATCTGTTATATGCGGTTTGTTGATGAAAAAAACGAAATGGTGGAAGATCTTCTTTTTTGTAAGGACATAAATGCAGGTACAACAGGCAAAGATTTATTTGAAATTGTGGACAACTTCATGGCGGAAAATAAAATAGACTGGGCTCATTGTGTTGGTGTGTGTACCGATGGTGCTCGTTCAATGTCGGGCTGTTACAGTGGCCTACAAGCCCTCATCTGTGGCAAAGCTCCTGATGCTGTTTGGACCCATTGTATTATCCATAGGGAAGCACTTGCTTCACAGCATTTGAGTGTTGATTTGAATGAAGTCCTGCAAACTGTCATAAATGTGGTGTACTTTATTAAAACTCGACCTCATAGAGCTAGATTTTTCAGTAACATATGTCACGATATGGGGGCTGAGCATACGTCTCTCTTATTTTATAGCAGCACTCGATGGCTTTCCATAGGAAATGTATTATCGCGCATTTCTGAACTTAGGCAGGAACTCTATTCTTATCTTGAAGAAGAAAACTATGTCAGTGCTAAGTGATTTCTGGATACAGACTTCCTGTTAAAAGTTGCATACCTCTGTGACCTTTTTGAAAAGTTGAACTCGTTGAATAAGTCTCTGCAAGGAAGTGAAACTCATTAGATACAATTTACTGACAAAGTTTCGGCCTTCAAAAAGAATCTTCTTCTTCGGAAGAGAAAAATCAATGAAGGAGGGGAAATGGACTACTTCCCAGGTTTGCAGCAGTTCATTACAGACAATGAAATAGATTTTAGTGCAGATATTGTTTCTATAATTCAAGGACACTTATCTCAACTCAGTGTTCATTTTGAAAAATACTTTCCTGAAAACTGTGACAGGTTTCAGTGGGTTCAAAATCCCTTCACTAGTGATTCAGACTTCAGTACTGCAGAAGAGGAAGAACTGATAGAACTTTCATCAGACTCTTCACTACAAGCGAAGTTTCCATCCATGGTATTGCCAAAATATTGGTATTCAGTAAAACAGGAGTTCCCAAGCTTGAGCAAGAGAGCACTGAAGATATTAATTCCTTTTGCAACCTCCTATCTCTGTGAGGCTGGGTTTTTAGCAGTGGCTGTCATAAAAACTAAGTTCAGATCAAGACTTGATGTGGAGAAGGAAATCAGGGTTGCTGTATCTCAATTGGTGCCAAGATTTGACAAGCTGTGTAACAACAAGCAAGCTCAAGTTCCACACTGAGGTGACTGGTACTTTATTCATCATATTTTTTTTTTAGTTTTACTGTACAAGTTTTTTGTTATGGAGATTGAATCATGAGTGCACTATTTCAGTGAATGATTTTCAGACAAAAATTTAAAAAAATGTTAGAAAGAAACTACTTTATCTGTGCTGTTTTCTTTTTTATAGTAAGGGTTTTCAAAGTGCACTTTGTGTATATTTTTTCTTGTACGTGCAATTTTTTCACAGATTGTTCAATTGTATTTTTTTTTAAAATTACATTGTTTAAAAGCCTTTCCAAAGCTCTCCTGCTCAAAAAAAGTTAGGCTAAATGTCGAAACATCGCTAGAGTTTTTACCAGTTATCCCACAGGGGAGCCGCAGAAAGAATGTAGTTGGTCAGGGGAGCCATGGACTCAAAAAGATGGAAAACTGCTGCCTTAGATGATAGCCCTCAGCTGCTTTTTGCCTGGTGTTCCTTTTGGTGTGTTCTTTTCTCTTCTGCTTGTTGTGAGAGCTTCTTTTTATCCAATCTGAGGTGGCACCGTATGGAGCATACAATCGGCAATCGGCAGCTTCAACCTCCCAGGTTGCTGGATTTATGTCCAGTGCCTTCATTAAATAAAATATTAGTCAAATAAAACACCACAGTCAACTGAAATACTACAATCACATGGTATATTACAGTCAAACATAACACTGTATTGATCAGAACAGTACAGTTAAACATAACACTGTATTGATCAGAACAGTACAGTTAAACATAACACTGTATTGATCAGAACAGTACAGTTAAACATAACACTGTATTGATCAGAACAATACAGTTAAACAGAACACTGTATTGATCAGAACAGTACAGTTAAACAGAACAATATCTGCTAGGAAAAACAAAGCAGGTTTGAGATTCACCAGGAAATCTTTGTACAGAAGCAGTTAACATGTGTGACTACCTGTTCTCAAATATCTTCCCTAGAAGATACCCATAATGAAGAAATATCAAAATGTTGAAATCACAATTCTAAATCCTCTGATGCAGAAAAACTAGTGATAATGAGGTTTTGTCAGCAATAAAATAACTGTTATTATTGCACTATAACTGTACAATGTTCAGATGACAGTAAAAAAATTAATTCAATTTTGTACAGATAAAAACAGCAAAAGTGGTACCATTAATGAACACCAACCACTCAACATGGTTTAGAGCAGTATCCTAACTCTCCTTTTTACAACTACTACAGGAGAACTAAAAACTCTACGTGCCAGCACCAAAAAAATAAAGTACAGTAGAACTCCATTTATCCGAACCCCATGGGACCGAGCATCGTTCGGATAATCAAATGTTCGGATAATTGGATTACATAATGTATCGAGTACATGTACACATATTTCTAAAAATAATTAACCATCACAAGGAAAATACACTATAAAACATATTTACTTGTACTGTAATAATAATACCCACACTGTATTAGATCACTGTATCACCAAAATCTTTTATTACACTGCAGTGCATGTACTACTTGTATTAATTATTTTTGTTAAGAAAGAGAAATGTTTTCAAAATAACATTACAAACGATTCAAAACCAGGCGCAATTTACGTATACATGTACTTGCACAGATGTAGCCCACTATTTAAAATAATGAGGAATCCTCTTTTGCACCAAACTGGATAGTCTCCTTTTGGCTGCTAAGTCCCGCATTCTCTTCAACAGCAGAAGCTGTGTAGGACAGCTGTCATCTTCTTGCTCGTACCAAGCCATCGCTGTTTCTAGTGCTATAAAGGCCTCTTCAGGACTTGGTCGACGTTTTGGTTTTTCTTCATAATCTACAAGTACATCGTGTACTTCTGAGGAGTCTTCATCATCGGTCACTACATGTATTTGGTTTTCTTCTTGCACAAAAGACAAAATTTCTTCGTCATTCAAAAACTGAAAACCAGAATCATTATCATCTTCTAGCCACATGTGTGCATCATCTTTGTCACAGTCCGAAAATCCGGGCATTGCTTGAAACAGTTCCACAACTTCATTTATACAATCATCATTTGTGTCCACTGCAGTAGTTTCATTTCCTCCTTTTTTCCCAAGCAATCTACTCCAAGCCTTGTTGAGATTATCTTGTGACAGTGTGGTCCAAGCATCAGCTAACATATAGCAGCAGTCTTTGAGATTAAGCTTTTTGGAAAACGCCACCACACTTTCTTCATCTTCAGCCAACAATAAACGACGCAGGACTTCCTTCTTGTACATCTTTTTAAGCTTTGCTATAACACCCTGATCCATTGGTTGAATCAGTGCTGTTACATTGGGAGGCAGAAAAATTACTTTAAAATTTGCATCAACTGCATTCAATGTATCCGTCTCTGGATGAGATGGTGCATTGTCCAGTAGAAGAATTACTTTTCCAGTTTTCTTTTCTTGTTCTCTCAACCTCTTCACATTTAAGATGAACTGATTTGTATACCAATCAAGAAATATTTCACTATTCATCCAAGCACTCTTCTGTGCTTTGTAACACAATGGGAGACATGTCACATTCTTTAAACAACGTGGTTTTTTTTGGCTTTGCCGATCATTAGCACCGGTAAACGATGACTTCCACTGGCATTCGCGGCTACCAAAATTGTTACTCTCTCTTTGCACTTTTTAAACCCAGGGGCAGCTGCTTCGCGCTGAGATGCAAGTGATTTTTGAGGCAATGATTTCCAGTATAAGCCAGTCTCATCGGCATTATACACATCATCGAGTGAATAACCTTCTTCTTCCAAAAAAGCCAAGAAAGTTTCTTTAAAATTTTTAGCGGCAGTTGCATCGCTAGATAAAGATTCCCCTTGAATCTCCAATTCTCGTATGCCATGACGAGATTTAAAGTTTCTTAACCATCCCTGGCTAGCCTTAAAGTCAGGAGGACCGTCAAGTTGATTGTTGAACTGAAGTGCCTTTTCACACAACAGAGAACCAGAGATAGGTTCCCCTTTGCTTCTTCTTTGCACAAACCATATATACAAAGCCTCTTCCAAGTTCACATCTTTCGCATTTCTCATGGTTTTACGTTTCTTCGACCCATTTTCACTATCAAATTTCGATGCAAAACTCATAATTTTATCCTTGTTACTTTTGATGTCAGAGACGGTAGCTTTCCCAACATTGAAAATCCTCGCAAGTGAAGACACAGTTTCATCTTGTCCTAGTCTCTTGATAATTTCTGTTTTCGTTTCAATTGACAAAACATTGCGGTTCCTTTTATATGCTTTAGGCCTACTGGAAGGTGCCATATCGCACAGAGAAATACTTGTACACCAAAATTATTCTGCTGTAGTAGCAGACACAATTATTTTAAGTTGAACTGTCTGTTTAGCCAGTGTTCTACCTAGAACGCACACGTACTTTGGATTGGTAAACCAGATATTAACTGACTTTATGATCTAACTGACTTCCTGTACGTAAGCGACCGACCATTAGCCATCCCATTCTCTACAAATTGTTCGCACACATTTGAAGTTTGCCGCATCAAAAGATTCAGAATTTTAGTCTAACGTGACTGTGGCATCTGATTTTTTTTTCTTTTCTGGAAAAAGTGTTCGGATAATTGGATGTTCGGATAATTGGGGTTCGGATAAATGGAGTTCTACTGTACAATAAAAGTAGAATTGTAGGTGCTTGGATCTAGTATGACTTCAGTAAAAAGAGAATTAGCTAAATAACAGCCATTTGGGCAATAACACATCTTGGCAAAGAAATTATGAAAAAGTATCAAAGAATATGTTCAAAAGTGTGTAAACAGAAAACTAAGGAACATACAAAGAATATGCCTAGTAATAAGTACAATAAATAACAGTTTTCAGGGTAACATCAAAATAAGATAGCTTACACACACACACACATTATTTATATATATATATATATATATATATATATATATATATATATATATATATATATATATATATATATATATATATATATATATATATATATACACACACACTCACACACATATATATATCCTCCCAGGTTGCTGGATTTATATATAAGCTGAAATGCACACACACACATTCAAAAAAGTAACGAGTTATAAACCATCACCATATATTTTCATAAATATTCTGTCTATCCCCCATATAAAAAATTTAAAAAAAAAACATTTTGTAAATGCTATTAACATGTAAAGTTAGTTGCTTATCCTTTACAGTACGTGGCAATCAACCCCAGCTTTTATTGGCTGTTTGTGATTTTTCTAGGCAATTTTTTTTCATTCAGTAGTTTGCCATTGCTTTCTGAATGGTACAGTGCTTATACCATTGTTAAAAATCCACACAAAGCGATCTGCTACCAAACTGCCTGCAGCAGGTTTTGAACCTGGTATATCTGGATTATGAAACTGCGTTCCTATCCATTAGGCCACAGATGCTGACTATTATTATGTAGATAAGCCAAAAGCTTAGATCTAGTATTCCGAAAAATAAATGAAGCAAAATGTGAAAAAAAGAAACATCATCATTAAAAGCAAGTGAACAACACAAGTGTGTGTAAAAAACAAATTCTAAAGGACAGATTATGCCACTGTTATCTGTAAAATTAGAGCTGGTGGCACAGTGATATCAAATTATGAATAAAAAGGCCAGTGGAGCTTTTAATGCACTGAGAAATACATGGAAATCAAAAAGAAACCGTCCACCACAAAAAATAAGAATCTTCAACTCATATGACATGTTAGTCCTTTTGTATGGCTCTGATTGTTATTGTTGATACAATTGACCTCATTGCACTCTTAGCAAACTCAAATGTGCTCAGTCTCTCTCAGAAAACGTCGAAGGGTATGAATGCTAACTGTTCCTATAAAGCGCTGGTTGCATACAAGATGTATGCTTCCTCTCCTATGTCCATCTCTGCTGGTCTTACGTCTGATGCCAAATTCCTTGTTGATTCATTGATTGCAGTGTCTTTTTCTAGCTGGCGATCAGTTATTATCTTGAGTATTTCTCCCTTATCTATATCCAGTGTTCACACTATGGATGCTCTTGAAGCTAATCTGTCAGCTTTTTCTTTGCCGCTTACCCCTTCATGACCAGGACAGCAGATCCACACCACTTCCTGAAGATTCAAGGCTTATAAGGATACTTTCCATTCATGCAGGAGCCATCCACTTTGGATCTTCTGAAGCATGAACTGAGAATCTGATACAATAACTGCCCGGGTTGATGGGAGTTTCAGAAAGCCACCTCAGGGCTGCGGTATGGCTCTGAAACACGCAGAACAACAAAATAACAACAACCTTACAGTTACAGATAAAATGAGTGCTTGCATAGAATAGAAGGATTGAAATGGTATGACAAGGTCTCCAACATGGACCTGATGACAAGAACCAGTGGAACAAGAGATGAGAAGTAGACACTGGCGATGGATTGGAAACACATTGAGGAAACACACTGAGGAAACACATTGAGGAAACACATTGAGGAAACACATTGAGGTAACACATTGAGGTAACACATTGAGGAAACACATGTCCTAGCATTTCCAGGCTGTCCTTGTTTTGGAACTCCACGGCAAGAGGAGTAGAAGCATACTGAAGAGCACACTGAGAAAAGGAAGAGCACACAGAGAAAAGGAAGAGCACATGGAAAAAAGGAAGAGCACATGGAGAAGAGGGCAAAAGACAAATAAAAATGAGACAGATGGGGAAAGACCTGCAGCTGATGGTAGGCAACAGGAGGAGTTGGCATGTAATTGCTGTAGGCTTATGATCCTTGAGGAGCTGAAGGGTATTAACTGATTTAATATGTACAATCATGGTCATACTGGAAAACCAGGAAAGGAAAGAGAAAATAAATACATGCAGAATTAGGAGCTAGAATTACCATACTGTCTGATAACAATAATTGTTTTTAGTGTATCTCTTGGATATCATTAATGTAATATAGTAGAAAATACCCCTGTCAATCAACTTTCCCACTGCGTAGTACACGTCTATAACTAGCAGACGTCTTCTTCAAGTACCATGCCTGATGGCATAGGTGATCATGTTTTCCCACAACTTCCTGTCTACAGTACTATTTATCAATTCTGTTGTTGACTTCTTTCCATGCCATGATGTTAAACTGTCCGGAATCTTCTCTCTTTGTCTTCCTCTGTCTCTTTTTCCTTCTATCTTTCCAGTTGTCACGATATATTCCAGCTTTCATTTTCTAATAACATGCGCAAATGGGAACTAGCAACATCCATGATAAATACACATATATAACACACTCGTGATTTATACACACGTAACTAATATAAATCAATTTTTAATACACACTAACAACTAACATTCATCTGTGATAAAACAGCCACTTATGACTAACAGGCATCCAGGACTGATCAACATCCATGAATAGCATCTGTATTTTAACATACATCCATTACTAGCATATACCAAATGACATACAACCATGACTGACAAACATTAATGACTGACACACACCCACAGAGCATTCAGTGGCAAAGTAGTTACAGTAGTTGCTTCTTGAGATGAAGTTACTGTGATTGAAACTAGATCATGCTCCAGTCTACCCAGCTGTAAATTGGTTCTGCTTTTGATATAAGAAAGGCAAAGACATCAAAGAAGGGAACCTGGGACCCTACCCCATATAAAGTTGAGACCTAGTAGATTGAAGTCTTCATTCCCGTGTGCAGTATCTGCTATTGCACTACCTTTACCTTTTAACGTACACATCCAAAACTTATGAACACTCATGACTGAAACACACCCATGACTGATAGATATGCATGACTGACAGATATCTATGACTTACAGATGGTCAAATCTAACACACATCCACAACAGACGGGGGGGGCTAGCACACGTCTGTCACCAATAGACATCTATAACCAACAGACATCCGCGGCTGACATACATCTATGATTAACATACATTCATGACTGACATACATCTATGACTAACAACGTCGACTGACATAAATCTATGACTAACATACATCCACAAATGACATACGTCTATGTCTAACATACACCCACAACTGACATACATCTATGACTAATATACATCCACAATTGACATACATCTATGATTAACATACATTCATGACTGACATACATCTATGACTAACAACGTCGACTGACATAAATCTATGACTAACATACATCCACAAATGACATACATCTATGACTAACATACATCCACAACTGACATACATCTATGACTAATATACATCCACAATTGACATACATCTATGACTAACATACATCCACAACTGACATACATCTATAACTAACATACATCCACAACTGACATACATCTGTGACTAACATACATCCACGAGTGACATACATCTATGACTAACACACATCCATGACTGACATACATTCACAACTGACATATCTACAACTGACATACATTTATGACTAAAATACATTCACAACTGACATACACCCATAAACATCATACACCCATTATTACTATAAACCACATTTAACACATACATGGCTATTCTATACTTGTAGAAAATAAGTGAATATACAGATACAAATTATATCATTCCCCACCACCCTTCATAAAATGTGCTTATGTTAATATCTGTGTCTGTAAGTAGCAAGTACTAATTATATCTTGTAATAAGTTGTGCTGTTAAGAATGCAAATTTCATTTTGATTTACAGTAAAATATGTCAATTTACTTGAAGCTTGCACATATTTGTGCTCAGTCTTACTAATATTACTTGACCTGAGTATGATTTTAATATTCTTGTCTAAAAAAATACCATAATTTCTTGACATGCTATATTATAATTATGCTTGAATACTCTTAATTAATACATATTAGTGTCTTCACTATTCTAATTTGATATCATGAGGATTTTGTTTTTAACATGCTTGCTTAATAAAGAGACAAGAGGAAATATATTGAGGAGTTGGCAAGAGAGGCAGAAGATGCTGCAGCCAAAGGTAATATGAGAGAACTGTATAAAAGCACAAAGAAGCTAACGGGGAAATATAAGCAAACAAGTTGCTTCATAAAAGACAAGAATGGAAAACTGCTCAGCAATATACAAGAGCAAATGAAGAGGTGGACAGAATATTTTGAGGACCTTCTCAATAGACCAGCTCCACAAAACCCCTCGGACATCCAGCCAGCAGAAGAAGAGCTACAAATTAACGGTGAAAGACCAATGAAGGAAGAAATAAAGAAAGCCATAAAGCTTCTAAGAGATGGAAAAGCGTCTGGACCTGATGGCATCCCAGCAGAGGCCATCAAAGCAGATATTGACACGGCTACAGAGATGTTATATAAATTACTTGGTAAAGTCTGGGAAAAGGAAGAGATACCAGCAGAATGGAAGGAAGGATATCTGGTTAAGTTGCCTAAGAAGGGAAATTTACAAGAGTGCACAAATTATAGAGGAATAATGTAACTTTCAGTGCCAGGAAAAGTATTAAACAGGATTATCCTTGAAAGATTAAAAGAGTCCATAGACAAGAAACTGAGAGATGAACAAGCAGGTTTTCGACAAAACAGATCCTGTACAGACCAGATAGCCACTTTGAGAATAATAGTTGAACAAAGTCTGGAATGGAATTCACCACTATACATCGGATTTGTGGACTACAAAAAGGCATTTGACAGTGTAGACAGAGAATCACTTTGGAAATTGATGAGGCATTATGGAGTTCCCCTGAAGATCATTAATTTAATAAAGAAAACATATGAAGACATGACATGCAGAGTTCTTCATGAAGGACAGCTTACAGAACCGTTTGGGATAAGAACAGGAGTGCGACAGGGATGCCTCTTTTCTTACTAGCAATAGACTGGGTTACGAGAACATCGACAACACACAACAGAAACGGAATCCAGTGGACTCTGACTAAGCAGTTGGATGATCTGGATTTTGCTGATGACTTAGCTCTTCTATCCCATAACCATAATCAGATGCAGGACAAATTGAAAACACTCGATGAGAGGTCACAGCAATTGGGTCTGAAAATACACAGGGAAAAGACAAAGATAATGAGAATAAATGCAGGTAATGATAACAGGGTTGAACTTGAAGAAGCACCAATACAAGATGTAGAATCGTACACATATCTTGGTAGCAATATAGACAAAGTTGGAGGGACAGACAGTGATATCAAAATAAGAATACAAAAAGCAAGAGGAGCTTTCATTGCATTGGGAAATATATGGAGATCAAGAGAAATCGGGTCCAACACGAAAATAAGAATCTTCAACTCAAATGTGAAGTCAGTCCTATTGTATGGCTCTAAGACATGGAGAACAACAAAGACAACTACCAAAAAGCTACAGACTTTCATAAATGGGTGCTTGCGTAGAATAGAGGGATTAAAATGGTATGACAAGGTTACCAACGTGGAACTGATGACAAGAACTAGACAAGTGCCAGTGGAACAAGAGATGAGACGAAGACGATGGAGATGGATAGGACACACACTGAGGAAACCTGTTGATAGCATTACAAGGCAGTCCTTGTTCTGGAACCCCCAGGGCAAGAGAAGCAGAGGTAGACCAAGAAGCACATGGAGAAGAGAGCTGGAAACAGGTGAAAATGATAAGGAGAACGTGGAAAGAACTTGAGATGATGGCACGTGACAGGAGGACTTGGCATGTGTTTGTTGAAGGCCTATGCTCCTTTGGGAGTGGAGGGTTATGAATGCTTGCTTAATGCATGATTGTACCTTCACCTTTGTAATTATTGCATGGTGATGTTGATTTTGAAAACATACTTTTTACTTATTTACTTACTATAAGCCAATAATCAGGTACAATGATCTAACGTATTCCGTAATTCTGATTTATCAGCAAGGTCAAGCTGATCATATTTTGTGTTATTTATATTGTCTTTCTGCAATTTTAATGTTCCAGGTGTTGCTGTTGCTTAAAAATAAGTACCTCATTTCTGTATTTACTTCATAATTTTTTTAAAGTAACTTCTTAAGATCTGAAATAGCCAAGACCACTACACATTATAGGCCTGAAATATTTACTTTAGATTGATCCAGAAAGTTAGATGGAGAAATTCTCTTAAAATGTTTAATTCAGAATGTGAAGTTTTTATAAATGACAATGGAAATGTGAACTAGAAGCTAAATATTGAGTACGAAGTGGTCGTCCACTTATATGTAAGTTTTCCTTTGAAATGTATAACAATCCCCCACCCTTCTGTTAAATGTTGTGCACAAAAATCTTATTTCACATGAAATTAAAGAACAACTATGATTATGCATTGCTAGGACATCATTACGTAATCTAAGCATATTTTATTTAATTTTTGTGTATGGAAAATTCAAGTTTTAAGAACATCACAAACATTAATGTATTACAGCACACTGTTATTGCACACATGGACAGCTAGCTATGTCAGCTCTGGCAAAACCTAATGAGAACCATGGTGAACGTGAAGTAATATAAGATTATTTTGGCATCACTCTTTCATTCTTATCTAATTATGACAACATTGGCAAAGATCAATACAGCATGACATAAAAAATTCAAGCAATTTTTGTAACAAAACAAATAACAAAGCAAAAATAAATAAAACATGTCAAGAACAAGTCACTCCAGTTACACTGGCACCAAAGAACAAGTCAGTCCACTTACACTGGCACCAAAGAACAAGTCACTCCATTTATGCTGGCACCAAAGAACAAGTCACTCCACTTACTCTGGCACCAAAGAACAAGTCACTCCACTTATGCTGGCACCAAAGAACAAGTCACTCCACTTATGCTGGCACCAAAGAACAAGTCACTCCACTTATGCTGGCACCATGGAAACAGACTAGACTTCATTCATTCATCACCCTTCAGCTCCCCAAGGAGCACAGGCTGTCAACAAACTTTTTGCCAAGTCTTCCTGTCTTGTGCCATCAGGTCAAGGTTGTTCATATCTTCTTCATCCCCCTCATATCTGTCTCCAGTTCTTTTCTCCATGTGTTATTTTCTTACCCTGAGGATTCCAGAACAATGGCTGCCTTAGGCTAGATTTAACTAGTGCCCCTAGATCTATAGAGAGTTACGCCAACTATGTCAGAATCGAAAACGAGGCTGAACGACATAGACGCTGCTGTCATTTTCGACGGAGTCATCTGTCAAGTTATTTGCTTATGTTTGTATCATAAGTATAATTGTGTCTTTACCTGCGATGTCAGGTTGATTAGGGGTTGTCTTCCCTTGTTTATTCATTCATTGTGTTTGACCTTTAGGGTCAGAGGTTGTCAGTTCGGGCGTAGGCCTATGGGAAGGTTTTTTAAGCGGGAGTGAGATATACTTCCGGGAAGCCGGGAGGTCCTGTTTTTCTGAAGGGACCAAGAGTCCATTGTTTTTCGGGGAGAATCTTCGAAGTAACTGCTATGGCAGTTTTCCCCAGTGAATCTCTGTGCGTCGGGATGACGACAGAATTCCTTGTGTAGTTCTGAGGATTCATTTACCAGGTAATACCGACCTTTATGCATTATTACGCTTTTCGGTGGCAGAACATGTAAAGGATTACCTAGGGTGAACAGCAGCTCACTGATCCGCCATTTCAGAACTTATATATATTTGTGCTCGAGGTAGCCATCCAAGACTGTTAGTCTTATATTGTCCAGAAATCCAGTGACGAAGATATATTGTGGGAGCCGCAGATTGGCGGAACTTCTACCTACAATAAGTATTACTGCAGGGTTGATGATAACCTATTTAACAGAAGTACACGGCCGACGTTAGGACGAGGCCTGTGCTTCCGGCTATTATACTACAGCCTGTTATGTGCAATTGGCAGGGAGTGCCAAGTTGCACCTGTGTGTCAAGGTAACTAAGGCATCTGACGCGTTTAGTCAGAGACGCCAAGGGCGACGCTACGAACTGTCATTATTGAAGAACTTTGCTATTGACCATGCACGTCTATTCTGATGTTTACCTTTTTGAATGCCAAATGTATACCTATCGATGTCAGGTCAGCATGACCTTGTTACACTGACTGTTCCTGTTGATACTATGTGTGTTCCCGTCAATAAATGTCTTGAAACATGCCTGCAGTGTCAAAGCATCCTTGATTACTGCATGTGAGAGTATGGGTTGCAGGATCTACATCTATACGAGCCTAAACACATTCGCGTCTTCATTCGCACCCACACTCAATTCATCATACGCTCGCACTACACATCTAACAACATGTATACTGTCTTGGGCCAGTGATCACCTCAACAAGAAAAAAAGACAGTTACATTTCTGGTGGACCAGTTACGTGGGCTCTTATGATACATTTCTTGTCGCCAATGTGGCCTAGAAACTTACATTTCTGATGGACCAGATCTGTGGGTTTAAAAAGAACAGAGCGAGCATTTGACATTATTGTTGACATTTATGGATCCAGAAATTTACATTCCTGGTTGGCTGTTACATGTATGATGTCCTCCAGTTTTGTCGAGAAAGTTACAAGAAGGACAAGTACACATTACACTTCTGATCTGTGGGTCTAAGCTACACACGGGACAGCCGTAACACAGCACTAATTCTACACTTGCAAGTTTTGGCTACAACAGGACAGATATAGGTCATCAACGGTTGACACAAATAAACAGTACGAGCATTTATATTATAATGCTACATAAAGCATAACAAGACAAGTACTGAAGTGAACTACTAGGCATTTGCTACGTGGACCATAACTGCATAGAAGGCGGGTTCCTATTGTAAACAGTACTGCGGGTTGTGACACGTTTCATTCAACAACAGACTTTTCTAGGTCAGAGCATTCAAGCTACATTGTTGGAGGTCAAGTGTCTGTAAACAGTACGTGAAATTGTAAACATTCAATGTGCAAGCCCTAATTTGAGAAGGTCATAGTAACTTTGGTTCGTGAATACCACTTTATGTTACAGTGGATTTGACGTTCAGTGCGCGTTTGACATTTCGTTTCTGTGTTCGCAAGGAGCAAGAAATTTATTTTAGTTTCAGCTGTGACTGAACTTGTTCTGCAACACATTGAAATTGATTGCTATATGTTTATGTCACTTCTACTGTTTTTGGTGTATTTTTCTGCGGGTTTTTCGGTTGGTGGGTCTTACGGTAAATATGCCACTTGATCGAGGCTTACTGTAAGCGGTCTGTAGGTGCAAATTTTCTTAATTTGGAAATTTGCTAGTGACAATTGGTCGCTATTGATGTTAGCTGTGATGTAATTGTACTTAACGTTGTTTTTGTAATATTTTGTCTGTTTTTCAGTTTTGATTGTCGATTTGTTTTGTTTGTATTCTGTAGGTCTCTCCTTTCTTGTGTATTTCTCTACACATTTTTGGTTAAAACAGTGTTGCCATTTGTATTGTTTTGTATTTTTGTCTTTGTATTTTTTTTTTGGTTGTACTACATTACTGTCATGCACAGTCTACATACACATACTTGGTCATGTTTTGATATTATTGATAAGGTAGACTCTTCATATAGAGTTTGTTAAATAATATTATATAAGATATTTATACAAGTTCTTTGATAAAAGACTTGTTATCTACAAAGATTGAGACAAGGTAAAATACATATTCAAGTTCTTTATAAAAAAGACTTGTGCCCATAGTGAGTGGGATATAAGGGAATTTTTTTTTTCCACAGGTACTCAAGTGATTTTTTGGGTACATTATAAACAAGAGGAACATACAAAGTCTTTGTCTAAGACTAAGACAGTAAAATAAAGTGAAGTGAGTATACAAGTCTATCATTTCAGACTTGTCTCCCATTGAAGTGGGATAAGGTAATTTATTTAATTTTTTTCAGGTTTCTGATCTCATTAGACAGAATGTCTACATTGGATTTCTTCATCCAGCAAGGGTTGACCCTTGGTAAGTCTGGTAAAGAATTGGAAGAATATTCATCTGCTCAATTCGCCATTGCATTAAAGTCAGAAGAAAAGAAACAAAAAGAGGAAATTAAATTGAAAGCAGAAGCTGAACTAAAGAAGCTAGAAGCTGAGAATAGAAGATTAGAACTTGAAGAAAGAAGGTATCAAAGAGAGGCTGAGGAGAGAAAAGCTCAAGCTGCTGCTGAGGAGAGGAAAGCTCAAGCTGCAGCTGATGAAAGAAAATTCCAGATGGAAATGGAAGACAAAAAAATTCAAGCTCAAGCTGCTGCAGAGGAAAAAAAACTTCAAGCTGCTGCAGAGGAAAAAAAAACTTCAAGCTGCTGCTGAGGCTGAAATTAGAAAAATGGAACATGAGGAAAGAAAACAGAAGATGGAACTTGATGAAAAACTCGCAATTTTGGAGTTAGAGAAATTGAAATTGGCGAGTACGGGTGCTCAGCAAACAACTTCGAGTACGACAAAGGAGTTTGTTAGTAGGATTAAATTGCCTCATTTCAATCCTTTAAAGGATGACGTAGCAGATTATCTAGATAGATTCCAATTTTTGTGCGATACGCATAACATAAAAAAGGAAAAATATGTTGAACAACTGATGCCATTTTTTACAGGTGACACAGTGACTACTCTTATGACAATAGACGAACATGAGAGGACTAATTATGATGTTGTCAGGGCAGCATTGCTAAAAAAATACCAATTAAAACAAGAAGACTATCGTCTTCGTTTTAGGACAATGTTGCCAGAAAATGGAGTAGATTTCTCTGATTTTGTTACAAAGATACGTCGTACATTTACACGATGGGTTGAGTTGTCTCAGATTGAGAAAACATATGAAGGTCTAATGGACTTATTATTGCGAGATAAGGTTTTGTCATCTGTTAATGATTCTTTTCTTGCATTCCTTCATGAGCGTAAGCCTAAAAACTTAAAAGAAATGGAGGAATACTGTTGTCAGTATGCCACAGCACATCCCCATGCTACAGTTAGCAATTCTAAAGTGAAAGAAGGGTTGCCAGCTGCTTCGGCAACACCATATGGCCCTAATTTCAGAAAAAAATTTTCAGGGTGCTCAACAAAATTGGAATAGGGGAAGTAATCAAAATTACACTCAGAAGCGGAGTAATCCAACACATGATGGTTCTTCGTCTATGCAGTGGAGACAAGATGGTAGTTCTCGTAATTTTAGTGGTAATAATTTGAGACACTTTCGTAAAGGCTATCCAAATAATAACTATTCAAATTTTCGAGGTAATCATTCTCGACGTCAAGATTATGACGATGGTGAATTTAGAAACCGGGATTCAAACCGGAATGATGATTACAATAGGCAATATGATAACAATTACAGGGGAAATGATAGTCGAAATAATTACAGGGGAAATGATAATCGAGGTAGACCTAGGTTTAACAAAAAAAGACCTTACCAACAGGCAAACTCTGCGCAACAAGAGTTTGATGGAGCCTGTAATACAGTAAATGATAGTGGTAACTCTAGGGCTATCACTGGTTGTGCTTTCGATTTTGGGAGAGCAACTGAATGCCCCCAATGCTTAACATTGTTTGACTCATCAACTGTATCTACGCTAAGTTGTGGTCACCCTCTTCCTGCTCTACCTGCTACAGTTGCGCATGATGGGAGAGGATCTCTCATCTTACATAAAGGTCTAATAAATGATAGGCTAGTCTCAGTACTTTTCGATTCGGGATGTACTACCGTCGGGGTTAAGGAGTCTCTGATAGATCCTTGCTGTGCCACTGGAAAAACAATCAAATGTGTTACATTTGGTGGTACTATGGAAAGCTATCCTACTGCTATTATTAGGATTGACACTCCTTTCTTCACAGGAGATGTCCATGCATGTCTTCTTCCTAATCCTATTGCGGATCTTATAATCGGTCGTATTCATGGGGTTAAGGAATGCACCCCGCAACAAATTTCTAGTTGGGAAGAAAGAAACATTCAAACGGTCAATGCAGTGGTGACAAGAGCTCAAGCTCTTAATCCCCCAACTTCATCTGATAATAGTAATGAAGTTGATAGCCAAGACGAGCACTTGGTGATTTCCCATGACTCGTTTGTTAAACGTCAAGAAGAGGATCCTTCTTTGAAGAAATACTTCCTTCTTGCAAAGAAAGGGGATCCCAATCAAAATACGAATCACAAATCGTATATTACTATGAAGAATGGTATATTGGTACGAATGGTACAACACTCGGACAAGTCTATGCACTCGCAAATTCTTGTGCCTAAGTGTATGAGAGCCTTAATTCTTCGGCATGCACACGATTCTCAGTGTGCTGGACACATGGGTTTTTCCAGAACTAAAACTAGAGTCCTTGCGTCATTCTTTTGGCCATTCGTGAATAAAGACATCCGAATTTATTGCCGATCTTGCAAAATTTGTCAAGAGGTCAAGTCTAGGGGTCCGAGACATGCTGCTCCTATTCAGGCTGCAGATATTCCGATTCGGCCGTTTCAGAAAATGGCTATAGACATCATTGGTCCGTTCAAAATTAAGTCAGCCAGAGGACACCAATTTATCCTCACTTGCGTGGACATGTGCACGCGTTGGCCAGAGGCTATTCCTCTGAAGAGCATATCAACTGTCGATATCGCTGATGCTCTTTGGCTCGTATTTTCTCGTCTGGGATTCCCCGGAGAAATACTGTCGGATCACGGCACTCAGTTAATTTCGGACGTTATGTCTCAGGTAATGGCTACGCTAGACATTAAAAGGTCTCTCAGTAGTATTTATCATCCAATGTCCAATGGATTGGTAGAACGTCTTAACAGGACACTAAAGAACTTACTTGGCAAGATAACGGAGGATCATCCTGAAGATTGGGACAGGGTTTTACCTGCAGTCCTCTTTGCCTATAGAGAGGTTCCCAACGAGCATACAGGGTTTTCTCCTTTCGAACTTGTCTTTGGCGCGCAACCGCGCGGGCCAATGTCCTTGTTACACGATTTGATAACTTCCGATAATATTGACGATGATACACAATCGTCATATGAATATGTTATAGCTCTTAGAGAAAAGATTATCGAATCGTGCAGGTTAGCAACTTCATCTTCCGAATTTGCGAAAGAAAAAGCTAGGCGATTTGCTAATAAGAAAAGACGCCTACGTCAACTTTGTCCTGGAGACAAAGCATATGTCTTACTGCCCTCAAGAGAGAATAGACTTCTCATTTCTTGGAAGGGTCCATACACTATAGTCTCGAAAATTTCTGATGTCGACTATATTGTCGATGTGGATGGAAGGCATAAAACCTTCCATATAAATATGCTAACAGAGTTTATTGAACGTCCAGACTATTTACAGCCTATTTTCCAGGCGACGGACGACTCTCCAGTTCAACATGGTCACATCTCATCCCTGTCTGTTATACAGGATGAGGAAACTATTTTTTCTGACGTGAACTTACCTCTTCCTGCGATTCCACTTACTTCAACGGAATCGTGGAGAGACGTTACAGTCTCTTCCAACTTGTCTTTTGAGGAACAACGTCAAGTATCCTCTACGTTACAATCATATCAGGATGTCCTTACCGACATTCCTGGACACACAGATGTCATAGAACATGACATCATACTTACTGATCGTAATCCGATCAGAGTAAGACCATACCCAATACCTATTCATTTTCAAGCACAAGTCGAGAAAGAATTGGATGAAATGATTCAACTACAAATAATTGAACCATCCACTTCAGCTTATTCTTCGTCGATAGTTATTGTTCGAAAGAAAGACAATAACATACGTCTTTGCGTTGATTATCGCAAATTAAATCAAGTTACGAAGTTCGATGCTGAACCTATGCCGTTATTAGATGATCTACTTATTAGACTTTCTAAAGCTAAATTCTTTACTAAACTAGACTTGTCGAAAGGTTATTGGCAAGTCCCACTGACGGAACACGCCAAACCTCTCACTGCTTTTTCGACACCTAGGGGTCTGTTTCAATGGAATTTTATGCCTTTCGGGCTTATGAACGCCCCAGCGACTTTCGTACGCATGATGCGACGAATTCTATCAGATCGTGCAGATGTCATTGCATATTTAGACGACATCTGTCTTTTCAGCGATACTTGGGAAGAACACTATGTGGGTCTGAAGGAATTGCTATCTACTCTACGTGAGCATAGTTTGACTGCTAAACCCTCTAAAGCTTTTGTTGGGTTTAGTGAAATTTCCTTCCTAGGTCATCGAGTTGGTCATGGTCTGTTGAAGACAGAGGACCAAAACATTTCAAAGATATTAAATATCTCGGTTCCGAAGACAAAAAAGCAAGTGCGTAGTCTCTTGGGATTGATACAATTCTATGGAAGATTCATTGAGAATCTGTCCTCCATTATGGCACCACTTTCAACGTTATTGAAAAAAGGTTCTCCTAATATGGTGCGTTGGTCCCAAGAATGCCAAACTTCATTGGATCAGGTTAAGAATTTGTTCTCATCTCATCCTATCTTAAGACTACCGACGATTGATAAGACTTTTGTCCTTCGTAGTGATGCCTCTTCCACTGGCATTGGAGCGGCACTAATGCAGGAATATTCAGGAACTCTGCATCCTGTAATGTATATTTCTAGGAAGCTGAATGCGGCAGAAAGGAATTACTCGGTTTTGGACCGTGAATTGTTGGCTATGGTTTGGTCCATTCTTAAGCTACAAAGGTTCCTTCTGGGCGCGCATTTCTTTATGGAAACCGACCAAAAAGCTCTTACGGCTATGCAAAGTAAGGATTTGAAGAGCTCGAGATCTACTCGTTATGCTATTGCTCTTCAGCCTTTCCATTTCACGGTGCGAGCTATCCGTGGTTCGGATAATGTGATGGCGGACATATTGTCTAGATGCCCACATGATTCCAGTTAAATCTTGTGTCCTAGTTTTTCCTGATATATTTTCAGACTTAGGTCTGTCCTTAATATCATAATATGTTGAAATACAAATGTATTTGGATGATGTTTAGATAATTTAACAAATTTCATTTTGTCCATCCATCAGTGATATGTTGCTAAAATAGCATTGACATTTGTATATTGCTATGATTATATTATTTAGTAATGTTTGATATATGATTGGTATTGCCAGCAACTTAGGTTTCTTGAATGGTATCCCTTAGTTTGTTTGGCTTAAAGGAAATATTTTCTCCTATGTTGGGAGATGATTTGTACCCTCTTCTATTGTACCTGATATTAGGTTCATTGTTTGCATGAGCACAGAAGTGATACTGGTGCTATCTTGCTCATGAACATATTAAAAAAAAAAAAAAAATTGCATTTTTTTTTTTACAGGGGGGTGGTAGTAATGTTGCTGTCATTTTCGACGGAGTCATCTGTCAAGTTATTTGCTTATGTTTGTATCATAAGTATAATTGTGTCTTTACCTGCGATGTCAGGTTGATTAGGGGTTGTCTTCCCTTGTTTATTCATTCATTGTGTTTGACCTTTAGGGTCAGAGGTTGTCAGTTCGGGCGTAGGCCTATGGGAAGGTTTTTTAAGCGGGAGTGAGATATACTTCCGGGAAGCCGGGAGGTCCTGTTTTTCTGAAGGGACCAAGAGTCCATTGTTTTTCGGGGAGAATCTTCGAAGTAACTGCTATGGCAGTTTTCCCCAGTGAATCTCTGTGCGTCGGGATGACGACAGAATTCCTTGTGTAGTTCTGAGGATTCATTTACCAGGTAATACCGACCTTTATGCATTATTACGCTTTTCGGTGGCAGAACATGTAAAGGATTACCTAGGGTGAACAGCAGCTCACTGATCCGCCATTTCAGAACTTATATATATTTGTGCTCGAGGTAGCCATCCAAGACTGTTAGTCTTATATTGTCCAGAAATCCAGTGACGAAGATATATTGTGGGAGCCGCAGATTGGCGGAACTTCTACCTACAATAAGTATTACTGCAGGGTTGATGATAACCTATTTAACAGAAGTACACGGCCGACGTTAGGACGAGGCCTGTGCTTCCGGCTATTATACTACAGCCTGTTATGTGCAATTGGCAGGGAGTGCCAAGTTGCACCTGTGTGTCAAGGTAACTAAGGCATCTGACGCGTTTAGTCAGAGACGCCAAGGGCGACGCTACGAACTGTCATTATTGAAGAACTTTGCTATTGACCATGCACGTCTATTCTGATGTTTACCTTTTTGAATGCCAAATGTATACCTATCGATGTCAGGTCAGCATGACCTTGTTACACTGACTGTTCCTGTTGATACTATGTGTGTTCCCGTCAATAAATGTCTTGAAACATGCCTGCAGTGTCAAAGCATCCTTGATTACTGCATGTGAGAGTATGGGTTGCAGGATCTACATCTATATGAGCCTAAACACATTCGCGCCTTCATTCGCACCCACACTCAATTCATCATACGCTCGCACTACACATCTAACAACATGTATACTGTCTTGGGCCAGTGATCACCTCAACAAGAAAAAAAGACAGTTACAATGAACAACTGCTGATAAGAGAAAGTGGCATCACATTTGTCAAATCTTGTAAAAAGGGACAATCACAATTATGCTTTTACGTTAAATAAATAAACAAACAAACAAAAAATTTAAAAAAAAAATAAAGAAGAAACTCTGAACAAGAATAATATTAAAATGGAGGGGTGTAAAGATCTGGTGGTTACAGTTATATAACTGACTTTAACAGATATTTAATTGACTTTCGCCTATTAAAAGTCATATGTATTGTAAGAACAGCATCAGACCTTCACATTCCCAGCCACTATATAATAACATTTGTTCGTATTAAATATTGTTTTGACTTTATTATGCAGTTCCCTAGGACTGTCTATTCTTAACACCTCTTCTATATTTATAAGATTATATTTATATATATATTTATATTTATAAATATATTATATATATTATAAATATAATACATACATACATTAATATATTAAAATTATATAATAAAACTATAATAAAATTGTAATTAATTTTTATTATTTTTATTACATTATTTTATAAGGTAGTATGTTTTGGTAAGTGTTGCAATTCGTACGGAATATTTGTTGCTAAAAAGTGAAATTCTAACGGAATTTAAAATTCAACGGAGTATGTGTTCAAAATTCACGCTACTGATTCTATTCAATAAAACGGTAAGTAAACTAGTTTTCTTTTTTTTGTTTTGTTAGTTGAAATACAAAGAATAGTACAAATATGTGCTACTGTATTTGCATCTAATTTTATTTCAAATTATTAGTTAACCTAAACGAAAATGCATATTAGGTCTGAAACTCGCGATTGGGTCCATTTTCCTGCTATTCGGGTATAGCCGAAAATGGCGGCCAAATTTTAGTTGGCGTAACTCTTATATGATAAAGGGGCACTAGATTTAACTACCTACAAAAGCCATGTGCCTGTCTCAATCCTCACAACTATGTCATAATTACTTTCCTTTAATACTTCTATACAACCACCACTACAGAAGGGTCCATTGTAGGAAGTAAGCATCAAAGCATTTCATAAACTTTTTCAGTAGTAGTTTCTGTACCAACTTGTTCTGTATCATGAGGTTGCCAGCCCCATACACAACCTCACACACTAGTTGCCTCTTGAAACATGTTTGAGGGAGAAGTTCTTCTATTTTGTTTCTTTGACTATTTAGAGTTAACCCCCCAGAACACCACACTGATAAATTCAACTAGTGAAATAATTGTTTATGCTCCTTTGCCTCTCAGACACAGAAGAGTATAAGCTTTCCTGAAAAAGATAAAAAATTGACATTTCATGCAGAACCTGGCAAAAATCAACATATGATGGCACAATTTTTGGCGGGGGCCATGCAATGCTTCTAATTAAAATCAGATCACAAAACTGGACCTCTGGACTCAGAGTGTAGTTAATACGCTCGTAAATTGGTGTTAAAACATCATTTTATGAATCAACATTGAGCCCTGAATGTGAAACACTTAACACTTTCTTTCCCAGGCAGGTTTTACTCTGGCGCAAATAAAAAGAAACAAAGGTGAAAAAAAGGGGGTAAACTGTGTGTCTGTATATACGAGAGACTACATAGAAAAAAAACCAGACGTCAATATATATATATATATATGTTGAACGTTGACGCCTTATATTCAGCAAAACGGTTTTCTTTGATATCATGCAAACTACATGCATGAGAGCTGACTATAGGCCTTGTGAGAATAATGTTTGTACTTTGGCGCACTTGTGGGATTTAATGAGTTGAACATTTTCAGCAGTAAAATTTAGAATATGATTATAATTAGTGCTATCGTTTTACATTAGCAGGTTTTAATTTCTTTGTCTGGAAACTTACTGGTTGCCTTATGTTCTGTCAAGTATTTTGTGTGTTCTGTAGTTGTCTATATGCATTGTGAACTATTGCGTAAAGTCCTTTGCAACATGCATTGCCCCACACTTCATACATAATGTAATGCCATATGTCTTCCTCATACCCTGAAACCAGATCTTCTATTGCTGTAGGCACATGGTGGTAACTGATCAGGCTCCTTTCTCATGAAATGGCCAAACTGCTATGCTGGATGTAGTTCCTACAATTTGTCTGATGTCACCACTTCTCATTTCATCTTTCCTGGACTATTGCTCCACAATCTGGGATGGTTGTTCTATGTCCAACACAAAAAGACTCCATTCACTACAAAAGCGTGCAGTGCGTCTAGTTTCTGACAACTGCCAAGCACAGTGTGTAGATCTATATAAAGATCTCAAAATACTGCCTCTAAGAAAGCGCTTTCTGTTCAACAAAGCTAAATTTGTTCACAAAATCCTGTCACAGAATGCTCCAACATATCTGTGGCCAATGTTCAAATACAGTGAAAGACGCAGTCAACGCCTTAACAAAATACAAGTGCCCAAGCCTAGGCTTGACTTATTCAAGAAAAGCTTAGCTTACTCTGCTGCTCATCTCTGGAACTATCTTCCACATTATCTGAAAGATAACAACCTCAGTCCCTATTCATACAATCGTAAACTTTTCGATTACTTTATGAGTTCTGATTATCTGCCCCCCTAATGTGATTATTTTTCCGAACAAATGGTATAATATCGAATGTAGGTTTAATGATGATAATAGTGTTTTTCAACATATTTTGTTTCATGGTGATACTTAGTTTGTATTTTTCAACATACTTTATTTCATGTTTATAATTAGATACTGTGAATGTGAGTATGCTATTATTTTACCTTTATAACGTTGAATTCCCTGAATTGATGGGTAAAATGTATGTGAGAATAAATGAAATCAGTATAAAAGATGAGAGAAAGGAAGGGCAGAATGTCAGACGGGCCTGCGTGCCCAATTCTCAACCCTTTGAAAATAAAGTTCGTTCGTTCGTTTTTCCTGGTAACTTTAATGACTTTTCTTAAGCTCTTCATCTTGAAATGTATTAAGCTCATACAAATGTATGCTGTATTCTAAAACTGTTTGGTGTTTAGGTAAACTAAGAAGATATACTCACACTACAATACCTAAGATTACTCCTTTCTCTCTCTCTCACTGTTCAAAGTGTTAAATGCCTTCTGAGTGCTGACAAACCAATTATCCCACTGCCAAAAGTGTTGTATATCTTTTGAGCTAACAAACAATGTATCTCACTGTCCAAATTGTTGTATGTCTTCTAAATGTTGATAAACTGTATATCTCACCATCTAAAGTGTTGTATTATATCTTCTGAGTGTTGATAAATTGTGTATCTCACCATCTAAAGTGTTGCATATCTTCTGAGTGTTGATAAACTAATTATCACATCTCACCACTCAAAGTGTTGTATGCCTTCTGAGTGCTGATAAAACTAATTATCACAGCACACTGTCCATAGTGTTGTACATCTTCAGAGTAAATAAATATTAGACAAATATAAAGGTATGTTTTCAGGCACTCGTAAGAAATAAAGACGTAGAACACTAGACAACAAAAAAACAACAGACATGAGTGGCTTACCCAGGACCTTCGGTTCGACAACCCCACCTAGCTATGCAAGCGAATCACACTATCCTCCCTGCCATCTAGGCATCACCTAAAAATTATGCTTCGATGACGGGAAAAATGAGCTATAAACAATTTATTTGTTTGTTTGTTTGATGTCGGGAACTTTAGTTGACCTGCATCAATTACAAACAAACAAATAAATTGTTTATAGCTCACTTTATACATCTTCAGAGTGCTGATAAACTATATGTCTTAACAGACACATGATGTTATATTTTCCTTAAGATAAAAGAGCTCTGCTCTACAATACCAAAGAAACTATGAGAACAAAAACTGTATGCCTAACTCCACATGCCTAGTTTTTTTGTTTAGTACGTCAGGTATGCCATTTACCTACCATACTGGTACTTCAAATTTTTGGTGCTATATGTGTGTTAATGGACACAAAAAAAATACAGTTATTCTCTTGCCTATTATGGCATTAAAAAACAAACAAAAATAAAACTTATCTTTGACCAGCAAGCATAATCAAGCAACCATATTTTAGCTTATCTTAAAGTGCTCTCATCTCTGAAGACAACTCAATTACTCACATACAGCTAATCAAAGCCGGTGGTCCATGTGTTTGTGACAAAGAAGACTTATATATGTCTGCACTAATCCTTGCCAAAAGTTTGCTAAAAATATTAAACACTTCTTGAGTTATCAAAACTAGCTAACACCCAGATTTGAAAGTTCTTTGGAAAATAATTTCAACATTAAAAGCTCAGACACTCACTCAACGAGCAAAGAACCACTGTAAAATTGTCTGGAAGACTAGCAGGAAAGCAATCAGTGCCCAGCCTTTGAACATTCCAGTATTTCCAGCTCCTTCCACCATGTCCAGTGTTCGGCCTGTTGAGTTTAACCCAGCCTGCAATCTCTCAACGCTGGCCACTTTTGTCACCAGCTCATGCAGCATAGTGTGCATTTCATGCTGCATTTCTAAAACCTTGTTCATAGTCTGGACATCTAGTGGGAGAACTTCCCGTTTACACCCATGGTCAACAGCTGTTTTTGGTGACAGTTTTTGTGAAGAAAAATGAGCTCCTCTTCCACTGTCAGGTGATGATTGAACAGGGGTTTGGTGAGAAATGTTAAGTACCTCCTCATGGAACTGCATTGAAGGGCTGTCTTTATCTTTCCCTACAAGCACACCTGAACTGCCTCTGCTTAACAAACCTGAAGCTACATGCTTACGAAGATACTCTCCTGTGTTTGGTTTCTTCTCCTCAGTATTATTTTGGTTGAAGGTTGACTTCCTGTCTAGAGATTTTGGACTGGCCTTAGCAAAGTCCTGGCTATTATCAGCCAGAGTTTTATGTTGATGCAGATGCTGTTGGTACTGCTGATCTTCTGTATTCCTAGGAATCCCGCATTTGTAGGATATTCGACTGGCGTCACGGCATCGGGCATCATCAGACTCTTCATATGTTAGAGAGAGAACAAAATTTAGATCAAGATGTAGCATAACAAATATAAGACATTAAAATAATTACAGAAGTGACCGTAAATTTAACACAAGTAAGCAGCAACAACAAAAATACACAGCTAATCTGCCGTGGAAAACGTTAACCATATAATGTCACCACACACCTTAAATGTACAGACTGCCGTCTCCACTTTCACCACAAATTTTTAACTCAGACAGGAAAAAAAAAAAAATAACAGAAGCACTGATAATAAATTAGAAAACTGGCATCCAAAATTGACGCATGTCAACTAAAGTTCCCGACATAAAACAAACAAACAAATACATTGTTTATAGCTCATTTTGTTAACGACATAAAAAAAAAAAAGGCAAGATAAAACACAGCTACATAATTAAAGAAAACAGACTTGAGCTAATTTAATATAATAAGATTGTATGGCTCTGAGACATGGAGAACAACAAAGACAACTACCAAAAAGCTACAGACTTTCATAAATGGGTGCTTGCATAGAATAGAGGGATTAAAATGGTATGACAAGGTTACCAACATGGAACTGATGACAAGAACTAGACAAGTGCCAGTGGAACAAGAGATGAGAAGAAGATGATAGCGATGGATAGGACACACACTGAGGAAACCTGTTGATAGCATTACAAGGCAGTCCTTGTTCTGGAACCCCCAGGGCAAGAGAAGCAGAGGTAGACCAAGAAGCACATGGGGAAGGAGCTGGAAACAGAGGTGAAAATGATAAGGAGAACGTGGAAAGAACTTGAGATGATGGCACGTGACAGGAGGACTTGGCATGTGTTTGTTGAAGGCCTATGCTCCTTTGGGAGTGGAGGGTTATGAATAAACATAATTAAAGAAAACAGACTTGAGCTAATTTAATATAATAAGATCATCATCATCACCCTTCATGAATACTAGACAACCCCAGACCTGAGGGTCTTTTATGTTTGGACATGCCCCCTAATATAACCAACTAGGTTGAACGGGACGTGCCTCGCCAAAACGAGGCAAAACTTTATTTTTTTTTAAAAATCACCCTTCAACTCCCCAAGGAGCATAGGCCTTCAACAAACATACGCCAAGTCTTCCTGTCTCACGTGCCATTAGCTGAAAGTCTCCCGTTCCTTTCATTGGTCTCCAGTTCTCTTCTTTGTGTATTTTTGGTCTCCCTCTTTCTCTCTTACCCTGGTGATTCCAGAACAAGGACTGCCTTGTAAAGCTATCAATAGGTTTCCTCCATGTGTGTCATATCTTTGCCAGCATCTTCTTGTTCTACTGGCACTTGTCTAGTTCTTGTCATTGTCATACATTAGTCATCTTGTCATAACATTTCAATCGTTTTATTCAATGCAGGCACTCATGTCTGTAACATCATGATTGTTGTTTTTTTGTGTTTTTGTTTTGTTATTCTCCATGTTTCAGAGCCATACAATAGGACTGATTTGATATCTGAGTTGAAAATTCTGATTTTTGTGTTTTGGACTTGATTTCTTTTGATCTCCACATATTTCCCAATGAGAAGAAGATGCTGGTGATGGATAGGACACACATTGAGGAGACCTATTGATAGCATTACAAAGCAGTCCTTGTTCTGGAATCCACAGGGAAAGAAAGGCAGAGGTAGACCAAAAAACATATGGAGAAGAGAACTGGAAACAGAGGTGAAAATGATGAGGAAAACATGGAAAGAACTTGAGCGGATGGCACAGGACAGGAAGACTTGGCATGTGTTTGTTGAAGGTCTATGCTCCTTGGGGAGCTAAAGGGTATTGATTGATTGATATTTCCCAATGCAATTAAAGCTCCTCTTGCATTTTGTCTTATAATTTTGATATCGCCGTCTGGTAGTATCAGTAAATGGAAAATACTAAGTAACAAAGAACCATGCCCCTAATAGTGAAGAAAAAGAGGGAATTACTATTTAGACTGAAAGTATATAATAACTGCAGATAGTTGATTTTCTGGTAGTTTAGGATCCCCCAAAATATGAGTATATCAATATTAATTTTCAGAACAGATTTTAAAAAGGTGTATTTTGATTCTGACAAATATATTAACTTTTATAAAACTGCACCTTCCTTATTGTAAACAAAGTTAACATCTCAAAAAAATTGTTTTGATCAACCAATTTTCTTATAACTTATTTATTTGTCAGTTAACTTAAGACTTGGCGAACACAAACTTTCTACTGCATTGTAAAAAAGTCGTTGGAACAGAATTCTGATATCTTATCAAACTTTTGACTTAATGCAAATAATGCTGTAAAATTTGGCAAATTCTGTCGTTAATTTTAAATACTAAATTCTAGCTGTATAACTCTAGATTATAACAAGTTATAAAAAATTCTAATCTGAGAACAATTGTAAAACATTATCCTATTCAAATGTGGGGCTCATAACTCAACTATCACCAGTACTATTTGTGGAACAGCTCTACGGAGATGCAAATAGCCTCAAGCTGACTACTGCTTTCTTTGAAAACATTCAAGTAGATGTGTACGAAGAAGAAGAAGAAGAAAATTGAAGAAAAAAAGCATTAAAATCCAATATGGCCACCATTTCTATGGCAACCAATATCACTGTGGCATCAAACTCTATGTTGAATATAACAATTACTGTTTTGGGTTAAGCCTGTGCCTTTTAAATTAAACCAGTAAGTATTTGTAAAAGCAGCATTTCACTGTAGCTCTTCCCCTTCAGGAGTATGGAATCACTGGTACAACTGGTCCCTTTGGGCATCTCATAGTAATTTTCAAATTAATAGTCTAACTCTGCTTACATGGTCTATATCAGAGGTCAGCAACCCAGGAGCTAATGGGATTTACTTTAGAAACGCTGAGTCCTCTAATAATCTACCATATATTGTGTGTGTGTATATATATTATATGTATATCTGTGTGTGTGTGTGTGTGTGTAATTTTAATATGGAGGGGGGGGGGGGGGTGTTTGGGAGGTGGGTGATATTTTAGTAGCCAGCTCGATTTTTTCATTGTGAATGTCGAAAAAGTACCTTTGATCCAGGTGACAGCAATTTTAAATGCTGGCCGTGAGAGGTCTGGTCTGAAATTTCCCGTTTTTTTTTTTTAACCCTTCAGTCGCCTAAAGATCTACCAAACCATCCACTGGGATCTACCGATAGATCAGGATTGGCTGCTTGCTGAACTCTGGTCTATATCAATATATTTTTTCATCTATTCTTTAAATATTATTGTTTTTTTTTGCATTAATGTTTTCTTTTATATAATTTCAGTCACAGGCTGTACAGCTAATCCTTCTTCTGTGTCTTTCAGCTTCTTATTGAGCCACAGCCTTCAATCATGTCTCACCAAACCTTTCATTTCTTAGGTAGTCTGTTTCAGTTCTTTCTATTTCTTTACCCTTCTTCATCCATCAGCCGACCTCTAGTTCTCTACTATATGTGTTTTATGTCTTCTATTTTTTCTTCCCCGAGGATTCCAGTTAACCTTTACCAGTGCTAATCTGCTTTACGTCTGATTACGTGAAAAATATCTAATTAATCATCATAGTCCTAGCCTAAGTCAGTTCATATTGGTTAACACTGTTAAATAAGTATGAGTAGTGGCCATTTTTGCTCTGACATGTGACACTATCAGGGAGTATTTGTCTCTTATTTCTATAGTTTCATGTTCTCCACTTAATTCTCACTTTCTTTCCCTTCTGTCTTTTGTTTGTCTGTCCCTGACGAAGGCCTTGTGGCCGCAACGTAGGTTTCCTTGTCCTTTCTCTTAGTAAGACGTATTACTTTTTGTGTTGTTTGTTTTTTGTCCATTAAATAACCCCATGCTTAACTGATGGACCAAGTGTTTGTACTGAACTCAGCATGAAATAAACCTACAGGCAGGTTTACCTTTATGTGAACAAGTTATGTAGGAAAAAATACAGCACTCATCGGCAGGTGAACCCAAAAGATAAAACAAGCTAAATCACCTGCAGCAGTGTTGTCAGATGAGTAGCTGTCATCTGTGACCAGGATGTTATGGGTGTTATAGGCCTTAATTCTTCCCTGGGCTAAGGTGGAGGCAGCCTGCCAGACTTGGGGTACATTGTGAACCGTTTGTGTTTTGATTACATGGTCTTTTTCATACTGTATGCAGTCTGTCATTGGGTCCCAAGGTCTTGCACTGTGGGGTTTCACATATAAAGGGCTCATGAAATATGAAAAGGGCTACAAACATGACAACATAATTTTATGATATGGAGTCTAAAACGGATGTAACAGTTCTTTTGGTAATATATAAGAAAATGAGGAGGATTGCAATAAGAAAGTGATGAATGGCAGGAAAACAAAAATATATCATGCATCTTACTTGGACCAAAGACAACATGAGTAGCCTAAGTTATGGCCACAAGGCCTCTGTCCCCTATAATGTCGGTCAAAATTCTCTATCCTGTGTATCAGTAAGAGGCTTTCCCTATTTTCATTGAGTAAGAACATATACCTAAAAGCAGAAAAAAGAATAGGAACACTGTAACCTACCACGCGTGTCATTAGAAACAACTAAGAAGGGTTAGGCATGAGGCCAGCTACCTCATCCTGTAGAAATTTAAAGCCATAAAACAAAATGTCAACAAAACAATTTGGTCAGGTCTACTAAAGAAAATAACTCAATTCAGCCATACAAGAAGGTCCTCTCATAACGAGCATTACAAGGCAGCCATTGTTCTGGAATCCCCAGTGTAAGAGAGACAGAGGGAGACCAATGAAAACATGGAGAAGAAAACTGGACACAGAAAAGAACTGGAGGCAAACATGAAGGGCATGAAGCAGACATGGAAAGCCTGCACCAAAATGTTCATGTGTTCTTGAAGCAGTGGTTTCTATAGCAATTTGTTTGACACTATGAAGCTGCCAGCACCCATGCACAACATTACATACATTAGAACATTAGGTACAAACAGAACATTCTTCATCTTCTTCTTTCTCCTTGCCGCTCCTAATTGAGCATGGAGCCAGCTTTGTAGTTGCTCCTAGGAAGTCTGCTCCAACTCTTTTGTGCTCTTTACGGAGCATAGAGCCAGCAATGCACAATGTTCCCAGGAAGTCTGCTCCAAGCATTGCATGCGCTTGATGTGGTAGTTTCTATGGCAATTAGTCTTAAATGTTACTTCTCCTCTTTCAACCAGCCACATCAACTTTTCATTATTAGTTGCTTCTCCTCTTTAAACCACTCACATTAACTCATTATTTGTTACTTCTCCTCTTTATACCAGTCACATCAGTTCCTCATCCTTAGTTAACCATTCAAGGGTTTTGGTGAGTTTGGTCATTCTGAATTTTCACATGTAGAATTTCAGACCAATATTTACTACTGTAATCACAGCAATCATTTAAAGAGTTTCATGTCCTTTTTTTTTTTTCTTTTATGATTTTTTATTAGTTATTTACTTGTTTGTACATACTATCCCAATGAAATCACTGTGGTCATAAGATGGGTTGTTCTTTGTGCTTTATCTTAGAGCAGGTATCCCTAGCATCGATACTATACTGATGCAGTCACAGCTTCGCTGGGCAGGTCATGTAGTCTGCATGCCAGACCATTGACTGCCAAAGATACTCTTTTATGGTGAGATGCAGAAGGGTAGATGCTCCCATGGAGGCCAAAAGAAGCGCTTCAAAGACACGCTTAAGACTTCATTAAAAACCTTTGACATAAGCCCTCACACATGAGAAGCTGCTGCGCAAGACCGAACTGCCTGGCGCACATCTCTTCGTAAAGGTGCAGCGGCATGCGAATCATCCAGAAGAGCAGCAGCGGAACAGCGGAGACAAGCTAGAAAAGACCATGTAATAAAACCTTCACATGATGCAAACATTCCCTGCCCACACTGTCCGAGATCTTTCCAGGCCCGCATCGGGCTCATCAGTCACCTTCGTACTCATAGACATCCTAACATATTCCTAATAATTGGATGAACAGAATGGTCTTCATCACCCGTGATGGATGAACAACATCTTAGTAATACCACCCTACTTTCTATTTCCGTTCACTTCATTGTTTTTATACAGTCTTGTTACAGTCCTGCTCGCTATCTTATTACTTCTCAAGGCAAGAACAGCACTTTTCTCCCTGCCAACTAGGACCCATGTGGCAGGGAGGATAGTGCGATTCACTTCCGTAGCTAGGTGCAGCTGCCGTCCAGCAGGTCCTGGGTTTGAGTCTCCGGCAAGCCTATCACTTCTGTTGTATTTTTCTGTTGTCTAGTTTTCTACTTCTTTATTTCTCACGAGTGCCTGAAACATACCTTTATGTGTGTATTATTTATTTACTGTTTACAGGCCTCAGGTTTCCTCTCTTTATTTATTTAAACATCAATTAAGCAACATGATAAGGAGCTGTTCTTCAGATATATCATGAGAAGAGACAAATCACAGAATATATTAACATCTGATAAATTCAACTAAAAGAGAAGAACACAATGACAAAGACAGAAATACCTTAATAAACCCACAACATGACATGAGAAGATCAAAGACAGATGTGGTGAATGCTGTTTGCATGCCACATGAGAGTTCAGAATTGAAGTAAATATAGTGCTCACAAGTGTTAGCACCTTTTTGTGGTCGCTATGCGTAAGTCGCACATGACGTGGCTTTGTTTGGCCTAGCGACATTATTATTGTTGGTGTTTCCACTGTGTGGACTGGATGTGTTTACAGCATGTCTTGCAGTTTTGGAAGGCATTCCTTCATGGAACTTATAGTTGAATAGAGGATGTAATGGATGTGTTCTTATGACAAATAAAGTATGGAAATAGTGGATTAGGCGTTATACAGGATTTATGTAATGCATCATGTGAAATGGAATCGTAATTAAATATTCATGTGTGTAGCAAGGAGTTTGGATATCTTCATATTGTTGGCACAGTTGGTGCCGTCCTGTTGAATCGTTTATAGCTTCATAAACCTGGGAACTAGACAACTAGTCATTCATTATCGCCACAGCATTCGGCCAAAGACAGATAACAAGAGTAATGATGATGGCGTAGAAAGGAAGCTTAATACACACATTAAAAGGAAGAAATGCACTTTTTGTTTGGCATGGCATGTTATAAAGTGGTTTCTAGAGCAATTTGCTTTACACTATGAAGCTGACAGCCCCAAGCATAATATTACATACATTAATTAAAAATTACAGCCGGAATATACTGTGACAGCCGGAGAGATTGAAGGAAAAAGAGACACAGTTTGAAGAAGAGAAAAGATATTGGATGGTTTCACATCAAGGCATGGAAAGTAGTTAACAACAGAACTTAAACAGCACTGGAGACATGCAGTTGTGGAGAAACATGATCACCTATGTCGCCAGTCATTGTACACAAAGAAGAAGAAGACCATTTTGTAACAATTTAACCTGTAACATTTGGTAGTAGACAGTCTGAAGTCTCATAAAATATAAACATCTAAAAAATCAATACTTCTTCTTCATCATTCGCTCTCAAACAACCACATCTCTCTCTCTCTTACAAAGCTGGCCATTTATGTTTTGAGTGGAAAGTGAGTTGTGTCGTAGTTTACAGCTGGGCTGCAATATCTGCAACTTTCGGCCCACCACATCCAATTTCAGCACTCAATTTAAACGGGTTTGCTTTCCCTGCTACCCCACGTCTATGTATATGCTATACTTCATGTTCATCCGATAATGTGCAGTGAGGTGGCGGCACCTCACTGTACTGTCAGATGGATAAGAGGTATAGCCTATACAATCAATACTATTGACAAAAACTAAAGGCTTTTTAGCATTTTTCTCAAACTCAGATATGCTGACAAGTAACCCATTTTTGCCAGACCACAGCAATATATGGTAAAGGTAGGTAGCCCCATATCAGATATGCTGACAAGTAACCCATTTTTGCCAGACCACAGCAATACCATGGTAAAGGTAGGTAACCCCATATCAGATATTGCTGTAGGAGAGTGAAGTGTTAGAGTCTTCACTATGCTAGGTCCAGCTTTTATGAGGTGGTGTGACCAGTTCCCTTCCATGCATGGATGTTCCCTTACATTCTCTCACGCCACTGCCTTCCCCAACTCAAGAGCAGAGTAAGGTACCCATTTACAGCTAGGGAGACTGGTGCATGACACTACCAAGTTTTGATCCTGGAACCCAGTAACTGTGCTGTGAGAGGAAAGCCCGTTAACCCCTTAGCCAATCGGACGCTGCCACCATAAATGATACTTATATTCTCTCAACCTGCCAAGCTTAAACAAAAATTAACCAGGCTTATCTACCTCCATCCATTTTCAAGTTAACAACTTACTCCACATGTTTATAGATCCACTTGTTGGTGGCGGGGTCAAGGGTGAACAGTCTGGGCACCCACTCCTGCTGGTTTTTGTGTCTTTCTCTAGCTTCTGTCCTCTGCCTTTCTTCCAGTTTATGTTTTTCTGCAGTTGCCATGTGCATATCCTGGATCACTACAGCCTCGCTGACCTTCTGCCACAACCTGATAAGTTGATCAAAAAATTTCAGTAATAAGCAAGCCATTTAACATTTTCTAAGTTTCTAAACACTAACAACACAGACAGATGCATAAAACTGTTTTACATTTCTCGCTTGCAGATGATAAATGAGCATGCTTTAAAAAAAAAACACATTTTTTTCAGAAGATAAATTGGTTTTGCTTGTTTCTTTGGTTACAGATGGGTGATAACTGAATAGTATTTTTTTCCCCTTTTAATTTTATAGACATTATAGACAAATGATAACTGTTTATTACATTCTTTTTTAAGACAACGGTAATATAAAGGAAAATTGTCAATAGAAGGATGATAATGGAACTGAGTTTACATATGTAATAAATAAATGTGTGAAGGCGTTTTAGTTTAGGCAATCATCGTAGTAAATGACTGGTAATTTTACAAAATAAGGGAAAATTATGTTAAATAGTGATCAGATTTAACTCTTTGACTCCAGACCAATGCTCTGAGCATTGCAAAATTCAACGCACCGTGCCAGCGCAACGCTCAGAGCGTTGTTTTTAGTTTATTATGAATAAACCCCAAAAATCGTCCATTTAATGCAGTTCATATTTTAAAACTTGTAGAATTACTTCCGCTACCATTTAAACATCTAATTTCACTGTAGTTAAGCAGCACATGTGCGTGTTTTGATGTTATTATCACAATTTGTGTGCCGATTCGCGTGTTTGCATTTTTCGTTGTTATTGCTAGAGAAATATGTCACGCTTTATATTTACATTTTCTAAGTCTCCTAAGCAAATAATTGTGTCAAACTACTTTGAAACATTGCTGACATTGATGATGATTGTTTGGTAGTCACAGTTTGTTGTCAAAATACGGAATCGGTGCAGAAAAGCTAGACACATTAGATTTAGTTGATGGGTGGGCGTAGTCATATTCTGGCCGATCAAAAAGCAACAAAACTAGACCTACCGTAACATCTAATCACTAGTCCTTGGTAGAAGATGAAGCTAGGGATACTATATAAACATTAAACAAGTGTAAAAAGTTTTTATATGACGTTATTCTTCTTTATTTGTTTGAAAATTACGTAATGCATGATTGCATAATTTATTTTTTTCTTACAAGGGACCACAGTAAAAACTGGTGTGAATAACACTAAATGTACTAATTGTGGCCATAAGCAATGTTTTTTTTTTACTTTGCAAATGGATTACCTTGATGTTTGAAGACTAAAAAGAAAGTTTTATTGTCTACAACAGTAATTTGTCTTTGGTAAGATCGTATTCTACAGTTTACTTTTTAGTGTTTTTCAATTTTACATGCAAAATGTTTTAAGTATACAGAACACACTTGTGTTAATACTAGCAAAGACGTTATATATTACAATTCTCTATCCATTTCCCTACAGTTTGGTTTATAATAAGTACATCTTCACAGAAAAATATTAACATAAAATGTACACTAAAAGACAGTACACTTCACCATTTAGAATTCTTCAAAAAATAATTATGGCACAGGGTGGAAAATAGTTATGGAGTCAAAGAGATAATTAGGAAAAAAAGACATAAATGGATGATAAATGAAGATTTTTCTTTTATATTGTTTACTGAAGGATAATTTGCAAAAGATCGGTATGTTATTTTGAATTATGTTTGGGTAATTAGCAAAAATAAAAACAAAACTTGTACCAAATAAATCATTAAATGAATTTAGATATTTTTTGCTCAATTTTCAACATCCAGAAATAAATGGACTGCAAGAAAGCAAAATAAGACAAAACATCTACATAACCAAAACTAAATTTAAGGATTTAAAAAAAACGTGGATGCCTTTAGATTCACTTGACATAATAATAATAATAATAATAAATTCTTTAAGCGCCAAACACGGCGCATAAGGCAGAAACCAGTGCTCTCCAGGTTGTTCGTTGTGACGCCACTCCTCTTAGCTCTTGCACATTATTTAGGCCCAACGTTCTTCCTTCTCTTATTATTGTTCTTCTGAGTGTTTCTTTTGGTCTTCCTTTTTCCGCTTACCCTCAGGAACCCAAGTGAGCGCCTGTAGTGGTATTCTGTTGTTTTGCATTCGTAGGACATGACCGATATATGACCATCGTCTTTTCCTTATATAGTCGGAGACATATTTCTGCCTAGAGTCTTCTCTTATTTGTCGATTAGTCTTGAATTCTTTCCAACTGATGTTCATGAGTTTTCTAAGACATTTGTTCTCGAATGTATTCAGCTTGTTCTCCAATGATTTTGTTATTTTCCAACTCTCACAGCCGTATGTTAACACTGAGATAACATTTGAATTAAACAGACGAAGCTTGGTATGTATATTCAATGATCGTAATTTCCAAATGTTAGATAATCTATTGAAGGCGCTAGCTGCCAAAGCAATTCTAGTATGGATTTCTCTTGTTGTGTCACCATCCTGAGTCATTTTACTGCCTAAATAATTGAAACTTTCAACTTTCTGTAGTTTTTCCCCGTTCAAGATGATATTAAAGGTCTCGTTAGAAAAGTTCATAGCTTGACATAACCAGGGGAAAAAAAAGCAAAATCAAATAGACACAATTAAAGCAGTTTCCTTCTGAAATCTTTGCAAATTGTATATGATAAAATCTGAAGAACTCAAATTATTACATATCTACAGTAATGCATGCAAAAGTACTGAATCAATAATGCAATAAAACAAATAGTAATTTTTTCAACTACTAAAAAAAAATGTATACCAGTTATGGACAAATTGGTCATCTATTCACTGCTGGAAACTACAACTCAAATATACAAAATGACTGACATAACTAACAGCAAAGTACCTCATAGACTCATTGTCTTCCTGCAACTCCATGGGCACAGTGTATCTCCATAATCTCTTTGATCTTGTCTCAGGACTTGAGTCCCAAAACAAAACTTTCTCCTAAATATAAAATAAAATATAGAATAAAATATAGAGATAACAACCTCATCATCCCCACAAATGACAAAGAGAGAGTGAGAGCTTGACAAGAGTCCAACAGAGTACAATGAGAAGTAGTAATCCAGAATCTTGGATTGCTGCCACGGTAAGATCTTGAGTTTGGTTCATTATCAGGTACAAAGGCTGAATTTGGTAACCAAGCTAGAATGACAAGAATAATAAACAAAAAATGGGTATGTGGCAGGCACCCGTAAGAAAGACAGCAAGAAAGAAGAGGAACACTAGACAACAGAAACAGAAGTGATAGTCTCACCGAGGAAAACACCAGGGATCAATTCAAGGTTTTGGGTGTCCTCTCATGATTCACTTACCACTTACCCAGGGATGTGTTGGAGCCATTCAGATGGTCCCAGGTTCGCTGATCACTTCTATTACTTTTCTGTTTTCTAGTGTTGTTCACCTTCTTTCTTTCTTTCTTTCTTTCTGATGAGTACCTGTTACACAGACCCATTTTTTTTGTTGAGTTGTGAGCACTACATTTCAATAGGAAGCACAACAATGATGTTTTACAACTTTCTGTCTGATCCGATTTTTCATAACTTTATTAAATCCAGAGCTCCGTGGCTTGAATTTAGTGTCTTCAAATAGAAATACATTTCTGTCAAATTTTACATTATTTGCAACAAGTCAAAAGTTTGATCAAATATCAGAATTCCGTTCTGACTTTTTATAATGCAATGGAAAGTTTGTGTGCCAAGGCTCAAATTAATAGATGAATAAATAAGTTATAAGAAAATTGGTTGCATAAAACAAGGTTCTATGAAATTATGCGGTTTTTTAAAAATAAGTCTGGCAGAGTTTCACAAATAAATTCACTTCAAAATCAAAATACACCTCATTAAAATGGATTCTGAAAACTAATATAGTCAGCCCTCCGTATCCGTGGGTTCTGCATCCGCGGATTCAACCAACCCCAGATCGAAAATATTTTTTTTTTTTTAAATTCCAGAAAGTTCCAAAAAGCAAAACTTGAATTTGCCGCGAAATCCATGCGAATGAAGTGATGTGTAGGCGTATATTTGTTGATAGTGGTTTAAGTATCCAACAACCTACCCTGTTAGTCAGTTCCTTTATGTAGATCTGCTGGTCCCAGTGACCTTCAAATGTACATAAAACTTCACTGCCCATTTGTATGCGGCCTGTGATACGGTTTGCCGACTCTCCATTTCCAAAGAATGGCTGGAAAAAAAATATATAATAATCACAGATCAGTAAAGCCCTTTCAGGTGACAACAAAGATGGACGGGACATACAGAGAAAACAGATCCATCAAAGTATCACAATCCTTGACATGAACCCATAAGCAGAGAAAACAAAAGAATGAGCACATAATACATGTAGGCTGAATCTAGTGTGTTAACAAAATCAAACTGAGGAAATACCAAACCAAAATGTAAAAATGTGTCCAAGACAGGACATGCTTAATAACAGTAGTTTCCTAAAGGATGTTACAGGAACAGAATGATATGCAAAGGACATTACTTGTTTCATGGCAATGGAAATTAAAGAAAACTCTACAAAATATACAAATATTTACATCCAGAGAGAAATACACATTTTGTCAGTGAACTTACCTTCAGCTTGAAGTCCAGATCACAGTGGTAGCCAGTCTTTGGGCAGTCCAAGGTCACCTTACCTCCCATTTCCATGGTCAATGTTCCCAACAGGATGCCTGGAGTAAAGAGACATTCACAGGTATCTATTTCATAGATGTTCAATTACTTTCTCTCTCTCAATCTCTAGTGTTTGTAAAAATAGTGTATTTATACTTACTTACTTAGTCATTTCTCTTTTACCCTGGTGTGTAGAGATTTGCCAGAGAGAGTACTATACTATCCTATCGGCTGTCTTCCTCCTGGCCTGGTTTCAATGTAGTCCTCGTTCCTTCATAATAATAATAGCCCCTTCAGTCATATCTGACTTTGGGAATGCACCACTGAGGTGACAGCCCTCAGCTGCTTATTTTCCTGGTGTTTCTTTCAACGTTTTCTCCTCTCTTCTGCTTGCCATGAGAGCTTCTTTTCGCCCAATCTGAGGTGGCACTGTTGATAGCATCACCTCTTGGTGCGATTGGCAACTTCATCCTCCCAGGTTGCTGGATTTATGTCCAGCACTCTCATGTCTCTTGTAAACAGATTCTGGGTCGTCCTGGAGGTCTAGATCCCTGGTACTTAGTTTCCCATACTGGTCTTGGGAGCTGATCTTCTCCCATTCTGTATTTATTATTATTATTATTATTTGGCTTGATGAATATCATACTGGTCTTGGGAGCCAATCTTCTCCCATTCTGTATTTATTATTATTATTATTTGGCTTGATGAATATCATACTGGTCTTGGGAGCCAATCTTCTCCCATTCTGTATTTATTATTATTATTATGTTTTGGCTTGATGAATATCATACTGGTCTGTGAATTTAAAATTGGTAAAAGCTGATAGGATTTCATTAGGATGTTTCTAGTTCCATTCTCCATCTGTGTTTACTTGACTGTAAGGCTAGCGAAAACATCAATGGGGAAAAATAATGTTTGCTGTTACAGAATTTTATTAACAGTTTCAAATGAGTTTAAATCATGCAGCAAAGTACAATATTTATTAAATTAAAGCAATCTTCTTCTTAAACTCTGCCATAAAATGGCCCCATTTAATTCTGACTATGCAAAAATATAGATCATATCATCCCATCAGTACCATGCTACTTTCCAAAGGTGATCTTGTCTCTCCAAAACTTACCAACACTAATGCTGTTTATAGGTTACATTCTTGCCTTCTTTCCATGCCGTGATACAAAACTGTCCCTTATTTTCTCTCTTAGTTGTCCTCTAGCTCTTTTTCTTTAAATTTTTCTTATCACAACATATTTCTGCTTTTCTTTTCTCGCAACATGCACAAAGAAAGTGGTTTTTGTCCTCCTAACATGAACAATAAGCATCCTATGAGGACCAGCTTCTTTCAGGACATTCACATAACTCCTTTTAAGTGTCCATGGTATCCTTAACATTCTTCTGTAAAATGACATCTCTGTGATCTCCACAAATGTTGACTGTTTACTGACTGTCCATGGTATTCTTAACATTCTTCTGTAAAATGACATCTCTGTGATCTCCACAAATGCTGACTGTTTACTGACTGTCCATCACATTCTTAACATTCTTCTGTAAAATGACATCTCTGTGATCTCCACAAATGCTGACTGTTTACTGACTGTCCATCACATTCTTAACATTCTTCTGTAAAATGACATCGCTGTGATCTCCACAAATGCTGACTGTTTACTGACTGTTCATGGTATTCTTAACATTCTTCTGTAAAATGACATCTCTGTGATCTCCACAAATGTTGACTGTTTACTGACTGTCCATGGTATTCTTAACATTCTTCTGTAAAATGACATCGCTGTGATCTCCACAAATGTTGACTGTTTACTGACTGTCCATGGTATTCTTAACATTCTTCTGTAAAATGACATCGCTGTGATCTCTTAACATTCTTCTGTAAAATGACATCGCTGTGATCTCCACAAATGTTGACTGTTTACTGACTGTCCATCACATTCTTAACATTCTTCTGTAAAATGACATCGCTGTGATCTCCACAAATGCTGACTGTTTACTGACTGTTCATGGTATTCTTAACATTCTTCTGTAAAATGACATCTCTGTGATCTCCACAAATGTTGACTGTTCATGGTATTTTACTGACTGTCCATGGTATTCTTAACATTCTTCTGTAAAATGACATCGCTGTGATCTCCACAAATGCTGACTGTTTACTGACTGTTCATGGTATTCTTAACATTCTTCTGTAAAATGACATCGCTGTGATCTCCACAAATGCTGACTGTTTACTGACTGTCCATCACATTCTTAACATTCTTCTGTAAAATGACATCTCTGTGATCTCCACAAATGCTGACTGTTTACTGACTGTCCATGGTATTCTTAACATTCTTCTGTAAAATGACATCGCTGTGATCTCCACAAATGCTGACTGTTTACTGACTGTTCATGGTATTCTTAACATTCTTCTGTAAAATGACATCAAATGCTGACTGTGATCATGGTATTCTTAACACAAATGTTGACTGTTTACTGACTGTCCATGGTATTCTTAACATTCTTCTGTAAAATGACATCGCTGTGATCTTCACAAATGTTGATTGTTTACTGACTGTCCATCACATTCTTAACATTCTTCTGTAAAATGACACATCCACAAATGCTGTGTTTACTGATCTCCACAAATGTAAAAATGATCGCTGTGATTACTGACTGTCCATGGTATTCTTAACATTCTTCTGTAAAATGACATCGCTGTGATCTCCACAAATGTTGACTGTTTACTGACTGTCCATGGTATTCTTAACATTCTTCTGTAAAATGACATCGCTGTGATCTTCACAAATGTTGATTGTTTACTGACTGTCCATCACATTCTTAACATTCTTCTGTAAAATGACATCTCTGTGATCTCCACAAATGTTGACTGTTTACTGACTGTCCATGGTATTCTTAACATTCTTCTGTAAAATGACATCTCTGTGATCTCCACAAATGTTGACTGTTTACTGACTGTCCATGGTATTCTTAACATTCTTCTGTAAAATGACATCGCTGTGATCTTCACAAATGTTGACTGTTTACTGACTGTTCATGGTATTCTTAACACATTAACTACCGAATTGAAAAACATGCTGTGATGTAAATAAATTTTATTCCCATTTTCACCCTGTAGGTGTATGCAGAAATTATGCTGTAGTTTTCTTAAATATTTACAGATTTTTTATCAATTATGATATTTTAAAGATAAATTAATGTACTAATACATCAAGCTGAAAAAAGATATGTTTATCTGGTATGGTAGCCTAGATATTATTAATGATATAAAACATTTCAAATTTTTGTTTTAAATTATCAACTTACCAACATACTGCTTGTTCCTATGGCAGTTAATGCCTTTTTCTTGGTGATTATTATGTAGTATATCCAATGACAAGAAAAACAAGCCCAAGAACACACATACTGACTAATGTTTACACTATTAGTAACTTGCACCATCACACTTACACGACTTCCAAAAAATTTCAAGATTTGCATGCAGACCTGGTTCATGAGTTGAGACGAAACTAAAACTATTTGTGTTTTCACCCTTACTAACTTGCTGCCTGTTGGAGTTGGTTTTTGTTTGAATGAGTTGACGATGGTAGGTGAATTTGCCAGTTCATGCCAAAAACGCGAATTCTAAAATGAACTTCAAGTATGTCAATAGAACTGTGATCAACCGAAGTATTCAGCAAAGGCTTGTCTTTAAAGTTCAATGTATTTATTCACGGATACAAACACGATATGAAATAGTAGACGATACGTTTGATGCATGGACGATCATTAAGAAAACAGGATGGTGAAAATCGGGCATAATGTTCCTAATGGCAATATACGTCTTTCCAGTCAGTTCCATAATCAATATTCTTCCTCGCTAAACTAAAGTTCATACAATTAATCTGTCTTTATGATAGTTTCTAAGGCATCGGCCGTTGACCTTCTACAAGGACATCGGGCTTAATATACATCTTTATAATACTTGATAAGGCATCCAAAATATACTGTCTTGCTCAATAAACTTCCTCCATAGACTGCGCAGACAGTTGATTAAACATTAGATCCACACGTTTCTACATCAAGATAAAATACATGTTAGCGACTATCCTTGGCTAACCTCTCCAATACGTGCCATGACCGAGATGTCGGCACTTCGTAATACAATTTTGCAATATATTAAATAATATTTCCTCTCGTAGGATTACCACTACGTTTACAAGTGAAGCTATCAGCTCATCTGATCGATTCTTGAAATCCTGCCATGAGGACTCCAGCTAGATGCCAGTAATGAGTGGAGACATCACTTAAAATCATCAATAAGATTATTTATCAACACATGGGTGCAAGACTTACATATACATCTTGACATTGGCTTCTGATAAGAAAACCAGTTGTCCTCCATAGAAATAATTCCCATTCATCAGGGACACAATACAATCTATTACGGACGATCAGTCCGGCTTGACCCTTCAACCTCACTCTCTGACGTCATTCTCTAGATCTTAGAAACCCGTGCACTAAGAGTCTCTCATACACTACATAGTGCACAAACGTGCGTGATAAATCATACGCACAAATAATATTCCTATCATAAGAATGGTGCGTAACCTTTTAACACAGGCAGGACCTAAGACTGCCATCTATGTAAAAGTACGCAACACTGCCGTTATTTTATTTCTTTAGTTACATTATTTCCTGTAACATTTGTAACTCTGACCTAGGTCTTTGCTCTTTTACGGCCCCACAATGGCCCAGGACTTGCAATATTTTCACTATCATCATTGCTGGAATTGTCTCTACTATTGATATCACTACTATAAAAATCACTATTTAAATCAATTTCCATGCTGTTTTCACTACTGTCCTCATCGCTAGATATATCAATCAATTGTTGAAACAAGTTTCTAACCTGCTCACTCGTTGCCATGGTAAACAGTTTTACGATTTGGTAACTAACCTGAAACGTTCGAAAAGTATGAATATAATATCAATTTTCAAGAGTCAGTCATATACCTGCACTAATGGATTTCATTTTCCACTGGTAAATTAAAATCTTGAACCAGATGAGAAAGTGTTTCGGTAAATTTTTCATTCGTTTTATTACTAAACACAGTTAGCTGCCCTGAGTGGTTCACTGTTAAAATGATGAGAATTCATGCACCACTGACAGCAGCTCACGGTAGTTAATGTATTAACATTCTTCTGTATAATGACATCTCTGTGATCTCCACAAATGTTGACTGTTTACTGACTGTCCATGACTTACTTCCAACTGTCTCTCTATAACACTGAAGAACTCTTTCTTACTTGCACTGACAAAGATTTGTTGCACAGAATACTTTTCATTTCAAGGAATGCTGCTTACATTTGGGCAGTTCTACTCTTAACCTTTCTTCTTCTTTGTCGTTTACTCTCAAATAATCACATCTATCTCTCATATAAAGCTGGCAGTCTTGTCTCAGGTTTCTCTCAACACCACACAGTTTCTCACTCAAATAGGTTGGAGATGGCCACACTGCTACACTCATGGAGCCAATAGTTTTGGAGCACATGTTCTAGTCTGTTTGTCCTCTCCACATGGACACATATCGTCTGTCTGTCCTCCCCACATGGACACATATCTGTCTGTCCTCCCCACATGGACACATATCTGTCTGTCTGTCCTCCCCACATGGACACACATCTGTCTGTCCAATTTTCAATTTGTTGAACAGATAGTATTTGAGTCTGCAATGGCCATTCTCAGTCTGAAAATTATCACTTGATCACTTCTTAGTAATGTATAGTATGGTTCTGCATTACTGGACTTCTGCCATTTTTCTCTATAGTTATTTCTGATTATTGCTTTTATCTCTTCAAATGTAACACTGTCTTCTGTTTGGGTTTCCATTTCTCCCTCTTTGGCAAAATCTATGGTCAATAAATACAGTAATCTATGGTCAATAAATACAGTAATCTATGGTCAACATATTCTGAGATATTTAAACTCTATTTTTTGTTTTAGTTTGGATCACAAAGTTTACCTTTACAGTGAGCATAAGGCATTGTGATCAAGTAGTCTTCTCCCCTCTCTAAGAATGTAAGAGTAGCAACACCTTCCAAGATGGCAGAAATGGAGTTGCCTGGAAAACAGATGTGCTACTATATCAAGAAAGCTGAACCAAATAACAAAATGTGACGTAAATAACATTATTTGTGGGGACTACACTAAAGCTAATCATACAGATCAGGAAACAAAAACTAACTCTGACTAAATATCTGCATGGTATACACATACAATTTTAAAAATTAAAGAACATTTTAAAATCAGTAACAATTGTGTACCAATTTAAATACCTAGAGGAAATCAGTACAGATGAAGAATCCAGAATAGACATACTAGAATGCACACTACAAAACAATGGCGGTTGAAGTAAAATTTAAATTGATATGGAAATCCAAAATTACCCCTTTTCAAGACATACACCCCCCCCCCCCCCCACCACCACCCCACCACCACCACCACCACCACCACCACATTGGCTTCTAATATCAACTGTCTAATTTACATAGCCAAAAAGCTACAGACTTTCATAAATGGGTGCTTGCGTAGAATAGGGGGATTAAAATGGTATGACAAGGTTACCAACGTGGAACTGATGACAATAACTAGACAACTGCCAGTGGAACAAGAGATGAGAAGAAGACGATGGCGATGGATAGGACACACACTGAGGAAACCTGTTGATAGCATTACAAGGCAGTCCTTGTTCTGGAACCCCCAGGGCAAGAGAGGCAGAGGTAGACAAAGAAGCACATGGAGAAGAGAGCTGGAAACAGAGATGAAAATGATAAGGAGAACGTGGAAGGAACTTGAGATGATGGCACGTGACAGGAGGACTTGGCATGTGTTTGTTGAAGGCCTATGCTCCTTTGGGAGTGGAGGGTTATGAATGAATAGAATTTACATAGCATGTAAAACTCAGAGAAAAGAATAGAAGAATTAGAAGTGAAATGTTACAGTAGACAGATACTCAGAATTCCTTGATGAATCACATCTCAAATTAACGGGTAAGACATGCTGTTAGAAATGCTATGGAACCAAATTAAGACCTTCATTATGTTATGGCAACATAACAATAACATAAGACATCTATGATTCTCCTTCAAGGTACAGCACCAGGCACAGCAAACATGATCATAATTATCTGTTTTTCTCCTTATGGAACATGGAGCCACCACTGCAGCTAGCCCTCTTGGAGGAAGCCTGCATCAATGCATTTTCTCCTACAGTGGTGGTTTCTGAAGCAATTTTTGTTTTGTATCCTACGGTTAACAGTCCCATGCACAACCTGATATCAGTTGCCATTTATGATATGCTTGAGGTACCAAAATTCCTATTTTCTCCTTAAAGACCCAACCAGGAGTTACAGGGAGAAAAGAAAACATGGCAGTCAGAAAAGGTTACAGATTGACAACAGAAAAAAATGAACAAATCTATCCACTGCTGAACTACTAGTGGTGACTACTAGTCACATGATCATTGACTGTAGTACCAACCAAGTGTTATGTCTCTGGTGATGATGACAATGATAAAAGAAATCTCTGACAAAATGTCTACATTGTAATGCACACAAACAGTGCATATTCAATAAGAGCTCCACTTTGTATGCAGAGTCCTGGCCTATCATCTCAAAGGATTTCAATGTCCTTTTCTGTATTCTCTAAGCATGGTCAATGCTAAGCAGAATGGGGAGATTAGGCAGTTTGCTTTGGCAAGTTTGGTGGTCTCGATAACTGTTAGGTCCTTTCTTCATGTGCAGTTCAACGCTTTCAATAAGATCTGCTCCTTTTCAGCATCCTTCAGTCTTTTATCCTCTAACCTGGAATTCATTGCTCAATCTGCTGGTTGGTCTGATTCACCTTTCTGCAACCAGGTTTTTTTTTTGTTTTCAATATCCTCTCTGCTGTTTTCTGTTACCATAATCTCTCGTCTTCATACAAAGATTATTGTTTTTGTTTCATCATGTCACATCTGACCATAATAATGAAGATTAAACTAACCATTGTTCTACTTCAAATATAATTTTTTTTTTTTTTTTTTTTTTTGCGTACGCCCGCTAATACTCGAGGCGAAATCTCAGGTTATTATTTATGTCTAACCTGACATTGATTTTACGTGAGTATCCCTTTTTTTCTTGTACAGATACAAGTGTCCCTCGCCATTCAGGCAAATACTCTCCGATTTCGGAGGTACCCATTACAGCTGGGTCGGCTAAGGAGCCGCCAATCCCTGGTCGAAGACACTCCTTCAAATGTTCACGCCAGGTCTCGAGTTAATCCAGTCCAAATCCCGGTCGACGAAAAATCCTCAAATGCCGTCGCCCGGGTTTGATCCTGTATCACCCGGTTGCCAGAGCGGTGTTGTAACCACTACGCTAGCGCGGCTCCTTCAAATATAATAACCTTAATGATGAAACCAAAACTATGAAGATAAAGGTAGTCTCATAGAATTCTGCATTAGTGAAGTGTTAGTGACTTCACCTATACTAGGTCTCAGCATGATGAGGTGAGGGTGACCAATTCCCTTCTTTGCTGCCTTTGCCTTCCCTTGTTCAACAGCAAAATCAGGTACCCATGTATGGCTGGGAATACTGGAGTGTGCCCCATGTAGTTTCTAAGGGTCTCTGTAGAGACAAAGTAAGAATAAGACTACTGCACCCTGAGGCATGTCATACAAGGCAACTAATATGAGGTTGTGCCTGAGGATGGCAACCTCATCATGTGAAACAAATAGTCACAGAAACCATCACTGCACATGCATGTGAATGCTCAGTGCAGGCTTCCTGCAAAGGAACCAGCTGCAGTGCTAGCTTCATGCTCCATAAGGAGCGCAAAGAAAAATGATGATGAGACTAGATCGTGAAGATACTAGCTTTCAAAACCAGTAACTTTGCCTCTAGAAGCAAGCGCTATAACCACTCTGCCAACTGATGCCTAATGTAACCAAAAACTATCATAGATATGATGACAATAATGAAGACACCAACCATAAAACTTGGACTTGGCCAAGATACAGCCATTAATGTTGAAACCATCATGTCTGTTTGTGACATGGAAGGCCGAGATTGGAGGGTGATGGGAAATCTGAAACAGAAATCAAAACAGTATGTCGGATACTTAAATTGGTGCTGTGTAGAATGGTTGACATGGTATAACAATATGGATCTGATGACCAGAACCAAACAATTGCCAGCATACTTTAAGTTGAGATGAAGACAGTGGTGTTGGATAAGACACACACTGTAATTCAACACTTCACTTACTTTATAATTCAGTAGTTTAGCAGTTCTATCAAATATAATTTTATCAATAATAGTAATTAAACAAACACAAATACGTAAATAGCACTTTCTCATAAGACAGAAAGAAGGAAGACACTAGACAACAGAAAGTGAAAGGTTCCCCAGGAAACTGAACCAGAGACTGTCCAAACACATCATCTCCTCACAGCCGAGAGACAATCATGAAAGGATACACAACCAACTAAGCACCCCAAATCAGTAATATTAATAATAAGCCTAGGATATTCTCAGACAAAAGTCAGTGGAACAAGAGATGAGAAGAAGATGATGGCGATGGATAGGACACACATTGAGGAAACCTGTTGATAGCATTACAAGGCAGTCCTTGTTCTGGAACCCCCAGGGAAAGAGAGGCAGAGGTAGACAAAAAAACACATGGAGAAGAGAACTGGATACAGAGTTGAAAATGATGTGGAAAACATGGAAAAACGAGTGGATGGCACAGGACAGGAAAACTTGGCATGTGTTTGTTGAAGGCCTATGCTCCTTGGGGAGCTAAAGGGTATTGATTGATTGATTGATTGATTGATAGGATATTCTCATTTGTGACGTTAAGCAGAGCTTCAATCATGATATGAATTTTTTTTTTCAATTCACTGTTTATAGTTTTTTCAGATATTTTAGTCATTGTTTACTTTCTTCAGATATTTTAGTCATTGTTTACTTTCTTCAGCCTGTTGTCTGAAAACATGAATGGGTGCTTTCATCCAACAGAAGGATTGAAATGGCATGATAATGTGGGACTGATGATAAGAATCAAACAACCGCCAGTGGAACAAGAGGTGAGAAGAAGATCCTAATGTTGGATAGGACACTCACAAAGGACACACTGCTGATAGCATTACATGGCAGTCCTTGTTCTGGAATACCCAGTATATGAGAAACAAAGGGAGATAAAAAAAACCCACAGACAAGGGAAGTGGAGACACAGATATAAAAGGGAAGACATGGAAAGACCTTGGAAGGACGATACATAACAGTAATGTTAGGCATGCATCTGTAAAGTCCTATAAGTCCTGGTTGTTTAGGCAGCTGAATTGCATGGTCGTAACACCATGAAGAAAATTCAACAATGACTACAAGCTACAGAAACTACACAATAACTACAATATCTAAAGAAACTATAAACGGGTACTGCTAATTTTTTTTTTAAATGCTTCGTATCATGGTTGAAAAAATTATGTTGAGAGCACTCCTAAACTAGTGACTTATAATGTAAAGTTAATGTTAAAAAGTTGAACAAATATAAATAATATAAATAAAATTTTGATAATCAACTTCTAATTATAGCTTTACTGAAGTTTAGACAGCAAATTACCTAAAATTAACCTCTGAAGATCAGATAAACACAAATTCATGGAACAAAAGATGATGGTCATTTATTTAAACACATATATAAAAGCTATTTCAATCTTTAAGAACGAAATGCATAGTAACATGAAACATAAGTGATGTTCCCTCTTGTGAATCAGGCTTATGTTGTCTCATGTAAATAAAATCATTAAAAAAAGATTTTGGAATGAAAATATAAATACTGACATTTTGGAACCAATTTAAATGACAATTATCTGAAATATATTATTATAGTTGATATTTTAAAGTGGTAGCTTATTCTGAAACTCTACTGATTTAAAAATCAGTAAACCTGACCTTCAAGGACTTTGACATTTCAAACATACCCTCTTGAATCAAACATAACTTCTCATAAAATTATCAACCTTTCTTTAGATACCAAGTATCTCATCAGCTAAAAATAACGTCATTTTCTAGAATGCATTAGACATGTAAAATTTTCATCTCTAACGAAAACTATACGAGTCAAACACTGATAGGAAAAATTTATGAAATTTATATTTACCATTAGAAAATCCTCCATATAATATATTATACATAAAACGTGAGTCAAAATAGAGTCATCACCCTTTCATTCCCTAAGATGCATAGGCATTCAACAAACTTATGCCTGTCCCATGCCATCAGCTCAAGGTCTTCCAAATCATTTACATATGTCTCCAGTTCTCTTCTCTATGTGTTTTTCAGTCTGCTTCTCGTAAAACAGATAAAATACACAGCAATTTCTTCTTATTGCTGACCACTACTGTAGTTGGCCCATATAAAAAAGGTTGTTCAAAGCACAAAAAATACTAACAATAAAATACAAGAATCAAAAGATCACGAACACAAAATACTGACCTGTTCTGCAACATAGAATGTGCGGCTATTTGTTTCTGGATGGACCCAATAACAGCGGAACGTCTCGCCAATGATTGGATTATATGGCTTCTTCAAACCCTGATAGAATAAGTCATTACAATCAGTTGGCATTACATTACTGTAACAACACGAGTGGCTACTATGTTACTGCAAAATGATTCTGCTTTACAACTAGTGATTGGATTACATGCATTCTCAATCTGTGAGAGAACAAGTCTTCAACACCATCTGTTGCCTTATTTATAACAATATAAGTAGATGCTACTTTAGAATACACAGCATAATTATTTCTATGACAGAATGAACGTATAACAATAAAAGTAGATGCTACTTTATAATACACATCTTTATTTCTATGACAGAATGAATGTATAACAATATAAGTAGATGCTACTTTATAATACACAACATCATTATTTCTATGACAGAATGAGCGTATAACAATATAAGTAGATGCTACTTTATAATACACAGCATAATTATTTCTATGACAGAATGAATGTATAACAATATGGAGAATGCATACAAATTAGGAACTGTTCTTTTTCATTTAAGTTTTTTATGTGTTTTTCCATTCCTTTATCATGGAAAAACAATCTATTCCTTTCCAGGATATCACTTCTGTGTATGTTTTTTTAACCTGTTTAATTCTAGATTCTAATTCTCCAAAACCAAACTGGGACATCTTGAGTTTGTAGATCTTTAGTGGATGCCACAGGATAGGAAGTCTTGGTATAAATTTGCTGAAGGCCTATGCTCCAAAGGGAGATGAAGGATGATAAATGTACATATTCAACAAACGTATAAAAAAGCAACCTAGTCTATGGTTAAGAAACATGGCACATCACCAGAGAATATCACACCCAAAATTCAGACCTGTACCAACAGATGCCAATGTCACATCTTTCATGTTTGATGATCAGAAGTAATAACAGACACAATCTCGTGCAGGAGAATCAGATGATAACCAACCCATCTGGAGATTTATTCTTCTTCTGCTTCGTACAATTTCCATGCCAACTTGAATATGTTTAAGAAAAACAGTGGTCTGCCTAAAGTTGTTGGTATCTCCATAGAGTTTGTCCAGGAATGTTACTGGTAACAGTCATATTTGCTTTCTCCATTCCTCGTATGTTCAGCCTCTTGCAGCAGATATTCAGTGATCATTTTACCAGTGCCACCACAGTCACATTAGTCATATAGTTCCTATCTTTAGCTTCTTGAGTAGATGGCATCTCAATCTGTTGTAGCCTTTGAGGAGTCTGAGAATGATCACTTTCAAGTGGCATGGATGCTCTGCCTCTCACTTGTTCCTGAGTTAGCTCCTGTTAATCCTCTTGGCCTTTTCATAACTTATGCTGGTATCAGGTGGAAGTGACTTTACAAATTCCCTTGTCAATCTCCAGAAGAGGTCATGCCACTTCCACTCCAGATCTAGCCTATTCCACAGTAGACATTAAGAGAAAACAGCTATGATGGATAAGACATTCCCTCAGGAAACAACCAACTATAGGACTGGAACCCATAGGGGAAGGACAGGAAAGCCAGAGATAAAATGGAGAAGAATAGAAGAAAACGAAGGCAATACAACCACAAACTCAAGATCTCAGCCAAAGATGTTTGAAAGCAGAAATCAGTGGTGACTTTTTGACTTTTCTGATCCCCTAGGTTACGAGTTTTCACTCTTTTTTTCCTTGTGCCAGGTAGTGAAAGGTATATGTCTTTTTCAACTGAATTGTATCTCCATTCAGGGTGTTGGTGATGGATTGGTTTGGTGGTAGCAATTGCTTCCGCAGGTCTGCTAGTGCCAGGCTTTCCAGGAGGTGGTGTTAGACTGTTTCTTCCTTCTGTCTGTTACAGTGGTTGTAGTATGGTGCATGGTTTGAGGTCACTCTGTGCAAATGCTTGTTGAGAGGCATGTCTTGTTCTCAACCTGAAGATTGTACACTGGTCTCTGCAGCTTAAGTTGTTGATACTATCTCTCGGTTTTGGCTGAGACATTTCTGCATATAGTGCTCTTGCAGTTGAGCCGGTCCATCCACTGCTGTTTGCTGTTGTTGTGTATCATGTATTTTGTGGTTCTTAAGTTGGTGGGAATGTTTGGTTGCAGCATATAACACAATAACTACAATATCTAAAGAAACTATAAACGATTACTGATGATTTTTTTTTTAAATGCTTCATACCATGGTTGAAAAAAATTATGTTGAGAGCACTGCTAAACTAGTGACTTATAATGTAATGGTGACCTTTTGACTTTTCCGATCCCCTAGGTTACGAGTTTTCACTCTATTTTTCCTTGTGCCAGGTAGTGAAAGATACAAGGTATATGTCTTTTTCAACTGAATTGTATCTCCATTCAGGGTGTTGGTGATGCTAGTTTGTCAGCACTCTCATTGCCTCGGATGCCTATATGACCTGGTATCCACTGTAGAGTTGTGTTGATGCCATAGGAGGCAAGTTAAATGATTTCTTTAAGTATGTTAGCTGTGGTTTTTTCAGCTGATGGGATCCAATTTTTAACGGCTTGTAGGGCATATAACCTAGGGGATCGGAAAAGTCAAAAAGTCACCACTGATTTCTGCTTTCAAACATCTCCAGTATGAGAATGGAGGTAGAGACAGTTACTGCTGCCTTAAGATGGCTGTCTGAGACTTTATTAACAAAGGTAGTTATTGTATCAGACTCACAATCCATGCTTCGAAAGTTCCAAAATGGTTGGCTTCAACATGAATGGAAAACTCCATAGAAGTGTGATGGGGCCGGAAAGACACCCGGCTTCCCCCTTCATGGAAAGACACCCGGCACCGGATTACCCCTTCACGGGAAGACACCCCAGCTTCCCCCTTCATTGTGAGTGGCACATTTATCGCCCATATTTTCGATGTGCGCGAAGCATGCTGGGATGTAAATTCTTCAAGATTGATGAAAAGGCCATAATAACGCCTAAAAATTAGTTTTGGTGCATAGTTGTGTGTTATATTTGATAGTGGTGTTTTTGCTCTAGAAATAGTTGTGTATATCTGTGTTTTCATGCCTGGTAGAGCAAATATCGCGAGTGTTGTTTGAGTGGCGCAATTACTGCGCGCGCGGACTGGGTTGAGTGTTTAGGCTTAGCGGTCTATATAAAGCGCGTGATAGCCAGCAGCGGCCTTTCCTAGTATCAGCCCAGACGAGAGAACAGGCGAGACGAGGTGACCGGTGTAGGTAGCAGATGGACCAGAGCACGTGAGCTGTAAGTCTTAGCGCATTTTGTAGAATTTAGCATTCGTGTTCTATAAGTCTGAAATTATATTCAGCACGAGTCTGTTTTAATGTTTAGTGAATTAGGTCTAAATAGATAGATAGATGTGAAAGTTTAAGAGCGATTATTTTATTTATCAGAAAGGCAAATATGGTATGAAGCTATTTCACGTGAATTTAGATAATATCTACCTGTTAGCAAAAATAGCAAGATGGCGGCCACGTGGTGATGTATTTAGTTCCAGCTTTGTTAAAGTTAAGAATAATTATATTGTATTCCTTAATGTAAGAGTAATTAAGTGTATTTCACGATTATTGATATTTCTACTGTATATCTTTAGTGGGTTACTTTGAAGTGAGAATAGTCATTTAGATTTCGGGAGAGCGCGAGGCCACTCCTTTGTTGAGACATGTGTTTCTCTGGTTGCTCCCGGCGGAGCATGGAAACACCATTGCAGCTGGTGTCCATTATAGGCCCACAATAAGCATTTTTATGCTATTGCTGTGGTTGTTTCGGTGACGGTAACGATGTGTTTCATGTGATGAGTTCTCAGTCTCATCAGGGGTCGTATACGACACGCTTGTTACCAGGTGCACCAGTCGCCACTTACGACATGTTCAGAGGGCAGTGACGAATATTGAGATGGATCAGTTCGAGGTGGTGGTTTACTCTTATTACTGAGAGTATTTGATGTACATGTAGTTGAAGAATATTATTTTATGTCCATGTTATTATTATTTAATTATGGTTATGTGTAGAATGGTTTGAGAGCACGTGGGCTCACTTGGAGATATATATTTCTCTTCTCCGCTCCTGAGGGAGCATGGGGCCACCAGTGTGGTTTGCCTCTGCATGAAGTATTCATATGCTCGTGCAGTAGTGGTTTCAGTAGCAATCTGTGTTACATGGTGAGATTGCCAGCCTCATGCACAACACCGTACTAGTCTCATTGGATGGCATGCATGAGTGTGTGTGTGTGTGTATGATAGCTGAGCGTGTGCTGTTGCAGTAGTGGTTTCGGTAGCAATCTGTGTTACATGGTGAGATTGCCAGCCTCATGCACAACACCATACTAGCCTCATTGGACGGCATGCATGAGTGTGTGTGTGTGTGATAGCTGAGTGTGTGTGCTCTTGCAGTAGTGGTTTCGGTAGCAATCTGTGTTACATGGTGAGATTGCCAGCCTCATGCACAACACCATACTAATCTCATTGGATGACATGCATGAGTGTGTGTGTGTGTGTGATAGCTGAGTGTGTGCTCTTGCAGTAGTGGTTTTGGTAGCAATCTGTGTTACATGGTGAGATTGCCAGCCTCATGCACAACACCATACTAGTCTCATTGGACGGCATGCATGAGTGTGTGTGTGTGTGATAGCTGAGTGTGTGCTCTTGCAGTAGTGGTTTCGGTAGCAATCTGTGTTACATGGTGAGATTGCCAGCCTCATGCACAACACCATACTAGTCTCATTGGATGACATGCATGAGTGTGTGTGTGTGTGTGTGATAGCTGAGTGTGTGCTCTTGCAGTAGTGGTTTTGGTAGCAACCGATGTTACATGGTGAGATTGCCAGCCTCATGCACAACACCTTACTAGTTGCATTGGACAACATGCATGAGTGTGTGCGTGTGTGATAGTTGAGGGTGGCGTGGAAGGACTGTTTGGCAGGTGAGAGCATCATTATTTAACTACTATGATTTTAACTATTCGTTGCTTTGTTTGTTTCTTCAGACTAGCAATCGAGCACTGTTGGGTGTTTTTGTTTTGTTATGTTCGTTGGTTTATTTGTTTAATGTTTGCTTAGTCACTGAATGGGTTGTAAAAATAAATACAGCCCCTGCCTCTAGAATCAAGAGTTTTATTGTTGTTCGGGTTGGTGCGAGTGTGAAAAGAGAGTGATCAAACATATTATCATCTCGCCCACCCTATCACAGAAGCATCGAATCTTCAACAACTGATATGGATCTACTGTCCTGGTCATGCCAGCATACGTGGCAATGAACCCAGGCTGACAGCTCTAGAATCAAGAGTTTTATTGTTGTTCGGGTCGGTGCGAGTGTGAAAAGAGAGTGATCAAACATATCATCATCTCGCCCACCCTATCACAGAAGCATCGAATCTTCAACAACTGATATGGATCTACTGTCCTGGTCATGCCAGCATACGTGGCAATGAAAGAGCTGACAGACTAGCTTCAAGAGCACCCATAAAAGGTGCATTGGCCAAGGATAAGGAAGAAATACTGAGGGCAATTCATGTTTGTCTATTAGAAAATGACACTGCAATCGATGAATCATCAAGGCTAAGATTGCTGGAATTCGGCAACAAACGTAAGACCAGCAGGGATGGACGTATGTGAGGACGCATCCGCCGTGTATACAACCAGTGTGCAACAGGAACAATTAGCATTCATACCCTTTGACATTTGCTGCGGGAGACTGAGCACCTATGGGTCTGCCCGGAGTGCAATGACGTTGGTTCTGATTAACAATAACAATAACAAAGGGCAGATAGCGAGTCAGAGAAGAGGACTAGGTTTTTTGGATGTGCTGTTTTGTCTTTGTATCTTGCAATGATGAATGACAAGGCTTCCAACATGGCCTGAATCTCAGCGTCGTAGTTTGAGCAGTATGATCCACAAGGTGCAGACAGCTGGCTTGTTGTCCTGTCAGGAAATATTATGATGAAGCACACCTCGGACCCCACATTCCAAAACTGGAAGGTGTCCTAGACTTGTCACTCAAAAACACCAGCCAGCCAGTGAAAAGTGTTGAGCCTTGTCTCTGGACCTGCTGAGTTGGAGCGGCCTTCTGGGTTTTAAAGAAAGCTCTAGAGACAACTGGCTTCCTAGCGCAGTGGTCTATGGTTCGATCCCCAGATGAGGTGGGAATATTTTTAGGCCACAAACGGCTCCTGGGTCGACCCAGCCCCAAATGGGTACCAGAGCAACTCTGGGAAGGTTAAGGCGGCCGGCGTGATGCCGACCACATCACCCCTAGTGTGCCGACGGTCAAGATAATATGGGCCTAACACCATATTCCCAATATGCCTCAATGGGCGTGTAACGGGTTCCTTTACCTTTACCTTTTTCTAGAGACAACACATCACATGAAAAAATCAGTGGTGAACAACAGTTATGTTTTATGAAATGACAAGAAAAGATGAAAAGTTCTCCAGCCATGTTATCAATGACAGACCAGACTGTCATGTACTATCACTGGAAGTAGGTCCATTAAAACAATAACTTGGGACTTTTTAAATTCTGTAATTCCGTAACTTACCTTTGGTTTCTTGTAGAAGCCAGATAAGTACCATTTGACTACCATTTTCATTCTTTCCAAGGCAGTCTCTTGCTGTACAGCTCTGAGAAGAAGACAGATTTTCAGGTTCAGTTTGCAAACTGAGTAAATAGTATTTTTAATGGATCAAATTAAACATCTACTGAATTTTAAAAAAATGAATGGGGAAGAAATAAAACTTAAATCTCGACCAGATAAAAACTAAACTCTTCTGACTTGCAAAAGCTACACTTAAAGGATTACAAATGAACTCTTGGCAGCAGAAATAAAGTCTTGAACTGCCAAACATTAAATTTCGATATAAGATGGAAAAACAGGCTACTTCATATGACATAGTTTGTCCATAATTCTCCTTGACAGAGGACCCTCTTGTATCATGCTTGTTGTTAACGTTTTTTAGCGTTGTTTCATACAGAATGGGGTAGCCGGCTCAATGTCCAACCTTCCTTAGTCACCTTCTGCGACATGCCTTTTGCTCCTCTTATAGGACTTGGTAACATATAGACAAATTTCTTGTTTGATTAACATTATTTTTTTTTCCACTGAAAAGTCTAACCATTGCATTTTTTCATAATTCTAAATAAATTTTTATCATGGAAATTATATCTAAAACATCTCTTTCACATAATACAGACATCTTTGATATAAAAATGAACGTTTATTCAATTTTCAACAAAATCATATATATCAATAGCACATACACTATATGCAAGAACTTAGTTCATATGACATATAAAATGGATATGTCAGGTGACCAAAAAAAAGTTTAAAAACGATCAGTCTGTGGATAGTTCATGAATATATGAATCACAGAAACATCTTTTAAGGATGTCTCATTATCATTTTTTGTTGGTAAGTTAATTTCTAAAAAAATAACTCAATCTATGAGAACATTACAGCTTTCTCCTTCACGCAAACCACAGATTCACCGACTTAAATAATGACAATTAAAACAAAAACAAACAAACAAACAAAAAATAAAGTCTAATATTATGACAGATGCTTGCTTACAACTTTGTCCCAATTTAAACATGCGAGGGCAATGACTAAAGATGAACAATCCAGAACACACACGCCAACAAGCACAAACAATGGCAGCCCAAGCAAAATTTAAATCAGTATGGAAATCCACAATTATCTATCTCTGAATAAGACAGACTCACCTCCATCTTCTAGCTTTCCCTTTCACATATACACATGAAACTTGGACTTTAACGAGTTTCAGAAAGAAGTATAGAGGCATGTCATTTGAAATGAGATATTACAGACAGATCCCTAGAGAATCCTGTATGGATTATATCTCACATGAATAGATAAGACAGAAATGACACTGGACCAAATGAAGATCTTCTCACATCAGTAAAGAGATGACTAAGACGATGTAGCAATATCACATAGACTATCTAAGATTTTCCTTTAAACCAAAGAAACAATATGTGCAGATCACATAGACTATCTAAGATTTTCCTTTAAACCAAAGAACTTGGCAAAAGAAGACATGGCAGACAAAAAAAAATAATGAACTGACAACATAAAGAATGAATACCCCAGGAGCACTCAACATTTTTTGTTCACTGCCCCCTTCTGAGCCTTATTTATCTCTGTGCCCCCCCCCCCCCCTCCTCATTGTCGCTGTTAGCTGGAAAAAAAGAAATTTTACCATCTTACTGTGGCCCCCTAGAAATATGGCACTGCCCCCTGGGGGGGGGGGGGGGGATATGGCCCACGCTGAGAAACACTTATCTACCCTATCGTGGAACTAAATAAACTAATATCTGCTAGACAAAAGTGGCAACTATCAGTCAAGTACTTCTGGTGATGCCCCAATCACCAAGTGTTATGGAAAAGATGATGATGATAATGATGATGAAGATAAAAGACAAAAAAAAATACTGACTGTGACAAAATGTCCGCATGGTAATAGTAGTCGGTCAATTTGTCCAGGAATGACCTTGGCTCAAGAATGAAGGTTGGCAGAACCACTTTAGATAGATCCATACCTGGTCGCACCTAGCAAGATAAAATGATAAAATCTGTCACACGTTTGTTGTAACTTGCTTTTTATTTATACTATAAAAGTATATCATACATTAGCATCTAAGTCATTAGAATGCTTGCTTCTAAATGCAAAGGGACAGGTTTTGAAACCCAGTAATGTCACACTACCAGCTTACCTAATTATATAGATGGATATCTGACTCCGCTCATGAGTTATGGACAAAAGCAGTGAGGAAGAAAACTCATTACCCAACCTTATAAAGGTGAGACAGAGTATAATTGAGGTTTGTAACATTTCACTCCTCTAATGTAGTATCGGGGGTGGGGGGGGGGGGGGGGGGGGGGGGGGGGGGGGGGCGCGGGGGGGGGGGGGGGGGGGGGGGGGAGGGGGGGGGGGGGGTGTTAGGGTGGGAGTGTGTGTAGCAGTAGTAATAGTACTAGTAGCCCCCAGTCATAACTGACTATGGGAATGTGTCCCTGAGGTGATAGCCCCCAGCTGCTTTTTTTTAACCTCATGATGCTTTCGGCATGTTTTTTTCTCTTCTGCTTGTTGTGAGAGCTTTTTTTCGCCTAATCTGAGGTGGTGCCATAGGCAGCATCATCACCGGGTGCAATCGGCTTGATTCTCCTAGGCTGCTGGATTAATGTCCAGTGCCTTCATGTCTCTCTTGCATACATCTCTGAACCTCAGCTGCGGTCGCCGCTGTTCTTTTGCCATCTGCCAGCTGCCCATTGAAAATATCTTTGGGAACGACCATCTTCCACACAGTGGGCATGGTCAAGCCAGTATGTGTATGTTTATATCATATATATATATAAGACACAAGAGAAAGAATTTCCTCTACAAGAATGATTATCGCTCAAAATATTTCACATCTTTTTTCTATTGTCCCTATCTTCATATTTTATTCTCAGCTGAAATCAGTCTGCACAATGAATGTATCATTGTTTGTATTGTCATAATTAGGTCTTTTAGGGATTTAGATTATTGTGTGAGTGTGTGTGTGTGCGTGTATGCATGCATGTGTATGTGTGTATGAATAACTATTTATTTTCATTTACAACAACAAATATACTGATAAAGAATTTCAACTAAGAAATAAACAACCCAGTAAAACTGATTGCATGACAGAATAGTTTTGAATTTTTCTCATAATGAGACCTTGAGTGTAATTCCTGAAATTCTAGAAGGTTGACCTCTTGTTTGCTGCTGTGACAAATGTGACTGTAAGTGTTACCTGTTTGACTAATGTCCAGATTAAGCTTTTGTTTTCCTCATCAACTTCTTCTGTCTGGCAAGCCTCACCTTGCTGGGGGAAACGATGAAAGAAAAATCACATTAGATCTTGTTTAAAAATTAACATTTAAATTCAGTGTAATAACATATGGTATCTAATATACTAGCTAATTAAATATACAAGGAAGAGATACTAAAGACAATTAATGATCACCTGTAAGAGAACAACAATGCAATAGATGAATCAACATGGATAAGACTTTCTGGAATTTGGCATCAAACATAAGATTAGAAAGGGACAGATATATAAAAGGATGCATCCGTCAAGTATACAACAAGCCCGATACAGGAACAATTCGCATTCATACTCTTTGACATTTGCTGAGGGAGACTGAGCACCTATGGGTTTGCCCAGAGTGCAGTGATGTCAAGTCTGATCAGCAATAACAATTAAATATATCAATTCAGAAACAGAAGGAATTCCTGGACTAAATAAGCAAAATGGAAGCTATATTCATTAAACATAAACGTTAACAATAACGTAATTACATTAAATACTGCCTTTCGAAAAACTTTAAATAAAAAATGGAAAACACACACGCAAGATCCACAGGTCATTGTTCCAGAAGACAACCTGCTATAGTTCGTTTTTTTTTTCAATCCTCTTGACTCAGGTTCCCAACTAACTTTTTCCTCCTACCCCCTGCAACATGTGGTGCTAACACATTTCCTCGCTCGGTCTTGCATGTTGCAAGCTAATCAACTTTATTCCAAGTCTTTCATGCTTATGTATGCTCTCTCTCCCTCTATAACATCCATGATTTTGTGGCCTTCTCTCTTCATGCTGCCTGTAAGGTTCCATCTAAGAGCCATGCATATATAATTTTCCCCATTCTTTTCTCCTTCCTTAGTGCACCACATAAACTAGGCAGCCATGGCAACACTGTTTCAGGCAACACTTTTGTTATCTGTTTCCACATATTGTATTTCTGTCTTGTACCAGTAGTTTAGTACACGCACTTTCAACCTATATGTCACTATTCAGACAGCCCACCCATGACAGTTCCTCCAACATAGTACTTTCAACCCATCGGTCACAGTTCATACAGCCCACTTTTGACAGTTCTTCACCCAACCAGCCCATGACATGACCTCCAACATAGTACATTCATCCCATCTGTCACAAGTCATACAACCCATCTTTGACAGTTCCTAATACCCACCTGTCCCAGTTCTTCCACTTCATTACAAACATATACTGTCTCTTCCACTTTAGGTATGTCCTGTGGCTTTCCTTCTTCTTCTTCTGCTAGTTCAAAGTCAGATTCACTCATTCCAGTGCTTGAATGGTCTGCAAATAAGAGGCATTCCTGCCTGTCAGTAAGAGCCTAACCACAGTGATCAACTGCTAATGTGGTAAACCTGACTCATCATTGAAGAAAAAAAAATGAATCTTCCACCAACTGACATGACATATTAATAAAAATAACTGTGGACAAAAATCTTGCCTCAGGACGAGGGGGCTTCTTTGAGCAGAGGTTCTAAAAATGGTGTGTCACAAGGGACTATAAATTGTATCATAACATTTTTATTTTCCTTTTCGTGACATAAATTAACAAAAGTATAACCCCAAGTTCTGTCTCATGACAGCATTTAGGTTTGACAATGGCATGTTGCCATTTACAAAAAAAAAAAAAAAGGCTTTTTTCTCTGTTTTACAGCAAGAAGAATGGAGAAACAATGTGAAGAAAATTGTGAAACATGCTTGCCAGAGCAATACAGAGAAATCTGAAGCAGAATCCAAGAAAGATAAAAGTAAAATATTTGTTCCAAAATTAAAGAACACATTTTAAGATCATTTATGGGCTCCTTAACTCCCTTAACTGTTCATTTTCAAACATACCATCATCATCACTGAAGTGCTCTAATGGCTCCTCAGATTCCTCAACGGCTTCCTCTGCATCATCAACCAGACTAGAGTTCAGGGCATCAGACATTCCTCTAGACAGATCAGAAGCCAAGGCCGCAGAAAGGTCAGTTGTAATGTCATTAGGTCTTGAGGTTGTTTTTTTAATCAGACTGGTACATCGTAAGGCAAGCTCTAGGCCATCCATCCAGCATTTTCCTGTGTGACAGACAACAGCACATTAGACTTTAAAATTTTACTGCATGTATCTTTCCCATTACATGAAAAGCAGATTAGAAGTATTAATAAAAACACAATCAATACCTTATTGTGACACACGACATGTGAAAGGTACTCCACAAATGAGGACGTGTGTAGAAAGGCCACTCAGGAAATGATGGAAACTGGTAAGAGGATGAATATGAGAAGACCACGAAGATTGCTAGGAAACTCACAGGATCTCAGAATAATATCATCATCATCATCATGCTTTACTCGATTAGTACAAAGATGATTCTTTAAGAGAAACTACAGAAGAACACTCCATAGTAAATTGAGAAATCTGTAGAAACAGAGGGACAGTGGCAATTCAACAATCAGGACAAACAAGAAAACAGATATCTGTAAATAAGAAAACCGGTTCTGCCAGATTTATGTAAATAAAGTAATTGCTTATGCAAGATTTCTAATAAGAGAACTGCTTGTGCGTGATCTCTATTAATAAGAAAACAGATATGTTAATATTGTGCTTAATGTGTATTCACAAGGACAGCTTGCTCAGATAAGGAACTTTCTTAATGACTATCTGACCACAAGATGTCATGTCAGTCAGTCAAGTTTGAACAATGTTCAAATATTATCTCACATAGAACAACATGTATGCATTCATTCATTCATTACAGTTAACTCCCTCTGGGGCATTGGCATTCAATCAGGTCACACCCCCTCCCTTCCTGTACCATCTGTTCAGAGTTCTTCCAATGTATATTCAAGAAATGATGGTGTATACATGCACATTCTTCCCAGGTGTAGTTCCCCGGGGGAGTTTGGGGGGTGGGGTGGCCTCAAAGAGACAAAGAAACAAAAGGAGCACTGCTCCCTCAGTCAAGTCATAAAGAGGCTACCAAGATAACGTTATACATGGGGGTGGTAGCATCATCAAGTAATCACACTGCTACAGAAACCACTCCTGCAAGACTGACCACGTGAATGCTGTCATTTGAGCTTCCTTGCAGGGGGACTAGCAGCAGTGGTGGCTCCATGCTCCTCAAGGAACAAAAAGGGAAAAGACCACATTGCTTAAAGCTTACTTACTTACTTAGTCGTTCCCCTTCTACCGTGAGATGGAGAGGTTTGGAAGAGAGAGCACCAGACTATCCTATCGGCTGTCTTCCTCCTGGCCTTGTTCCATTCTAGTCCTCGTCCTTCAAAGATTGTCTAATGTTGTCCTCCCAGCGGACTCTGGGTCATCCTGGAGGTCTGGATCCCTGGCTCTTAGTTTCCCATGCTTGTCGTGGTAGCCGATCTTCTCCCACTCTGCAGACATGGCCAAACCATCTTAGTTGGGACTGTTCTACTTGGGTCTGCAGGAGGTGGGATTTTAGGCCTTTGTGTATCGTCTGGTTGCTTAAAGCACAAGTCTCAAATATTTCACCCAGTTACAAATACAAAATTCATGGTTACAAATACAAAATTCATGGTTACAAATACAATTAATTAATTCCTGTGGGTATTCATCATCCAGGAAACTGAGTGACTGTCCTACGTTGCACGATGTTCTGTTCATCCCTGTCGAATATTCCTTTCACTTTTGTGTGGATGTGTACTGGTAGCCCATGCTCCTCTCTCCAAGGGGTTTGTTCTGGCACAGACTTTAGGGGGCTAACTTCAGGCAGGTCTGAGGTTTGTCTACGTAATCGTTTGGCTTGGTGGATAAAGCTGCTTCTTTTCAGTCGCCCCATTGCTAGGTTTTGGAATCTGTCCTTCATTGGATGGCTCGGCATACAGAGGAACTTTTCTGCCTGTGTTAGCACTTTCGTGTCTCTGCGTTCTCTCAGTGCTTGTATCCTCCCCATTTTCTCCATCTTCACTATAGGCGTTGATTTCATTGCCCCCGTGATGACCCTAAGCGCCTGGTTTTGCACCTTATCTAGCTCTTGTAATGTGGTGTTTGATGCTGGGCACCACGCAGCTGACCCATATTCCAGGTGTGGTCGTATGCCCTGCTGGTAAACTTTACTAAGTATTTTCCCGCTGGCTCCCCATGTGGTTCCACTTAGTTTTCTCAGGATGGCTAACTTCCTCCTGGCCTTTGTTGCTGCTTTGTTGATGTGCTGCTTCCATGTCAGCCTATCATCGAATGTAACTCCGAGATAGGTGGGTTGTTTATCTTCTCTCAGGAGCTCTTCGTTTATCTTGATGACACCAGCTTTTTGTTTGGGAGAGAGGGTGAAGAGCGTAGTGCTGCACTTGTCTGTATTGATGCTGACACACCATCTATTTGCCCACGAGGTTAAGGCATCTATAGCTCTTTGTAGCAGTTTGGTGGCCACTGTTGCATGCTCATCTGTGCACCATATTACCAGGTCATCAGCGTACATTGCCACTTTCATTCCATGTGGTAGTTCAGCAACCAGGTCGTTGATGTAGACTAGGAAAAGTGTGGGGGACAGAACCCCTCCCTGAGGGACGCCATGACGCAGTAGAATTTTCTTACTCTTGAGGCCATCTAGTTGTACTCGGGCTCTTCTGTTATGCAGGTATGCTTTCACCCATTTGTACATCTTACCATTCACTCTACAATTTCTCAGTTTCTTCAGAAGCCCTTCTTTCCAAACCTTGTCAAATGCTTTCCTTAGATCTATCCATGCTGCTAGTACCAGTTTCTTATCTTGGAACGCATCCTCAATCTCTTGGGAAAGGTAAGTTGCCTGATCTTCGGTGGAATAACACTGCCTAAAGCCCGCCTGCTGTGGTACAAGAAGGTTTTCACTTTCAAGGTACCACTGTAGCCTGAGGTTGATGATACGTTCCATTTTTTTGCATAGGCAGCTTGTAAGGCTGATTGGTCTGTAGCTGGAGGCAGTGGAACTGTCTTTTCCTGGTTTTAGGAGTGGTATCATGATTGCTTCCCTCCAGGTCTGTGGAACTCTGCCTGAGTTCCAACAGATATTGAAGATCTGCAGCAGCTTTGTTTTTGCTGCGGTTCCCAAGTTCTTAATCATTTCATTGGACACTCCATCAACTCCTGGCGACTTTCTCATTTTCAATTTGGATATTGCAAGCTCCAGTTCTCTGAATGTGATTGGTGCCTCCATAACTTCAGGTATGGTTCCATCTCGTCCTGCGTATTGTTGTTTCTCACGAGTCTCCTGTTGCTTCTCTGGGCTAACTTCGATGTTGTTGTCTTTAGCAAAGGAGTCTGCAAAGTGATCAGCTGCCTGTTTTCCCATGAGGATGTTTCCATCTTTGTACAGAGCAATCCTTGAGTTTCTCTCTGTACCTTCATCGTTAAGTTGTTTTACCAGCTTCCACAGTTTCCTCGTATCTCTTTCGAAGTTCAAGGACTCTGTTTTCTCCTTCCAGCTTCTTCGCCTGGCCTGCAACTTGGCCCTTTGAAATTTGGCCTTAGCTTGCTGGTAGTTATTGTGGTGTTCTTGGCATGGACTGGTCTCTGCCTGCTTTCGAGATGTTTCCACGTCGTTGTGCAGCTGCTCTAGTTCACTACTCCAATATGGTTTGTAGTGCTTACGAGCCCCTCTAGGTATTGTTTCACGAGCAGCCTGTAATATGCATCTGCTGAATTCATCGACTAGCTTATTGATGTCTTTGTCTACAGTCAGATCTCTAGCCAGTATACTAGTACGGTGCTGGTACATTGTCCAGTCTGCCTTCTTGTAGTTCCACCTAGAGAGAGTGCTGCTCTCCTTGACAAGTTCATTTTCCACAATTAGGAAGACTGGCCGGTGGTCGCTGCCTCCAAGTTGTTTCCCTACAACGCGTGTGGTGTTCCACTCCAGGCTGGGTGAGTGGAATGCCAGGTCTGGTGTAGAGGTGGTGTGCCATGATCTCGAGTAGAAGGTTGGTGGGTCGATTGGCTGGTTAATCAGGATAAGCCCATTGTCATCCTGCCAGTTTTCAAGCTCCTCACCTCTCCTGTCCATGTGATCATAGCCCCAGCTCTGTGAGTGGCTGTTGAAGTCTCCGCATACAATCAGTCTTTCTTTTGCTGGGATTGTATCTAGTGCCAGTGGGTGGTCGCTCGGACAGTAGTAGTTGAGCAGGTGGAATTCTGAACTTTCTGTCCTGAGATGAAGCATCTGGTATTCCGCCCCCTCCATATATGTTTCAAGCTGACATGCACTGATGTTATTCCTCACAAGTGTCAGTATTCCACCCCTTCGCCTGTCTATTCAGTCAGATCAGTAGCACTGGTAGCCTCTGATTTTGAAGGCTATGTCCTTGTTGAGGTGGGTTTCTTGCAAGCAACATACATTTACTTGCTCTTCATTCAAGATATTTTCGAGCTCTAATTTTTTGCTGTAGCCGTCTTTTTTACTATTGACGCCTTCAGCATTCCAGTGCATTATTTTAAATGGTCTTTTCTTTGCTTGGCCAGTAGCTCTATTCTCATGCCTCATGGCTCCACGGGGCAATTGAGAAGGACCCCCAGTAGTAGGGGTTGGGCCCTTCCGAGGCAGAGGGCCCGGCACTGCGCCTGCCTGGGTGTCCGTCACAGGGCGAGTGCCATAACGTTTTGCAGATATAGGCATACTTCCATAGCGCATGTGCGTGGCATCCTGATTGCTGTGGTGCGCCTCTTGGCTGGTTGCCTCCGTCTTCAGCACCTTGACTTGCTAGGGCAGACTGTGGTCTTGCTTGAGTGTAGGAGGGCCTGGCCAGTCTTGGTTTTTCAGCCGCTGATGGCTGTACTTGAGCCCCATCTCCACGTCAAGGAGCTGGCCTCGATGGGGCATATTCAAATAATCAAGTTTGTCCTCATGCTAATACTAACATTATCATATTTAAACCATCACATTTGTCCTCATACTAACACTAACATTTTCATATTAAAATCATAAAGTTGTCCTTATGTTAATACTAGCACCAATCAATCAATCAATACACTTTAGCTACCCTAGGAGCATAAGCCTTCAACAAACACATGTCAAGTCTTCCTGTCCCATGCCATCTGCTCAAGTTCTTTCCATGTTTTCCTCATCATTTTCACCTCTGTATCCAGCTCTCTTCTCCATGTGTTTTTTGGTCTACCTCTGCCTCTCTTTCCCTGTGGATTCCAGAACAAGGACTGCCATGTAATGCTATCAACAGGTTTCCTCATTGTGTGTCCTATCCATTGCCAGCATCTTCTTCTCAGCTCTTGTTCCACTGCCACTTGTCTGGTTCTTGTCATCAATTCCACATTTGTGACTTTGTCATACCATTTCAGTCCTTCTATTCTACGCAAGCACCCGTTTATAAAAGTCTGTAGATTAAAGAGTCCATAGACAAGCAACTGAGAGATGAACAAGCAGGTTTTCGCCAAAACAGATCCTGTACAGACCAGATAGCCACATTGAGAATAATAGTTGAACAAAGGAATGGAATTCACCGCTTTACATCGGATTCATGGACTACGAAAAGGCATTTGACAGTGTAGACAGAGAATCACTTTTGAAACTGATGAAGCATTATGGAGTTCCCATGAAGATCATTAAATTAATAAGGAAGACCTATGAAGACATGACATGTAGAGTTCTTCATGAAGGACAACTTACAGAACCGTTTAGGATAAGAACGGGAGTGAGACAGGGATGCTTCTTGTCTCCATTTATTTTCTTACTAGCAATAGATTGGGTTATGAAAACATCGACATCACACAACAGAAATGGAATCCAGTGGAATCTGACTAAATAGTTTGATGATCTGGATTTTGCAGATGGCTCTTCTGTCCCATAACCATAAACAGATGCAAGAGGAAATGAAAATTCTCGATGAGAAGTCACAACAAGTGGGTCTGAAAAGGCACAGGGAAAAGACAAAGATTATGAGAATAAATGCAAGAAATGATAAGATTGATCTTGAAGAAACACCACTAAAGGAAGTAGAATCATACACATATCTTGGTAGTAATATAGTCAAACACTAACCTAGATCTGCTTACTCGTAGCAAGCAAGAGGACATGCACACCATCATAGCTGGCAGACGCTGGAGCTGGGTTGGTCATGTCCTCAGAAGAGACCCCGATGCCATCACAAGAACAGCTATGCTTTGGACCCCTGAAGGAAAACAAAAGAGAGGCCGACCAAAAACTACCTGGCGGAGGACTGTGGAGGCTGAGATGCAGGGAATGAACCAGAGTTGGGGCACTGTACGAAGGATGGCCACCGACCGAGCAAAGTGGAATCAATTTGTTGTTGCCCTACAAGACGCCACTAGGCGTGATGGCCACTGACTGCTTTGACGGTCGGCGGCTAAGGATCGAAGAAGAAGAAGAAGAATATAGTCAAAAGTTGGAGGGACAGACAATGATATCAAAATAAGAATACAAAAAGCAAGAGGAGCTTTCATTGCATTGGGAAACCTATGGAGAACAGGAGAAATCAAGTCCAACATGAAAATAAGAATCTTCCTCAAGTCAGTCCTATTGTATGGCTCTGAGACATGGAGAGCAACAAAAACAACAACTAATATTAGCATAATCACATTAAAGTCATCAAGTTTGTCCTCATGCTAATGCTAACACAATCACATTCAAATCATCAAGTTTTTCCTCACCTATGTTTTCTGAAGGTGCACGGAAAATGGCATATGACATAGGTAGTGGCTGGACAAATGCCCCCATGGTCTCCCCTTTTGGTCCCTGTGAGAAGACCCATTTATGATCAACCATACAGTTACAACACATGATCAACATTCAACATTAGCTTCTATTTAAAAAAACAAACTTATGAAGACATATCAATGACAGTCATTATCTTTATAACATTTTCATGAATTATTAAGAAATTGGCTCAGTGTAGTTTCTGGGGGTCACGGAAGAGACTACAAAAGAATAGGACTACTCCACCCTCAGGCATGTATCCACCTTACCTTTGTAGCCCAGATTGACTGATCCAAAGGATGGAAGAGCTTGAAGCAGAAGCCTTCCTTTTTGGATGGTCTCTGAAGCAGCTGGCATGTATTCAGCAGTACTGTACCAACCCAGTGGCCTGTCTGGAAACCAATAAAGCATTTGTACAGTACAAACTGCTTATCTAAAAGTAGCAAAAGAACTGTACCAACCCACTAATCAATCTGAAATAACTAAAACATCAGTACTGTACAAAATGCTTATCTAATAGTAGCAAAAGTACTGTACCAACCCAGTGGTCTGTCTGAAATAAATAACATATTCTTGCCGTTTGTACGTTGGTCACATCTAAGGGATGCAACTGTGGTTGAAAGTTAGACATTAATTGTATTATTTCCTTTATATGTACTCTCCTGAAAATAATAACACTCAAGAAAGAAAAGTCGGTGAATTGTGCAACACAAAGTGAGTGACAGTGATTTATGAATAAAATGTAAGTTTTTGATTGTAGAACCCAGTTTCATTCCGGAAACGGATTTAACTCATCATTTTGTTAAAAATTACCTTACAATGTAAGTTTTTGATTGTTTCTTCACGACAAAATTTTAATTTAAAGTATTGCAGACTTGTTGGAGCTACTCGCTGGAAATGAAACGGTTTATTGGAGCATAGATACCATGATTTCCGATGATCCCAACGATGTAGTTGATTTCGTAACCGAGTTCCTTAACGAGCAGTGCCCATCAGGAATGCCACCACATTTGCTGAAATTAAAAGTTGCTGCATGTATCATGCTATTGCAAAATCTGAACGCAAAAAACGGACTATTGAATGGCATGCGTTTGGTCATAAAAGTCTTGCATCGGAATTCCATTGATGCAGAAATTATCACTGGCAGTAATAAGGGAGAACGAGTCTTAATTCCTCGCATTGACTTAGAACCGAGCGAGCGCAGTTTGCCATTTAGAATGTGACGTCATCAATTCCCAGTGATTGTAGCATTTGCAATGACGATCAATAAGGCGCAAGGACAATCTTTTCACCATGTAGGAGTTTTCCTTCCTGAACCTCGTTTTCTGACATGGCCAGCTCTATGTCGCCCTCACCCGAGGAACAAATCATGAAAACTTGAAAGTTTTTGTTAAAAACACTTTTTATCAGGGAACATTCTTTGAAACAAATCCACGCACTTTTACAAAAAAATTTATCATCAAATAACTTTTATATTGAATTTTTAAAATCTTTAAAAAATATATTACAGTTTTTGATTTACTTCTGTCATTATTGACGGGTTATTGCTAGTAAATAACATATTTGTGAAGTACCGACTGCTTATCTAATAGCAGCAAAGGTACTGTACAAACCCAGTGCTATTTCTGGAATAAATAAAATATTTGTACAGTATCAACTTCTTGTCTATTAAAAATGTACGATTCAATAACCTGTCTGAAAGTGAAACAATTTAACAGTATATCTGAAAAGGAAAAGTATACTGTGCCCACCCATAGGCTCATCTGAAAGAGAAAGAAAGCCAAACCATTTGAACAGGACCAGATTAAGTCAAGAAGGACCTCTAAGCTTTTTGGTGTTTGGCCCCCCTTCACCAAATAAACAATAATTTTAATTCTTTTTTTTTTCAAACCTCTTAGCATGGGATGGTATATATTAGTATTATAAATAGACTAGTATGTTAGTTTGTTAGCATTGCTTACCTCTTTTATTAGTAATTATTTTTTATTAATGTTTATTAGTATTATTTTTATTAAGGTAAACACAATAAACACATTTTAAATAGTTCATACGCCATTATGATTTAGAACAGGGTGCATTATGTCTTTTAAGCTATTTTTGATATTACTATATTTTTAAAACGTTATGAATGCAATTGCAAACATTATTTTTTAACATAAATCTATGCATTATTTAAAACTTATGCACTGGCCCGCAAGACCTCTAAGCCCTAGTCTTCAGTCTGCTTAGCCTAATGGATAATCCAGCCCTGTGTACAAACTCAAATGTGCAAAAGAGAAAATTATTATACCAATTAAAAAAAAAAAGAACAACTGAAAGAGTTGCTCAGCATAGGAACTGCCCAACAACATGCAAGAAACTAAGTAAAGGAACAGGAGAAATGAGCGTTAAGACCTACAAGCTGAGAGAGCCAGAAATTAAGACCAGATATCAGGGGCTTATTGCTGCTGCGGTGAGAAACACAGAAGAACAACCTGATGACTTGGACACCCTCTGGCTTAAATTCAAGGACATCATAAAGACAGCTGCTGCAGAAGCATGTGGTGAAGTCCGACTTGGGAACAAGAGAAAGAGGACACCCTTGGTGGACAGAGGAAGTCAAAGAGAAAATAAGAGAGAAGAAAATGGCATGGAAACAATACTAAGGAGTTAAAAACACAGCAGGACAAATAGAGAAATATAGAGAATATGTGATACTCAGAACAGAAGCAAAGAACAAGGTGCTAGCAGCAAAACAGATGTCCTGGGAAGAATTTGGAGAAAAGCTAGAAAAAGATGCGCAAGAAAACCAGAAATTGTTCTATAAGACCCTAAAGAACATGAGGATGGAAAAACAATGCCCTCTCAAATTTATAAAGGACAAGCAAGGCAAATTGCTTACTGCCCCGAAGGAAGTAATGGAAAGATGGAAAGAATATTTCTCAGAACTCCTTGATGGTGAGCAAGGTCAAGCATCAGAAATGATAACCACTAGCACAGAAGAGGAAACCAATGGTGATGAAGATGACATAAAGATGGAAGAACTGAAGGCAGCACTGGAGAAAATCAAGATGGGCAAAGCAGCAAGGCATGATGGTATACCACCAGAAATGGTTAAGTACATGGGAGCATCAGGCGACCTATTACTCTTAAGGGTCCTACAGGCAGCGTGGTGCAACAAGACCATACCAAAGGATTGGGAGATTGCCATCATAACACCAATTTTCAAAAAGGGTGACAATCGACAATGTAGAAACCATAAAGGCATATACCTTCTCAAAGTCCCTGGTAAAATCTACTCTAGAATCCTAGAGCAGAGACTCCGATGCCTAGCTGAGCCACAATTGGATGAGGTCCAGTGCGGATTCCGAGCAAACCGAAGTACTCAAGACCTAATCTTCACACTCAGTCAGCTGAGTGAAAAGGCCCTTGAGTATAAGAGTGAGATCCATCTTTGTTTCATAGAACTGGAAAAGGCGTTTGACAGGGTCCCCTGGAGCAAACTTTGGGATTGTTTGGCAATGAAGAACATTCCAGCACCTCTGATTCATGTTATACAGAGCTTCTACTAGTCTTGTAGAAATTATGTGAGGACAGCAAACCATAAGTCAGAAGAGTTCATGACCACCACTGGTGTAAGACAAGGTGATATCCTGTCACCTTATCTTTTCATACTCCTCATGGACGACGTCATCAAGGCATGTAAGGAGAGAACAAGAAAGTATTCAGTCGGGTACTGGAAGATGAGACAGGTCTGTATTTCAGAGCTGGCATTTGCTGATGATGTTGCCCTGATTGCTAAATCAGAGGCACATCTCCAATCCAACCTGCAAATCTGGAAAGAAGAGCTGGAGAAGAGAGGGATGGTCATAAGCAGCTCTAAAACAAAATCCATGGTGATATCACGAGAAGAAATAAGACATCAGATTAAGCTGGGAGAACAGGTCCTGGAGCAGGTTGACCACTTTAAATACCGCGGAGCTATTATAGACCGAAAGGGAGGCATCAAAGAAGAGTTGTTCAGGCCATAAATCGAGGATTCCTCAGCAAGAGAGAGGTTGGTAAGAAAACGAAGATGGCTGTATACCACTCCACCTATGTCCCAGTCTTGATATATGAATGCGAGTCATGGGCAATGACTACAACCCACAAAAGCCAGATCCAAACCTCAGAAATGAGGTATCTGAGGAAGGTGGTTGAAGTAACAAGAAGAGACATGGTGTGCAACCAGACGATACATCAAGGCCTAAAATCCCACCCCCTGCAGACCCAAGTAGAACAGTCCCAGCTGAGATGGTTTGGCCATGTCTGCAGAATGGGAGATTGGCTACCACAACAAGCATGGGAAACAAAGAGTCAGGGATCCAGACCCCCAGGATGACCCAGAGTCCGCTGGGAGGACAACATTAGACAATCTTTGAAGGACCGAGGACTAGAATGGAACAGGCCAGGAGGAAGACAGCCAATATGATAGTCTGGCGCTCTCTCTTCCAAACCTCTACACCTCACGGCAGAAGGGGAACGACTAAGTAAGTAAGTAAAAAAAAAACTTGTTTGAAAGGTGACAAAAGAATTATTCCACCACAAAAGTCTGAAAATAGAGGAGATAACGGTAATATTTCAAGTAAAGGCCTGTCTGATCAATATAAAGTATTTTCAAATAAAATTTATAATAATTCCAGCAACTACTTCACTAATTTTTGTGGGTCCACACTCGGCGTAAAGCCTTGCTGAGAGCTGAGGTTTTCATGCTTAATCAAAATGTGTCTCACTGGCTGTTGTTATCCCATGCTGTTGTAGGATTTTTGTAACTAATGCGTGTCGTATTATTTAAAGTTCCGGAGAAGGTCTCCGTGGCCAAAGTATACACTAGGGGATAGTCCAACAACACGAATCAGCATAACTGCAGTGAGCTGACAAACACCTCCTTCACAATTTACAAATATGCAGTTTATTATACTTGACACAAAGCTCCATGAAATCAGTTCTCGCTCAAAGGCAAATGCAGTAATAAGTAGTTGTCCAGTCCGTTCACTATCAAACGCTGGTCAATGGCAATCATACAAACTTTATTATTCATAGTCCAAGGGACATCTTCATGAATAGATATACATTTCCTGAATATAATAAACCATGGAGACCTCAACTAAGTATATTGATGTCCTGGTGATGGAATGATGCAGGAAAAACACAGTATACTGCAGGAGCTCAATACATATACCTCCGTTCACATTCAAACACAAGTCGCATCCCTTCTTGCAGATGATCACTTCACTTCTGCTTCAAAATGTTCGCGTCTGCCTTTACACCATATTGGCATGACGTCACTTCCTTTATTAATAAGTAAGTCCGTATAAAATTATCAGAAAAGGAGCCCTGTCGAGCCAACCATTATACCAACTGTGACAGACAACTCAGCCGTCCCTGAATTTGTTAGATGATGGTAAGAACCCTCTCATAACATCGGTACCCCTGAAGTGTTGGATGATATGGTACGACCCTTCGTAACGACCCCTTCGCATAGCATCAGTGCCCCCGAATATTGTGGTAACTTTTCGTCAAATGGGATTTTTTTTTCACCTGGACTCATTAGCTATGCAACCTTTCCACGCAGATGGTCAACACGTTTGCTGATTAATATGTGGACAGTTTATCTACCGTTCATTCTGGTCATCGCATTGATTTAAGGAGAGGTTAAATCACGCCCACGGATGTCTCTTGAGCAATCATATGCAGTTATTTTCATTAACTTGGCCAGTGGGGGGCGTTGCCAGCATCAAACGATAGTAGCGACCATGATCAAAGACACAGGGGGGGATCTCAGGAAAGACTAGCGGCACGCTATCAAAAATGCAGTAGTGGTCCCTGAAATGAACGACGCAAGTTCCTGCCAGCATTTCGCATCCCTGTGTTAACCACAGAACCGATCGCAGTGGACGCGAACAGGAAAGCCGAAGCCGACGCAGCGAGCGGAGATATGGAAACCCAGGGGCGGCATCTCTCCTTAATCTGGCGGTCAGAACCCCAAAAGTCTCATGAGATCTAAAAAGGTGTCAAAATTTAACATGTCCCACTCATCTTACATTCCATTTTAGATATATACAGACCATGAAGAAATGCATTTTATCACTCGTTGGCCAGACCTTGACAGAAGCACTAGCTATATTTGAAATCGTGTTAGATTTTCCCCTGGATTTTCATATATATATTTGCAGTGAATTCTATTCTGTGCAAAACGGTAAAATATAATTGTGTAAAGTGATCAGTGGTCTAGTTCATCCATTCTATTTCACTGGATTTTGTGTTAATTTAAATCTATTAAATTAAACCATCTCAATAGTTCCAGTTGTAAATGTAATGATATATCTATTATATTATTTCAAAAGATAATAGATGCTTAAATGCTTAAATTAACTTTTAAAAGTCGCGAAGGAATTTATAACTAATTGAGTTAAGTCATATATATAGAGGTGTGTTTTAACCATTTAAACTGGCGAAGTGTCTTCTTAAATATATAATTAAATACGCGAGTGTATATTATAGTCTTAACGGGAAATTCATCGCGCTTTAGAATGTTATTTGATTTTTTGGTATATTACATGTTTTTTTCTTTCATACAGAGTGATCGTAAACTGCTATCCCAGCAATAAAGAAATCATCTTAAAACTTCTAGACATATTGATGAAACATTTTAAATTTAATCTTGTGGCGGTCCGATGCGGCCTAGCTATCATAATTACATGAAAGAAAGCCTACCCAAGAATATTTAAAAAGAAACCATCAAATTAAATTACAATCTGTAAGATAAACTGGAAGATGAACAGTGCCAGTAGCGATATTTTATTTACTGCCCTACTGTGAGGGAGTACATATTTACCTGAACTGTGACTCGGCCTAGTTTTTCCTCACTGGATTTAAAACCTACCAGTCAGTTGCTATCATCACGCCTTGAAGGAATTTTACCTCCAGCAGCGAAATTAAAGAGACCACTCCATCCTCACCCCTGTGTTGAATTGTGTCAGTGCCATCCCATAGACTCCTTTTTATATAATAAAATACAAGAACTCTTAGGCTTCAAGTCCGGCGATAAGTGGGAATATTTGCTATCAGCAAACCTCGCTACATCTGGGGCGGGACATCGAAGTACCAGACATTTTCATATGTCAAGAGTGTAATTGCTGTTTATATAATTCTATGGATTGTCTGATGCTGCAATCGGTAAGTGTGTGTGAGTTTATGAGTGTGGGCCCTCACGCGCGTGCATGAATGACAGGAGATTTAGCTTTTGAAAACCATTTGTTAACTTGCCTACCGGGTAATACATTTTTCTGTATACCCTGCATTGTTCCTTTAAGTGGGATATTTTGTTAACTCTGTTTAAACCCCCCCCCCCCCTTTTTCATTTGCTTAGTAAAGGGAAGAACAATTGGGAATAACAGGATTTTTGTCTACCACCCATACCTAATATTGTAACACCTCTTTCAGAGTAATTAAATTCACTGTTAGGTTACATTACCTATGTTCCTGATAACTATCTATCTTTGGACTGGGTTTATCTTTGTCTAATAAGCGGGAAGGGCTTAGTCGATACCAATCTTCTTCACCCCCTCCCCAACTTGTTATTTGTATTTTCTGTACTTATGATATTTTTTATGTAACACTTGATATTTGTTTGTGATTTGATTTTTTAAGGTTAATAAACAGCCTAAACTTATTTAGTACTGTGTTGGAATACCCAAAGCCCAAAATTTCCCCTATCTGTTTAATATAGTTTGTATTCACGTGCGTCTGTGTGTTTGAAGCACCAAATCGGTGTGAGCGCAGGGGCGTGTCTGGAAACTGGCAAATAATTGTTTGACCAGGAGAGTGAAGAGAAGATTGAGAGGAATGATTTGTCGTAAATAAGTCTGTCCTTACTCTCCCCAGCACTCTGTGAAGCAACTATTTACTCTCTACATTTTCTATCACTGAGCTTTCACCACCATTCTCCACTCTAAACAGGACCACTATTTCTAAGACTCTTTCTCTCAAAATAAATTACGACACCGACATAATCGTGATGAATTTGAATCATAACAGTAACACTGTTTGTCCATCTGCCATTTGGTCTTTCCAGCGCGAGATCTTCTACTGCCATAGGCACATTGTGGTAATCAATCAGGCTCCATTCCCATGACATGGCCAACCACTTAATTATCTGTCTCTGTATACATCTGATGCAGGATGTGGTTCCTACAATATTGCTGATGTCATAATTTTTCATTCTTTCTCTGTTGGTAACATTTATGGCAGTAAATTTAAAAAATAAATAAAAAGTATACATAATCATCAAACCAAAGAAAGCATAACTCATACCTTCATCTTCTCACTTTTGTAAATAATCAACATGGAAGGCTTGCACACACACCACAACTTTGTCCAGCTTTTTAATGTTCCCCGAACCTTCAGCCAGTCAGACATCAGAACAAAGGACTGATCAGATGCAGAGTTCATGATCTCTCTTGCCACTTCCTTTTTCTGACTGCGATAATTTTTCTTCTTTTCCTGGAACAGATAAAACCATACAACAATTCTATAAACTATAATAAGCAGATACAATACAATATCCATATTAAATACCGAATTGGCATGAAAAGCTGAACATGCACAGAGGTACAACACTTCTGACTAAAATTGTTCACTTCTGAGATATAGCAGCAAGAGGAAAACACTTATTATTAATTACCTCATGTATGCAGGCTGAGAAATGATGGACCAGAAAGGCTAACAGTTGGGCCTCACTTGAGTCAAGGAAGCATGCTCCTCCATGCCTTTCTTTATATTAAAGTTTGTTTTAACCCTTCTTATCCAACAATATTGGGTCTCACATGTTAAATAACCTGGGCCTCATCTGAGCTCTTGGAGGGCCTGCATGTATGACCCTTCATAAACTGATGCTTCAGATGGGTCCTAAAAATTTGGGGCCATGAGAGAGCCAGAATAGAAATTATTGAGATAGACCAAAATAATTACACAAAACAAGATTCTGCGGAGTAATTGAATAACAACAAGTGAGAGTCAGAAAAGAAAACACTGAAATATAACAAAATAATAAAACAAAACAAGATTCTGCTGAGTAATAGAATAATGGCACGAGAGAGTCAGAAAAGAAAACATTGGGACAAAATAAAATAAAATCAACCAAGATTCTGATGGGTAGTAACAGTATAATGACATGAGAGAGTCAGAAATCAAAACATTCCGAGGGAAAACAAAATTGTACTGTGTAACCACATAATGACATGAGATAGCCAAAAATGAAAATATTAGGATAGAACAAAGCAATACCAAACAAGATTCTGCTGAGTATTAGAATAATGGCATGAGACAGAAATGTCATGGCCTCAAAACCCAGCCCCTGGAGACCTGAGTGGAAAGGTCCCAATTACGACGTTTTGGCCATGTCTGCAGAATGAGAAGATGGGATACCATAACAAATATGGGAAACCTAGAGCCAGGGATCCATACCTCCAGGATGACCCAGAGTTCGCTGGGAGCAGCATGGAAACTGCAGGCAAAATGAACAGGAAGAGGAGCATACAAACGAAGAAATGAAGAAAAAACAGTAATTAGGACAAAAATGAATGAATGGAGGATAAATCTGAGGAAAAAATGAGAAAGATCAGATAACAAGAAATTGTAATAAGCTGCTCATGCGCAAAATGAAGCCAATAATGGTAATCAACAGATGACACTGGCCTCTTTTCAGAACACTACCAACAGAAAACATGAGATAATTAACTACCAAAGTAGTTCATTAAAGGCCACAGAGTTAGCTACTTTCTTTATTCGCAATGTGGTACATAAATGTTAAAAGTACCATGCTCTTGCCTTTGCCTAATGATGTATAAAGATGTCATTCTACGACTTCCAGCTCTTAATGTTATGTACCTAGTCTGCAACTGAATCTTCACTGTCATCCTTATCTCAGTTTCAATCAATTCTACCAGCTGTAACGAAGCTTTTGAAGCTTCCTCTTCTCAGGATTTCCTAATGAAACTAACAGGTTATAACACAGCGAATCAATCTTTGCTGTTGTTGTTGTCAAACAGGACAAAATTCTACTGCCACAATAATCGTCTACACTGTGCATGATAATCATCATTTTCCTTTGTGCTCCTTATGAAGCATGGGAGCCAGCACTGCAGCTGGTCACCTTGTAGAAAGCTTGCCCCAAGCATTTACATGCTCCTGCAGCAGTGGTTCCTGTGGCAATGTTTTGCATAATGAGGTTGCCAGCCCCCCTTGCACAACCTCATATTAGTGGCCTTGTACGACATGCCTGAAGGATTAGTAGTCCTATTCTTTCTTTGTCTCATCAGAGACCCCCCCCCCCCCATGAACTAGGGGGGAGAGGGGGGGTACACTCTACATACAACATATAAAACTAATTGAAGGTAAAATGTAAACTCTGATCATTTATTTAACTCTTATACAATAGAACTGCCTACAAAGCACATAATGAGTTTGTTAAATATGACAAAATTTACACCACATATAGTAACCAACAAACACATTACGGGTTTACCATGCTGACGATCTCTCTTCTAATGTGAAAACTCTTCCACATAGAATTCTTGCATGGACATTCACAAACACTGTATAAAATATGAACGCTGAGCAACTAAAATTGCACAAGTAAATTGCACAACCTGTAAATGATACGTATTTTCTTCTTTAAATAACCACATTTCACTTCCATTATCTAATATTGTGAAACATGACACTACAAGTAGCCATATTTGTGAACCAACTAGCCCTGTATTTGCTATGTTGTACTGGAAGGGAAAAAAATCAATAACTCGGTGCAGTGTGTATTGATCTGTTCTAAGCTGCCTTACAGTACATAAAAGAGACTTGGCAACAAGATATATATTCTGTCCTTACCTTGAGTGACTCCCTCTTGGAAACTTTGCTTCCAGACATGGCCAGCTTTTCACCAGTCTGTGGGTGTTGGGGAGAGAATAAGAAATAGACAAACAGGGGCACTAAATATAGAACTAGCACAGCATTTCTGTGTGTGTGCACATGTGCACATAGGCATCTGTGTTCATGTGTGTAGACCACAGCATTTCTGTGTGTGTGCACATGTGCACATAGGCATCTGTGTTCATATGTGTAGACCACAACAATGCTGCATTGTCCATGGTTCATATTTAAGTGTCTTCAGCACTATTAAAGTTTTTATGGTTTAACCTTTTTTACAGGATGGGTAACCAGTCCCATGTTCAAACCTCCTTAGTTGCTTCTTTACAACATGCATGGTAGGTAACAGTGTTACTATTCTTTGCTCCCCATTAGGGCCCGGTAACACACAGGTCAGGAAGACCTGGCATAAGTTTGTTAAAGACATCTGGTCCTTGGGAAGTTAAAGGCGAAGAAAGAAGAAGAGCCATTAAGAATGACACATTGCTCTGATGATGATGATTGCCTTCTTTAAACAAGACAGAATATATATGCATTTGCTTGCATAATATAATTCAGGTTCGTTTGCATTGCTGATTTATTAGTAATAATTATTTAAGATTACACAATGTGACATGACAGGAAATACAAAATGATTGGTCATTAGTACACAGTAAAAGGTGCTAGTGTGGACACAAACATTGCCAAGCAGATGGTAAAAGGTAGTCCCATAGGAGATACTGACATAGGGGAGTGGAAGTGTTAGAGACTTCACCATACTAGGTCCAGCATCGAGAGGTGAGGTGACCAGTTCCCTTCCTCGCTGCCTTTTCCTTCCTTGACTCTGGTCAAGTACCCATTTACAGTTGGGAAGACTGGAGCGTGTTGGTAACTTGATTCAAACCCCGCACTTCTGCCGCAAGAGACTAGCGCTCTAACCACTCTGTCAATCAAACGCTCAAGCAGATGGTGTAGTCTCATAATGTTAAATAAACTCATGTGTCGTCATAATTTTTTAAAACTCACGTTTACTGGTATTTAAAATGAGAAGACATGAAACTTTTGGATGAATTGAAAAAAAATAAACCTTTTAAATTTAAGCTGTGCAACTCAATTAAAATGCTTACATTATTTAGATTAAATTTTAAATTAGATGACACGTTTTTACCAAATTAAATCAATTTAAAATGTGTGTGTTACACTGTAATGAAAACTGTCTGCATAAAACATAAATTTATTATAAAGAATCAACAGTTATGTCTAGTGCTTATTAGTATTATTTCTTAATAATGCTTTTCACAATGCAAGAGCAAGTGAAACTACTTGATATCTGGTCACAAAATGAAAATGCAGCAAGAAAAACAAAGTTGGAAGACCAGACAACAATATCAAAATAAGAATGCACAAGGCATGAGATTTCCCAGCATTATGAAATATATGGAAATCAGAAGAAAATCAAGTCCAACACAAAAATAAGAATCTTCAACTCAAATGTCAATTCAATCCTCTTGCATGGCTGCAAAATATGGAGAACAACAATGACAATGAGAAAGTTAGAGAATTTCATAAATGGATGCTTGCACAGAATAGAAGGATTGAAATAGTATGACAAGATCACTAATGTGGTACTGTTATGTGGTGCCTAGCTGGCAGGGTGGATAGAGTGATTCGCTTCTGTAGCTAGGCGTTGTTGCTGTTTGGATGGTGCTGGGTTCAATTCTCAAATGAGCCTATCACTTCTGTTGTTTTTCTGTTGTCTAATTTTCTACTTCTTTATTTCTCACGAGTGACTGAAACATACCTTTATGCGTGTAATATTTATTTATTTCAGATCCAAACCTCAGAGATAAGATATCTGAAGAAGGTGGCTGAAGTAATAGGAAGAGCCATGGTCCGCAACCAGATGATACATCAAGGCCTAAAAACCCAGCCCCTGCAGACGCAAGTAGAACAGTCCCAACTACGATGGTTTGGTCATGTCTGCAGAATGGGAGAAGATCCGCTACCACAACAAGTATGGGAAACTAAGAGCCAGGGATCCAGACCTCCAGGACGACCCAGTGACAACATTAGACAATCTCTAAAGGACCGAGGACTAGAATGGAACCAGGCCAGGTGGAAGACAGCTGATAGGATAGTACGGCGCTCTCTCTTTCAAATCTCTACACCTCACGGTAGAAGAGGAACAACTAAGTAAGTTATATTTATTTATTTACTGTTATGCTGCATTTCAGAGGCAAACAGGAAATCTTACTTGGAAGTATTTGTGGCCCAGAAGGAATTCGGTATTCGTGCCTTCGTGTTTTTATGTTATGATGTGTTTTGTTTTAATAATAGACACGATTCATTATCGCCATCTGTGTGTCTGAAAAGGTTATGTCTCAAATGTTAGTCAAGTGGCTCTTTTATATACAGCTGGTTTGTGTCTATGGATTAGAAATCTATTGCTATATGAAGTACCGACTCACATTATATTGGAATAAGATAAGACTTTCTATGAGAAATAATATGTGGATGTCGTGGAAAGAAATACCGTAAAATCTCGTGTATAATACGCACAATTTGTATCATTTTTGCCCGCTAAAACTCGGGTGCGTATTATACGCGAGTTCTAAAATATACGTCATTTTCTATATCGAAAGTAACCTACATTGAAAAGTCTGTAAAGTTTTTGTCACAATTTGACAGTGAAAATGGCGCGAAATTGAATGTGCCATGTGTTTTCTTATGTGTCAGACATTGTTGCAAAACGCATTTCGCACTCTTGGTCTTCAATCTGTTTTGATATTAAGCTTGGTTGTGAAGTTTGTCATTTTATTATTTTGAGCCCTAAAAATGAATTCGAGAAAATGTTATACTGCAGCAGAAAATCTCTTAGTGGTAAAATATGCAGAATCTAACGGCAATCGGGCAGCAAGCTGACATTTTTCCATTAACGAGTGGAACATTCGATTATGGCGAAAAAACAAAGAGGCGCTGCAAGTGTTGCCTAGTAAGAAAAAGGCGAATCGTGGGTCACCACCAGATCTTCCAGACCTATAAAAAACATTATTGGAGTGGGTAGTGGATAGAAGGCAACAAGGCATCGGTGTTTCATGCATTGAAATCCGACTTAAAGCTCTGGAACTTAAAAAATCTCGTACAGGCACAACAGCATGTAAAGCGTCATATGGATGGGCAGTTCGTTTTATGAAGCGACATGGTCTTTCAGTTCGTCGAACAACTACTATCGCGCAGCATCTTCCAGACGACCACGAAAAAAAGCTTCTCGAGTTCCAAAAGTTCGTAATCAAATTGAGAAAAGAACATATCTATGACCTTGCACAGATTGGAAACGCCGATCAAACGCCTCTGACTTTCGATATGCCGTGCGACAGGACCGTAGACACGAAAGGCATAAAAACTGTGTCTATATGTACAACTGGACACGAGAAGTCTCACTTCACCGTTATGTTAGCGTGTACTGCAGATGGAAGAAAGTTGCCGCCTTTCATAATTTTTAAGAGAAAGACTCGACCAATAGGAGTACAATTTCCGAAAGGTGTACACATCCGTGTTCATGCTAAAGGATGGATGGATGAAGCACTAGCCATTGATTGGTTAAAATGTGTTTGGGCAACACGTCCAGGTGGTCTACGAAAACAATCTTCCGTGTTGGTGCTCGACTCGTTTCGGTGTCATCGAATGCCTTCTATCCAGAAGAAAATAAAGAAAATCAAATCTGATCTGGTTATAATTCCAGGCGGCATGACCCGTGTGGTGAAGTGGGATGTTATAAATATTTATAGGGGACTTAGTGTACTGACTGAGATCAGCTGTGAAGGTATCTATATCTAATGAGAGTAGTGTATTATAGATAACCTTACTTGCTGCCACATATGGTTGTTCGTCCATCACGGGTGATGAAGACCACTCTGTTCATCCAATTATTTAAGAATATGTTAGGTTAGTCTATGGGTACGAAGGTGACTGAAGAGCCCGATGCGGGCCTGGAAAGATCTTGGACAGTGTGGACAGGGAATGTTTGCTTCATGTGAAGGTTTTATTTCACGGTCCTTTCTAGCTTGTCTCCGCTGTTCCGCTGCTGCTCTTCTGGATGATTCACATGCTGCTGCACCTTTACGAAGAGATGTGCGCCAAGCAGTTCGGTCTTGCGCAGCAGCTTCCCATGTGTCTGGGTTTATGTCAAAGGTTTTTAATGACGTCTTTAACGTGTCTTTGAAGCGCTTCTTTTGGCCACCATGGGAGCGTTTACCCTTCTGCATCTCACCATAAAAGAGTATCTTTGGCAGTCGATGGTCTGGCATGCGGACTACATGACCTGCCCAGCGAATTTGTGACTGCATCAGAATAGTATCAATACTAGGGATACCAGCTCTGTCAAGAACGGCGGTATCCGGGACCTTGTCTTGCCATTTGATGTTCATTATCTTCCTGAGACAGACTGTATGGAAGTGGTTTAGCTTCTTTACGTGGCGCCTGTATACAGTCCATGTTTCACATGCATATAGCAGCACTGGAAGCACCGCAGCTCTGTACACCTTCAGCTTTGTCTGTAGACTAATGCCACTTCGATGCCAAACGTTGGTGTATAGTCTGCCAAATGTGCTGCTGGCTTTGGAGATCCTGGTGTTCACCTCATCATCAATGACAATGTTCTGGGATAGTGTGCTACCAAGGTATGTGAATCTGTTCACAACATTCAGTTTCTCACCATTAACCTTGATGACTGGCTCAGTATAAACTGTGCCAGGAGCTGGTTGGTACATGATTTCTGTTTTCTTCGTGTTGATGGTAAGCCCAAAGTGTAGATCTGCTCACTTAGGGCTGCCCAATTTGTTTCCACACTTTGGCCGTCTAGCGAGATAGATTTGAGACGGTCTTCTAAGGTGTCAGTAAATGACTGTTTGATTTTTGTCTTCTTTAGTTTGGTAACATCCAGCCTCTTTTGAGTTTTCTTCCCCTGAGGGCGCCTGGCTGGTTGGATACGAATTTTAAGTTTAGATACAATGAGGCGATGATCAGTCCAGCATTCGGCACCACACATGGACTTGGTCACCCGGACATCTTGCCTGTCCTTCTTCCTAACAATTACATAGTCAATTAGGTGCCAATGCTTTGAGCGAGGGTGCATCCAGGAGGTCCTGTTGCGGGTAGGAAGTCGAAAAATGGTGTTGGTGACAAGGAGGTCATGTTCTGCGCAAGTCTGGAGGAGACGAAGTCCATTACTGTTACAGCGACCCACGCCGTACCTACCAATAGTGCCATTCCAGGAGATGTTATCTGAGCCTACTCTTGCATTAAAGTCACCAAGAATGATGAGCTTATCTGCTTTAGGAACTGATGCAATGACTGCATGTAGTTCTTCGTAAAACTTATCCTTGACATCATCCTGGTTTGTCATAGTTGGTGCATACGCGCTAATGATGGTGGCATGTTTTCTTCCATAGAACAGAGGGATCTTGACCGTCATGAGTCGGTCATTTATTCCCCCGCGGTAAGCTGGTTAGGTAATGGTGAAGCAGGCAATGTTTAGGGCACCTTTTCTAGCCCCTTCCTCATGCCATGGAGGTGAGCAGTGCTTTCCTAAAGAGGGCTGCTCAGACACTCAGGGGGCTGCCGAATCCCACTGCTGCTCCGATCAGTGGAAGACGACCATATGGCCTGAGCCGCCTGTGTGTAGGTCTGCGACTGCGACTGCCAGCGTACCCACGCCTGCCGCTTCGCCGCTCGCCCATCGCCACAGGACTTGTTGTGAGTGGATGGATGAATGGATGAATGGATGAAAGAGTGACTTGCGCGGTGATTTGGATTAAAGTGAGGAAGAGTTGCGCAATTCGTCGACCTCACTCTCTCGCCTGGGTCCATCTCAATCCAGTGGCAAGACAAGTCAAGACGACTGGAGATGAAGTCAGGTGCAGTGGATGACCAGGGCTTTCTACGTGCCTCGCCGTGCTCCTTACGCTCCACAGCGCGTTGCTGGTAATCGCCGTCATGCCCGTTGAACCAACAGGTGGTTTCTTCCGCGCAGTCTATCGAATCCAGTCTTCGCATGCATGGGTAGGCAGACCCTAACTCACCAAAGGTTTATAACCATTCGGCTACCCTCACCTAGTTTAGCCGGCCTGTCAAAGCCGTTGTCCGGGGGTGGCCGCTGTCGCATGCTGACAGCTACGAGGAGCCACAGGTGAGAGCTGGATGCCAGGTTTGGACCAAAGGTGGCTGAGCTGCCCTGAAAAGGGCATGACAGCTCCTTCACCAGAGGTACTACCAATACCTGACTTCCCAACACCCCCTGCCACATATATATATATCTCAGTCAGAATTATTCTGGAATAGTGTGATGACTACGTTATATGTCTAGGGTATGTGTATGATGAAGTGTAAGTCAAAACAACAACAGACAGATAAACAATTTAATTTATTCCACTACACTTGACAACACTGTGACACTCACATACATAAAACACTCTACAAGGATATCTTAAAGGAGTCACTGATAACTTTTCAAATAACAATATGAATTCATTGCTGTCATGAATGAATATGTGTCCTGATTCAAATACAAAGGGAACCAGGAATCACAATCAATTTCAATTTATATGTACAGAATTTATCAATATGAATATTGTAGTGACATATATTATTAAAAGTATCCTATGTGTGTCAGTTGTGTAGTAGTAATATGAGGTAATACTGGTTTTGTTTTGTTCAAGCTCTGTTGGTATTTGTCATCATGACTTCAATAGTTTGTCTTTATTGGAACTAGTATTGGAGATGTTCTCAGTTCCTGATATTAAAACAATTTACTTCCCCTCTTAAGTTTATGTTACAATGTTATTTTAAGATGGAGGGACATAATGTTGAGCTCAGCTGGCCACATCAGCTTATCTTGCGTGATGGCGGCAGGAACAGACTCCTCTGCTCGATTTCTCCCCTGGGCTCTGGAGACACCTCACTGATAGCTAAATGGACCAAGGAGTATGCTGTCCGACTCTGGATTTCAGCAAAGCTCTGACCAGGTGATGCTCAATAACGTCAAGACCACGGTCCCTAAAAACAAGAAGGATGTACCTTCTACGTCATAACCAACTTATACTCTCTTTCTACACTGATCACAATACATCACAAACATTGAGTTCAGAGCGTTAGGCCAACTGTCAGCTTCATCTGAAATACTTTATACCAGTATTAACCTCCTTAATGGTTACTACGCCTCTGCAATTCCAGCATTATTTCTTTCTAGTCAATCATCTAGGTGTCAGTGTACTGTTTGGCCATTCCATGCCGTTTTACTTTCCTCCGACACCTTCTGTTCAGGCTGGAGCATTATAGGCTTTACATCATGTTTGCTACTGAACTACACATATATACAGGCATAAATTAACAATTTACATTCAATTTTCATTAAAAGATACTGAATATTTCAAACCTACCACAATTCATGGAAATACACAGATACGTTGACTAGCAATGAATTCTGGCACAAATACTGGCACAAATTCCCATCTGCTTATGTTCCAGGCTTTTATTTAGCAAAAATATGAGCTGGCTTCAACGCACTGTTGCTTTATCAAGCTTATTTGAACTAGTGGTCTCGAACTAACGCTCCTAAGTGATTATATCAGCGAGTCTGGCCAATGGAGCCACGTTTCGACAAGTGTTTGAAAAAATTTTTCCTTCCTACGTCTCCCCTAACAACCAAGGATAGCATTTATAGTCCGACTAATCGTGTTTAGCCTTACATATCATTCCAGCCAATCAGTTCAAATGTAACTTGTGGCCCATTTCCCGTACAATGAAGGTTTAAAAAATCTACCACTGAGCGATTCTGATTTTGGGTGTTGTCTGACAGCACCATCATTTTATTTTGGCTATAACTTGTTAATTCCTAGACTATTTGCGTAACGTTTTACATATTCTTTGTCAGCAAGCCCTAAGGAACCCAAATATACAAATTTAAAAGAGCTAAGTGGCTGCGTTCAAAATATGCATTTTTCTTCTACCTCCTGTTTCGAAGATGTGCTGTCTGGGTACTGTAATGTTTTCAAACGTAAACCCATCTAATGTTATCTTTTCTAATAAGAGTTTTTCAGGATTTAAAAACCTAACTCTGGGAAGGTTAGTGTGTTTATCACTGTCCGTCCGAAAAAGTTAGTGCATGTGGCCTTACACGCGTGATAGTAGTAATTGTGTATCGCGTTACGCTTGTTGGGGTGGCATTAATAGCGAGACGCGTGTTTAATTTTGCATGCGTTCCTGATTTTCATTCGCCCCTCTCTCTTTCTATTTGAGTACATCTGTTCGTTCGTTTTGGTAACGTAATATAATTAATGTTAGGATTAATTTAGGTCATTACGCAGTCTGCCTCTCAATGTTTTTCTTAGAAATGCAATACCCGTTTTAATGTGTTGTGGAAACGCTTGTATTTATGCAGTGGCTTATATTTAACGTGGAAACGTTACAATTTGCAGACGAAGCATAAAACAAGGGGGGATTTCGAGTACATTCTTTGTGACAGCACTGTTATTTTACCATTGCTCTTTTCTTTATTAGAATTTATTTGTTAGACTTTATATTTACCTGATAATTTATATATGTGGATTAGAATATTTCACGAAAACCCGTCTGTTGCAGTCTTTAGACGTCGCTGTTAATAAGCCGATGAAAGATGATATCCGTCGTAAATGGAATGCATGGTTCAGCGACGGTAATCACACATATACCGCTGGTGGCCTTAGGCGTCCACCGACTCTCACAGATGTCGCAGAGTGGGTACTTACTGCTTGGAAGGAATTAGATAAGACTATAATTCAACAGGGCTTCCTCAAATGTTGTATTTCGAATAAACTTGACGGCAGCGAGGACGACGATTTGTGGGAGAAAGAACAGGTGTCATCAGATGAAGATGATGGCGATATTTATTATGATGGCACTGACTCGACAACACTAGATGAGCTTTTTTCTAGTGATAGTGATGACGAGGGAGTCCAAAGTACTTAAAATTTAGGTGTTGCGTACCTATTTCTGTTTGTTATTATACTTTCAGTTTTTTAATAAATGTTTCATAAAATAAAATCTTGAAAAATTATGATGCGTATTATACACGAATTTCAATTTTACCAGAAAATTTTGGGCTAAATCAAGCATACGTATTATACACGAGATTTTACAGTAAGCTTGTTGTAAGGAATATTATGTTGATAAAGTGAACATGACACTTATAAAATATGAACAGTGGACACATGTTGAAGCTGATTGTAAATTAAATGTCTTGGATCAGAAACACTGAGTTGGATTTCACATTAAAGGTGGCTGGTCTCTACTCACCCTTTTATCAAGGTGTCTCGTTTATACATTTTCTACTACATATAATATTATGCACCGATAATGACTGTGAGTCATACATTAGATATTTTGACGTCCATCTTACTTATATGAACAGACCAACTAACAGTCATTTAACAGGTACCAATGAAAAGAATCAGACAAATACCTGTGAAATAAGAAGTGAAAAAAGACACTGGCTTTGGTATACCTGTCAACCTGTACGAATTTTTCGTACAATGTACGTATTTTTGATACTTTTAGCAGTGCACGGCCGTACAGACTCGTTGTACGGATTTTCCCCCCTCCCCCCAAAAAAATTCTAAAAATATTTTCCAACCCAAGTTTGTTTTAATTTTAAATCTGAAAATATTTTCTAGCCCAGGTTTTTTTAAAACCAATTTTTTTTTTTAATTCCGGGAATCTCGGCGTCTGTTTTTAAACTGAGGTCTCTCCCAGCAACCAATCAGATCCTTTTATACCCAACAATTCGGCAAAAACTTTGAATTCGGCCTAAAACACTTTCGGTTTTCAGCGTGACATGACATTTTTTTTAAAGATGCCTGTTATCAGCCACGCTTGTCAAGACACTTCGACGTCATTTTGTTTTGAAAAGCTAAGTACTTATAACTTGGTTAAACATTGCTGTTGTTTTACTTTGTTGCAATTTAATCGCTGTCTTAATCTTTCCAGTTATATCTTGCCCTTCAGTATTTGTCCGATAAATTAAAGTCATAATATTCTGTGTAGGCCCTACATAACTAGAAAAAAAAGTTTGTTTGCATTAAGTAGGCCTTCTTTATTCCAGGGGTCGAGATTCACTGCTTTATTTTTTAATAAAGTGGCGATCTATTATCACTGGTCTAGGCTACCAACTTTTAAATAATAATTTTGTAAATTTATGGTAGTACGTTTTTTCTTCCTAGATTTGATATTTTGTTCATAATTTTGTTAATTTTTTATTTTTTGCTGTTAGCTGTTTGCTTTGCTTCGTTGTATTTTATTTTTGTCGTTCTCTTAATCTTTCCAGTTATATTTTGACCATTTAAATATTTCCAATAAATTAATATCATAAAACTTTGTGTAGGCCCTACAAAAGTAGAAAAAAAAAGTTTATTTGCATTGAGTAGGCCTACCTACTTTAATCCAGCGGTCGAGATTCGCTGCTTTATTTTTTAATAAAGTGGCAATCTAAGTGGCAAATCTAATTTTTATGGAGCTACGTTTTTCTTATTAGATTTGATATTCTGTTCATAATTTGGTAATTTATTTTTTTGCTGTTAGCTTTTTGCGTTGCTTAGTTTTTTTTTTTTTTTCGTTCTCTTAATCTTTCCTGTTATATTTTGATCATTTAAATATTTCCAATAAATTAATGTCATAATATTCTGTGTCGGCCCTACATAACTAGAAAAGAAATTTGTTTGCGTAAACTTCGCTGCTTTATTTTTCAATAAAAAAATCCACACAGATTGCAGGAGGTCCATGAATGCAGAGACACTCACTACTTTTTTACAGTGTAAGATTAACATTGATACATGCTGTGCAGACTTTAAGCCCACAAATGCAATTCTGCAAAGTTTTGGGGTCCGGCGTACAGGTTTTTGTCTCAGGAGGTTGACAGGTATACTTTGGAGAGGATATCCACTGGGGAAGCCAGTTAATAGCATAAAAGGGACTCCTTTTTCTGGAATCCCATGGTAACATAAATAAAGGGAGTCTGAAAAATACATGGACAATGGAAATGGTGACAGAGGGCACTGAAAGACCTAGAACGGATGGCACCAGACAGGAAAGCTTGGACTCTATTTGCTGAAGGCCTGTGCTCGATACAGAGCTAAATGGTAATGAACTGTTGAATACTTTTATTCTGGGACTATGTGTACCAAGAGTTGCCCATAGTCAGTTATGACTGAAGGGGGCTACTACTACTATGTGTACCAAGAGTTGTCCATAGTCAGTTATGACTGAAGGGGGCTACTACTACTATGTGTACCAAGAGTTGCCCATAGTCAGTTATGACTGAAGGGGGCTACTACTACTATATATACCAAGAGTTTTCCATTGTCAGGTATGACTGAAGGGGGCTACTACTACTACTACCATATATACCAAGAGTTTTCCATTGTCAGGTATGACTGAAGGGGGCTACTACTACTATATATACCAAGAAAAGTCTGCTACAATAATGACAGGGATAAACATTTATTTACATGTTTCAAGAGGAGGGTTCAAATATCTTTTAAGAGGTATCTAGTGGTGGCTATTAGAGTTTGAGTTAACTTGTAGACTCCGGTACTGTGTTATATACACACCCAACAATGCAGTTCTCCCCCCCCCCCCCCCCCCCCCCCCCCCCCCGCAGGAAGCTTGCACAAACTGTTCACATGATCTTGTAGTGGTGGTTTCTTCAGCAATTAGTTTACATGTAACAACTTATTATTAGTCATCTTGCACAACATGCCTGAGACAGCTTTAGTCTTATTATTTTTTTGCATCATAGCAGACACCCACCCCCCAACCCAAACATCACTGGGCTCCAATATACAAGATGCCCACAAAATTGTGCATCAAAGCAAGAAGAGTTTACCATAACTTAATTTTTTTTTTTAATTTAAAAACCATGATCCTATACTACGAAGAATGCACTGACATTTTGTGTGTGTGTGTGTGTGTGTGTGTATACAGCAACTGTCTTACTGGTACAGTGGTTACAGTACTTGCCGTTCACGGCAAAGTTAGTTGGTTCTGGGTTCTAAACCTGCACCAGACCACTAGGTCTTTGATATTTGGACAAGACGCCTTAATGTAACTGACGGACTTAGTATCTAGGCTGACCTAGACATGCCTCACCAAAATGAGCCAAAAACTCCTATTTTAAAAAAAAACTTGGTAGAATACAGATTCAGACTACCTAGCTGTAAATGGGTACCTGACTCTGCTCTTGAGATAGGGATAGCAAAGATGAAGGGAACTGGCGACCCCACCTCAAAAATGCTGAGCCTAGTATAGTTAAGTCTTCGACAATTCATTCCCCTACTTTAGTAACTGTCCTTTACCTTTTATAGCAAATCCATTCTTAAAGTCTACTATTTTTGTTGTCTGTGGACATCTTTTTTAATAAATTTTGCCTTATTTTGTTGAAGCGCCACTCCGTTCAACCTAGACACATGGTTCATCAGTTATATAAGGGTACATGTTCAAATATATAAGACATTTTGGTCTGGTGTTAATATTGATCCCACTGGACATCCGTATTTATTCAGTGAAAGAGGTTTGCAATATCTTAATTAAATAAGGAATTCAAAATGGGGTCTCTCCATCCACCCAGATATTATTTCATCAATAAAAATCTATGTTTTCTATGACATTTTTTGGCATTGCTAGGATGTTGTTTTTTTGTTGTTGTTGAACAAATGATGTAACCATAGTGACAAACAAATGATGTAACCATAGTGACAAACAAATGATGTAACCATAGTGACAAACACATAATGTAACCATAGTGACAAACAGTATTGTTTCCTGTGATGTATGACTGTGTAGTTCCCAGGGTTCTCTGAAGAGACAAAGAAAGAATAGGCTGACTACACACTCAGGCATGTCGTACAAGGCAGCATATATGAGGATGTGCATGGGGCTTCCAACTCATAATGCAGAAAAACCAACTGCCAACAGAAACCACTGCTGCAAGAGAGAGTGTGACTCGTTGATGCTGGCTTTCTGCAGAACCAGCTGCAGTGGGGGCTCCATTCTCCATAAGAAGCACAAAGGGAAGTGGTGATGGCTCTGTGCAAAGTATGTTCTGGTCCCTGCTGTATATAACTTACTGTTAAGTCCTTTTTACGCGTGGGAGTTAAGTGTGTGAGACTTTCATATGCCAGTCTGATTTTGATAGACACACACGTGAGCGCATCTGATATAGATGTACTTTGTTTAAATAGTTATGCGTACTTTTTTGCATCATCTTTGAATGCAGATGATGCACTTTTGTTGCGTCGATTTGTTGCGACACAAATCATACCCTTGAGGCTTTATGATATAGTAATCGTCCAAGACAGACGTACTTTTGCGTTCTTCCTTTAAAATTGTAGAGAAGACATTTGAATTTAATATGCATATATATATATATATATATATATATATATATATATATATATATATATATATATATATATATATATATATATATATATATATATATATATATATATATATATATATATATATATATATATATATATTGAAAAGCGGAGAAGCTAATTCCTGATGTACTTTTCCGGGAAGCTTTCAAGTTATTATACTGTTGCCAGAATATGGCTGATTTTCGTCGTCTCACGCCTCAGAGACCAATGGCTCTGTATGCTATGGTAGAACTTCAATTGTACCAGTGATGTTCAACGGCTAGTGCGTCCCTCTAGCATCAGACGCGATAATGTTCAGGATTGATTTATGTACCTGAAGATGTGAACACATGGTTCCTCCGCAATCACCATGTATTTTTGTCCGTTGACCTTCAGCGCTTATGAATCGGTGATGTCAATCAAACGGCTGTCTTAATACTTATTGCATAATGTATGATGTTCTACCATGAAGTAACTACATTTTAACCATTTGTCTACCAGTGATGTTATTGTCTTCGTCTACCAACAATAAAATCGAATCGTCAATTAAATGTACAACATGGGTCCAGTGTACATTGCTAACCGTTGGTCAAGTTGATGACCCATCTTTTCAGTGTTGTTGACCTCATCACCATTGACATACCTGTTTTCGACCCACATCAATATCTATTCGCGTTGTTGAATTTGTTGGCCACCTATAATAAGCCCGACTTAGCTGACAACACTCTTGTCAGCCGTGACAGCTAACAGTGCCACTATCAAGACACACCCGGTGCACGCAACAATTGGTGGCCAGCACACTCAAATTATTTCATATTTTTTCTTACGCCTTTATTTTATGCAGCGCTTTGCGCGTCCTACTTCTCACGCTATTGTTTTATTCGGATAATTTTGTCACCCTATGTTGTTACTCGTGTCATCTACCTCTTGCTGCACCGGGTGTTCTTGATAGTGGCACTGTTACCTGACACAGCTGACAAGAGTGTTGTCAGATAAGTCGGGCTTATTATATGTGGCCGACAAATTCAACAACGCGAATAGATATTGATGTGGGTCGAAAACAGGTATGTCAATGGTGATGAGGTCAACAACACTGAAAAATGGGTCATCAACTTGACCAACGGTTAGCAATGTACACTGGACCCATGTTGTATATTTAATTGACGATTCGATTTTATTGTAGGTAGACGAAGACAATAACATCACTGGTAGACAAATGGTTCAAATGTAGTTACTTCATGGTAGAACATCATACATTATGCAATAAGTGTTAAGACAGCCGTTTGATTGACATCACCGATTCATAAGCGCTGAAGATCAACGGCTTGACAAAAATACATGGTGATTGCGGAGGAACCATGTGTTCACATCTTCAGGTATATAAATCAATCCTGAATATTATCGCGTCTGATGCTAGAGGGACGCACTAGCTATTGAACATCACTGGTACAATTGAAGTTCTACCATAGAATACAGAGCCATTGGTCTCTGAGGCGTGAGACGACGAAAATCAGCCATATTCTGGCAACAATATAATAACTTGAAAGCTTCCCGGAAAAGTACATCAGGAATTAGCTTCTCCGCTTTTCAATATATATATATATATATATATATATATATATATATATATATATATATATATATATATATATATATATATATATATATATATATATATATATATACATATTAAATTCAAATGTCTTCTCTACAATTTTAGAGGAAGAACGCAAAAGTACGTCCGTCTTGGACGATTACTATATCATAAAGCCTCAAGGGTATGATTTGTATCGCAACAAATCGACGCAACAAAAGTGCGTCATCTGCATTCAAAGATGATGCAGAAAAGTACGCAAAACTATTTAAACAAAGTACATCTATATCAGATGCGCTCACATGTGTGTCTATTAAAATTAGACTGGCATGTGAAAGTCTCACACACTTAACTCCCACGCGTAAAAAGGACTTAACAATATACGTTGCCCCCAGGAGAAAAAAAAAATAAAAGCAGAGCTTTTATTTTTTTTATAAATATACCGGAGAAGTAAATCAAAGTCCATTTTACAATAATCAATCATACCTTGAACAACTTTCTGTCCAAGGAGTCGGTGCTATCCAATGGAGAGTCACATAGCTGGACCTTTCTGCTGGGTTTGTCAGTACAGTCACCATCTAGGGAGCCTGTAACAGATACAAGAAATATTTCAACACTTAAGACTACAAAAAAAAAGGACTTCTACCAGTCAGAAAGGCAGAAAGTTTGAGCGACAAAAAAATATCAGCAAATTACATGGTCCCACCTTTTGTTACAAGTGGTCCGTGAATCTGATGACGGGAGGGAATCTTTCAGCCGAGAGAAAGTAAACAAGGTGGGGAAGTCAACAAAAACATTATGAACAAGACAGAATAATGGGTAGGAATAATTACAAAAGCCCAAGTTCTTAACATATAAAAATAAAACTAACCGTTTATTAATGATTATGTGAAACGTAAGCAGATATCATGTAAGTCTGTAATTTATGACATAAAAAATAAAAGCAAATAAACGAAACCCCAAAAAAAAAAAAACAGATTCTGTGATTATGAAATATTGTCCCCCACTGAAAAGGCAGACGCAGACAAACTCCCCAAAGAAGAAGGACAGAAAATCCAAACAGAAGGCATATGAAGAAATAAAAGCAATAATCGGAAATACCTATAGAGAAAAATGGCAGAAGGAACATCCAGACTCCGATAATACAGCACCATACTATATATTACCAAGAAAAGATCAACGGATAATTTTCAAACTAAGAACCGGCCATTGCAGACTCAGATACCATTTCCTCAACAAAATAAAAATCAGACAGACAGATGTGTATCCACTTGGGGAGGACAAACAAATAGTAGAAAATGCAAACACAGATGGATCAGCAACAAATGCAACAGAAAATGGAGGTGGGGGTGTCTTTCTGACCTTAAGCACTGGTGCAGAAAAAAGGCTGTCAGTGGCAACAGGACAATTCTCAAGTAACTTCAGAGCAGAGGTTATATTGACAGAAGAAAGCACAGAGAGACAAGTTGCATTCTTTACTGGTGCACAGTCGGTAATTGCAACGTTGAAAAGCCAAAATAATACAGACCTTGATGACCTCAGAATAATGCTCCACAAACTTTGTCAACGATTCAAAAGTGTTGTGATCCAATGGGTCCCATCTCATTGTAACATCACCGGCAATGAAGAGGCTGACAGAATGGCAAAAGAAGGTTCACATCTACCTCGGCTTGATGCAAGCATAACTTTCGAGGAGGCAAAGAGTGTTATCAGAATCAGATACAGAAACAAATGGAATGTAGAACATCCAGGTCACACACAGAATGATGCTTACTACCAGCTCCACAGAAGAGAACAAGTGGTAATCTTCAGACTCCGCACTGGGCACAAAAAAACTGAGATACCATCTATTCAACAAGCTAAAGATAGGAACTACCGATCAGTGTAACTGTAGCACTGATAAAATGAATGCTGAACATCTGCTTCAAAGTTGCCCTTTATATGCGGTACAGAGAAGCGCATATTGCCGACGCCAGCTCCTTCTGTGGAAAAGCTTTACGGGGATTCAAATAGCCTCAAACTGACTGCTGCTTTCTTTGAGAATATTCAAGTGGACGTCTGAGAGTGTACGAAGAAGAAGAAGAAGAAGAAGAAGAAGAAGAAGAAGAAGAAGAAGAAGAAGAAGAAGAAGAAGAAGAAGAAGAAGAAGAAGATGTACTCCAAAACTGTCGTCTCCATGAGAGGAACAGGGTGTCAGCGTGGCCTTTTCCGACCCAGTTGAGTGACAAACATTATCGTGACGAGAAACGTCTGAGACAAGATTACCAGCTTTATACGATAGATAGATGTGATTATTTAAGAGCGAACAACGAAGAAGAAGACGAATTTAGAGATCAAAATAAAACACGGCTGGCTGTTTAAAAGGGGTAAAGTTTAAAAAAAAGGGGGGGGGGAGAGAGGGTTGGATATAGATAAGGGATATAAACCTTTTAAAGAAAGAGCGTTAATTTCACACGCGCGTACTGGCAAACACATTATCCCTGTTATTAGCAAATAACAGAAATGTCAGCAGGAAAAAAACTGATCAAGCTGATACCAGACTTGTAATTAGCACAGATTTCTAAATGAAATTGAGACTGTCGCCATTTTTTTATGTCGCAACATATAAGCTACATAAATCCAGGAAATGTATCCATCAAATAAATCTAATCCCAACTTTACAGACTCAACTAAACTTAGCGACATCTGTCAGACTTAACTTAATACTTCTGACACGGGGTTGCCTGCCTCTCCCTTTCATGACTCTGGCGAATGACGTGCGTAACATTTTGTCCTTTAACAACTAACTTTTGGTAACCCATGTGAATACCTTACATGAAGATTAGTTCACTCTTTCATGTCGCCTCCCATACATCCATTAAACAATGAAACTATCAAAATTCTATCAATCCTCTGAGTAGTAACTCAGGAGAAACATTGTCTCAGCCCAGTGTCTGTCATCAAGAAACGTAAATACGCCTCTCATCAGGCATTTTCGCACAATAGAGAATTTTCAGATTGCCCACCACTCCTAACAGTGGCTAAGGCAACTGAATGTTCGTGAAACTCTGAATGTTGATACGATTCCGGAACACTATAGGTTGGCTAAATTTCTGACTGACAGGTCTATCCAAAAAAATGTAGGTTTGCATTTTACATAATTAAGCATGAACATTTCTCGATCTCGCAATATCGCCATAAGTTGAGATTTCACTGACATGGTATGTCATCATTTGGTCGTGACTGTTTCGACGGTCCTGCATTCAGCTTTGGTCACAACAAGAAATAAAATGATGCTTTTATAGCCATGACGTTGGATACATGATCGTGTATTTAGACACACTGTTGTAGATTTGTGTTTCAGTTGTACGCAATAAATAAATAACAGTCCTGTTCTAAACTAAATAGAAAGTTAAGAACTCGTAGAAAGAAAGAAAGAAAGAAAGAAAGAAAGAATAATAAAAACAAAGAACGAAAGAAAGAAAGCAAACAAGAAAGAAAGATAGAGACAGAGTCGACAGACATAGATCAGGATTCCTTTTTTTTCCTTTCTTTTAGAAAGGCTGCGACATAAAGATGAGGATACAAACTCCATAATAAATATAGAACATAATAATATTTATAACACTGACAGATGACAGTCACGTTTTCACCAAAAAATAACATTTACAGCTCAGCACACATAAAGACTCCAACCTGTAGAGACATTTGTGACGATGTTCTCAAACTTTTCAGATTTGCCGTGAAAAGACCAGGTCCGCATCAGCTTAAACCGGCCTTTTTTGGCAAGGCCTAGCTTGATCACAGGGTCACACAGAGCCTCGGTTGACATAGTCATTTTTAATCCGTAGCGAAGTAAGCGTCCAGGTCTTACACCGTTTCTAAAAGACTGTTGTCCAACACTTCCAGGAATAACGCGTAAACTATCACCTAATTATATGGTGACCTGACACTTTCTATTTATTTCACATCTTAAACGGCTGTCAACAGTATATTTGTCCCGTTTAATTATTGACTGCTTTTAGAAACAGGAAACAAGATAACAAATGAGCGAAACTAGAATGTTAATGACTTGGTATTATTTCACACTGATGAAATCATAGAACAGTCTCAGTTAAGATGGTTTGGCCATGTCTGCAGAATGGGAGAAGATCGGCTACCACAACAAATATGGGAAACCAAGAGCTAGGGATCTAAACCTCCAGGACGATCCAGAGTTCGCTGGGAGGACAACATTAGACAATCTCTGAAGGCCCGAGGACTAGATTGGAACCAGACCAGGGGGAAGAAAGACAGCCGAGAGAATAGTATGGCCCTCTCTCTGACAAACTACACCCCATGGTATAAGAGGAACGATAAGGAAGCCAAAATGATAAGTAGAAAGTTCATAGATCAACTAACAAAACAAAGTCTGGCCGTCTACACTGATGGATCCAAGGGTCATAGTGGGCAACTAGGTGCAGGAGTAGTAATACCACAGTGGGGAATTAAAAAGAGTTACAGTGTAACTGAAGGGGCTTCGATTTTCACCGCAGAGATGGTAGCAATTCTAAAAAGTTTAGAAATAATCGAAGATAACCCATCAGAAGCTGTTACGATATTTACAGACTCACTATCATCACTACAAGCACTAGAACACCCAGGTAAATGTAGCAGGCCAGACATAAAGGAAGAAATTCTAGCAATTAATACATCACTAGGGAACAGAGGATGTAGTGTGAGACTAATGTGGGTTCCAGCACACATAGGTATAGCTGATAACGAGTTGGCAGACCAGAACGCCAAGAATGGAAGAATAAGTAAAAACAATATAAGAGCAGGACTGGGAAGGTCGGAGATCAAGAGCCAAGTGAAGATAACTATAAACGAGGAATGGAAGACAACATGGAAGAACAGTAAAAAAGGCAGACACGCGTTCAAACTGCTGAAAGAACCAACAAGAACGTGCCAGGTCAGAGAAGAATTAAAGATACCATCGAACAAAAAACTGTGGCGTCTCCGTCTCGGTGCAGCATACTTTATGATAGAGGAACCACACTGCCAAGAATGTCAGGAAGAGAATGACATAGACCACTACCTGATCCACTGTAAAAAGTACGAACAACAAAGGCTTGAATTAAAAACTTACTATAGAAATCACAATATACTGTAGACATGACAGGTGATAAGGTTTTACGTATAGATGCCCCAGGAGATGCCCAATCAATACTTAAAAGATATATACATAAAAAAGGAAAACATATAAAGTTAGTACTTCATAGAAATTAAGCAACAAGAACTAGCAAATCATTTTAAAAAAAAACAGAAAAAAAAAACTTACTAACTACTCATAGGACAAGGAAAGACAATGAGTTTTTTAAAAAAATACAACAATTCAAAAAGAACAAATACTAATACAAATTAAAAACAAGGGTAAAGGACAATAGTTATCTATAAACAATACAAAAGAGAAAATAAAATGGACAAATACTAATATAAATAAAAATCAGCAACTGCAAAAGACAATTGTTATTTAAATTGAATACAAAATTAGTAAATAAAATGACACTAAATACCCCAATTATAACCAATTTTCAGGTTGAACAGGGTAGACCAAGATGAATCGAGAAGAGGCAATAACGGTCAGCTGTTAAGTGCCCGCTCTCCACCCATCACTTCTTCTTTCAAACAACAACAACAACGTAAGAAACCATCTGAGCTAAATCAGTGATCCTCAACATTTTTTTTTTTGCAGTTACCATTTGAGCTAGCAACCCCCCCCCCCCCCCCCCCCCCCCCCCCCCCCCCCCCCCAAAATGTCATGAAAAACGAAAGCTCATCAAAGAATAAAAAATTAATATTTTACTGACACATTAATTAACAAATGGATTTTAATTGCCTATATTTTAAAGGGACAAATTATAATTTACCGAACACGTAACAAGGTATAGGTTAAAGAAGAAAGTCTCAGTATGGCTGATGCAGTCTATTTCTTTATCACCTTTCAGAGGTTTGACAAAAAGCATGTGAATACTGCAGCTCTGGAGTCAGATCCAACTTATTTATTGCCTCGATTTCAAACTTACAGCGGATTGGCTGTTGCAAACGGAAGAAGAAGACTGAAAACTCTTCAGAGACTATCCGGCATTCATCATCAGCTTCTTCGCCAAAAATGTAACCAGATTATAAATCTAAAAGTATTATTTTCAGTTCGTTATTTTCTCGCAGGCCAATGAACTTTACTTTTGTTCGTCTGTAATGATTCTTTCTTCCACCGGGGAAAAAAAAGTGTCACAACTCATGTATTCATTTAGCTATGCTCCAAATCTGGAAAGTAGCCCCCTCTTCCCATTGAACTCTTTTATGGAAATTACTGTGCTGAATAACTTCACAAATGAATGAACACTTTTCCTTTGGTCCATTCCAGAACCGCTGAACCTGGACACATTAATAGCATCACCTTTACGACCGTACAGCTAAATCTGGTTTAACAAAGCTGTGAACATTTTATGAGCTATGAAAATATTCACCATATTTCCATGTAGTAAAAGATTCAGCTTACTGATCCCAGCTAAATTAGAAAAAAAAATATTCGAAATAGGACATATGTGTGAACCATTATTTTCAGATGATATTTCTTCTCACAGCTCCATAAGGCGTTATAAGAATGTTCCTATGATTATCAGTTGACTTCTGCACGGAAGAAAATCATACTGAATTTGGTTGTTAAGTCTGTGCACAAGGCTTTAAAAATTCTTTAGTTACTGTTTGGGACATGATCAACCGATCCTTAAGATCAGGAAGGGGTGAGTTCACAACCAAATCATATCAACGAAGCACGCAGCGGGTTGTCACAATGACAGTACTCGAAATCCCCCTTCTTTTCTACTTCGTCGGCAAATTGTAACGCTTTCACGTTGATATTAAAGGCCTTCTGCAACATACACGCGTTTCCCAAACACACAATAAAATGTGCTGCCTTTCTAAGAAAAACCTTGAAATATGCAAGTTGACCTAAATTTTAAATTCCATTCATGTCTTTTTCTACACTATGTTACCAAAAACAAAAGACAGATGGACTAAAGGATAGCGAGAAGGGAGAGGCAGAAAGCCGAACACTAAACACGCGTCGCGCGATACACAAATGCTGCCATCACGCGTGTAAGACTACATGCACTAACTTTTTTTCGGACGGACAGTGATAAATTCACTACCCTTCCCAGAGTTAGGTTTTAAAATCACAAAAAACGCTTATTAGGAAAGATAACAATAGATGGGTTTACGTTTGAAAACATTACAGTACCCAGACAGCACATCTTCGAAACAGGAGGTAGAAGGAATTGCATATTTTGAACGCAGCCACGTAGCTCTTTTAAATTTAGATATTTGGGTTCCTTAGGGCTTGCTGACAAAGAATATGTAAAACGTTACGCAAATAGTCCAGGAATTAATAAATTATAACCAAAATAAAATAGTGGGGATGCCTGACAACATGGAATCATTTCTGCTCATAAAATTTTTTTATAACGTGTTTGAAAAAACCTTACGTTACAGAAATAGCCTACCATGTAAACTCCAAATTGATTGGAGCGCAACAAATGAAAGACTAACCACGATTGGTCGGGCTATAAATACTATCTTGGTTGTTAGGGAGACGTAGGAAGGTAACATTTTTTCAAACACTTGTCGAAACGTGGCTCGATTGGCCAGACTCGCTGATATAATCACTTAGGAGCGTTAGTTCGAAACCACTTGTTTAAATAAGCTTGATAAAGCAACAGTGCGTTGAAGCCAGCTCATATTTTTGCTAAATAAAAGCCTGGAACATAAGCAGATGGGAATTTGTGCCAGTAAATGTGCCAGAATTCATTGCTAATCAACGTATCTGTGTTTATTCTATGAATTGTGGTAAGCTTGAACCATTCAGTATCTTTTAATGAAAATTGAATGTGAATTGTTAATTTATGCCTGTATATATATGTGTAGTTCAGTGGCAAACAGGAGATAAAGCCTATAATGCTCCAGCCTGAACAGAGGGTGTCGGAGGAAAGTAAAACGGCATGGAATGGCCAAATAGTACACTGACACCTGGATGATTGACTAGAAAGAAATAATGCTGGAAGTGCAGAGGCGTGGTAACCATTAAGGAGGTAAATACTGGTATAAAGTATTTCAGATGAAGCTGACAGTTGGCCTAACGCTCTGAACTCAATGTTTGTGATGTATTGTGATCAGTGTAAAAAGAGAGTATAAGTTAGTTATGAAGTAGAAGGTACATCCTTCTTGTTTACAGGGACCGTGGTCTTGATGGTATTGAGCAGCACCTGGTCAGAGCTTTGCTGAATCCAGAGTCGGACAGCATACTCCTTGGTCCATTTAGCTATCAGTGAGGTGTCTCCAGAGCCGAGGGGAGAGTCGAGCAGAGGAGTCTGTTCCTGCCGCCATCACGCCAGATAAGCTGATTTGGCCAGCTGAGCTCAAAATTATGTCCCCTCATCTTGAAATGACTTTGTAAAAATAACATTCAGAGGGGAATTTAATTGTCTTAATATCAGGAACTGAGAACATCTCCAATACTAGTCCCTAAAGACAAACTATTGAAGTCATGATGACAAATACCAACAGAGCTTGAACAAAACAAAACCAGTATTACCTCATATTACTACTACACAACTGACACACATAGGATATTTTTAATAACATATGTCACTACAATATTCATATTGATAAATTCTGTACATATAACTTGTAATTTAAATTGATTGTGATTCCTGGTTCCCTTTGTAGTTGAATCAGGACACATATTCATTCATGCCAGCAATGAATACATATTGTTATTTGAAAAGTTATCAGTGACTCCTTAAGATATTCTCATAGAGTGTTATATGTATGTGAGTGTCACAGTGTTGTCAAGAGTAGTGGATTAAATTACATTGTTTATCTGTCTGTTGTTGTGACTTACACTTCATCATACACATACCCTAGACACATAACGTAGTCATCACACTATTCCAGAATAATTCTGACTGAGATATATAGATATGTGGTAGCAAGTAAGGTTATCTATAACACACTACTCTTAATAGATATAGATACCTTCACAGCTGATCTCAGTCAGTACACTAAGTCCCCTATAAATATTTATAACATCCCACTTCACCACAAACACGTGAGCCTAAAATTAATGTCTATCCTTGAAGGGGTCTAGGGGCGGAAAGAAATTCAGGCAGTGCTTGAGGGCCACAGCAGTAATGGGCCCACACTCACTTCAAGCCTTCTATTCTAGTCTAGTCAAGTAAACTATCGCTTCTGGCAGCTGACACCTGTCATAAACTAAGACTATACTTCAGGTACTAAGATAAGGAACATTGGTCTTTAACTAATACATACCAAAACATCCTGTCACGTGCCATCCGTTCAAGGCATTTCCAAGTCTTCTTTGCCCCTTTCAAGTCTCTCTCCAGTTCTCTTCTCCGTGAGTTTTTTCGATGTCCCTCTACTTCTCTTACCTTTGTGAGTCCACAACAAGGACTACCTTAGTGATGCTATCAACAGGTTTGTTCAGTCTATGTACCATCTAACGCCAGCATCTTCTTCTCACCTCTTGCTCCACTGTCACTTGCCTGGTTCCTGTCATCAGTTCCACACTGGGTAATCGTATCATACCACTACCCTTGCTATTCAAGATTTTACTCACGATTCTACTCAAGATGCGACATTACTGTTGCATTGGACATCGATTCTATCCAATCAATATTCTCGGAATTCTAACAGTCACTTATTGTGACATTTTTGCCATTGAAAAGTCAAGAGCTCGCAAGCTAAAATGAGAAAGAAAACATCGTAGACAGAAAATGCTAAATGTTTTAGGGAACCAAGCTGATTTCTGCTGCTTTAATGAGCCAGCTAATGGGGTATTTTTGTTTAAACCTTATTATAAATACTGGCCTGTGAATGATTATCTAATTATATGGGCAACCTTACAATCTCATTAAAGGTCAAGGTTGTCCCATAGCAGATACTGCCGTAGGGGTGTGAAGTGTTAGAGACTTCACCATACAAGGTCCAGCATCGAGAGGCGCGTGGGGTGACCAGTTCCCTGCCCCGCTGCCTTCTGCCCTAACTCAAAGAATAGAGTCAAGTACCCATTTACAGCTGGGTAGACTGGAGCGTGTCTGTTCCGTGATTCGAACCAGGCACCTTTGCCGCGAGAGACTAGCGCTCTAACAACTCGGCCAGTCGGACGCTCACTATCTCATTATGTTCACATAATCAAAACCTGGTACGCTTCATTTATTTATCCGAATTTAAAATGAGTCGCATTAGGCATCAAATATTTTTTTGTCAAAATCTAGACTGATATTTATTGCTTCAACTCTTGTTCTGTACCGTTGTTTGCTCATATTTTAGCATATCTCCTTTTCGAGCGACACAATCACTGATTGTCAATGGGTTGTCTTTCTCCTTTGGGCTTGAATGTCCAACATCATTTTGCTTGAATTCTGTTATTTGATGATTGTCCACTATTTCAGTACTTTCTTTTCCCCACTTTTTTAGAATCTGTCTTTTTTTTTTTTTTTTTTTTGCTTATATTTTGTTTCGTATTCTATTTACCTGTTTTTGTGCTGCTTCGTCCTTCACAAACTATGTCAACGATTCAAAAATGTTGTGATCCAATTGATCCCATCTCACTGTAACATCACTGGCAATGAAGAGGCTCACACATTGGAAAAGAAAGGCGGAAAGCTACCTCAGCCTGATACAAGCATAACTTTCGAGGTGGCAAAGAGTTTTATCGGAATCAGATACATAAACAAATGGGATGCAGAGTATCCAGGTCACACGCACAAAATGATGCTTACTACCAGCTCAACACAAGAGAACAAGTGGTAATCTTCAGACTCCGCACGGGCCACAACAGATGGAGATGCCATCTATTCAACAAGCTAAAGACAGGAACTACCGACGAGTGTAACTGTGGCACTGATAACATGACAGCTGAACATGTGCTTCAAAGATGCCCAACATACGCGCATATGGCCGACACCAGTACCATTCGTGGAAAAACTCAACGGGGATACAAATAACTTCAAGTTGACAACGCTTTCTTTGAAAACGTTCAAGTAGACGTCTGAGAGTGAACGAAGAAGATGAAAACTTCCGAAATTTCTTGGCAAGATTTTACGCAGGCCATCGGTGGATATCTCCTCATGACATCATTTGGCTTTGTTACTTCATTTTCTATTTTCATTATTGTTGAATTTCTTGAGTTTTGCTTGTTCCGTATTTTTGCATTTTTTAATCTTTCCGTTTCATACATCATATCGGTTTTTAATCATTTTCCTACGTGTTTACAGTGTCCATTGCCTTTGTTGACCTCTCATTATTTATCTTTGACGCCTGTTTGTGACTATGGCTGACGAAGGGTGAACCTTGCAGGAAAACGTCCCGTGTTTTCTGTATTTGTAAAATTGATTCCATACTATTTTATTTTTTAATTTATATATTACATTGATTGCCTGTATCCCATCTAAGTGACACGTTTACACGTCTTCTACATTTTTGTCTACCAATCCTACCTTCGAGGTTGTTTTTGAGTACACTCTAGCTGACAAGCACAGGGGAAGAACATGAAGATGGTAAATAAGTTTTGTTTTTAATCAAGTTTGGCCTAGTCACAATGTATGTGAATAAGTAGAACAGATGTTTCCTAAAGGAACAAGAATAAAAAACTTTAGGAAGGAAAACCAATGGGATATCAAAGAGCAGACCACAATAAATATATATAAATAAAATTTTGTTTCACTACAACTTCATCATCATCATCAGCTGCCATCTCCACGTCGAAGATCAGCTACAATGGATCTCCAACGTCTTCTGTCTCGTGTCTTGATGGTGCACTCTGATAGACTCCTTCCTGTCCCTCTCTTGATGTTATCTTCTCACTTATAGCACTGTCTTCCTCTTGCACGTTTGCCTTCAACTCTGCCTTCTATTATGGTCTTCTGTCTTTTAACATGGCCAAAATATTTTAGCTGTCCAATTTTGGTCTCCTTCATCAATTCTCTTTTCATTCCTAGGTTTTCTTCTTCTTCTTCTTCTTTGATCCTTAGCCGCCGACCGTCAAAGCAGTCAGTGGCCATTACGCTGGTGGCGTCTTGTAGGTCAACAACAAATTGATTCCACTTTCCTCGGTCGGCGGCCATCCTTCGTACAGTGCCCCAACTCTGGTTCATTCTTTGCATCTCAGCCTCCACAGTCCTCCGCCAGGTTGTTTTTGGTCGGCCTCTCTTTCGTTTTCCTTCAGGGGTCCAAAGCATAGCTGTTCTTGTGATGGCATCGGGGTCTCTTCTCAGGACATGGCCAACCCAGCTCCAGCGTTTTCTAGGACCTCTTTATTTGTTTTCTTCTCTTTCCATTCTGTTTTCAATACAACACATTCATGCCAAATACGTGGGCGGGAAGACACAGGGAGGGCGGGAAAACCCCTCACAAGATCATAACATTACAAGAAAATAAAAATTCTACTGATAAAATCCAATCACGACATTGATCGCTCGCCAAATGACGTCACGACCATGTTAACAGATGGTCGTTCAAGGTCGCGCGTGCATAAACTATCGGCGGATGTCACTGCATCACCAATAATCAACAATTTCTCAAATGTCACGATGAAAATAAAAGGTTGCAATCTATACCCAAATCACGGCATGCTGAGACACACAACTTGTTTTTACATGTTGTCATTAAGACACAGATTCAATTTGTTCTGCGTACCACATTACTATTATCCCAACGCACTCCAAAAGTGAGAAGCATTAAGAAAATAATATTAATTACATCGACTGCCCTAATTTCTATCAATCAATCATTAGCCTTTTAGCTCTTTCCTTCAACAAAGACATGCCAAGGCCTCCTGTCACGTGCTATCAGCTGAACGCCTTTCCATGTTTTCCTCATCACTTGGGTTTTCCGTCTCTAACTTTCTTCTCCGTGTGTTCTTCGCTCTTCCTCTACTTCGCTTGCCCTGCGGGTTCAAGAGCCAGAACCGCCTGGTAATGCTATCAAGAGCTTTCCTCAATGCTTTAGCTGACCTATCCATGTTGTTTGCTGAAGTTTTTGTGGCTAAATGTTTTCTATAGTATGGGGTACCTGGTCCCATTCCTAACCCTCCTTAATAGCTTCTGAAGACACGAATGGTAGGTTACAAAGTTACTATTTTTAGCTGTCCTTTCAAGCCCCGGTAACGCACGGTTGCGCCTTAATTTGAAGTGGTTTTATCTTCTCTGTCTCCTATCTTTGTCTTATCTCCGCTAAAACCCCGCCTCATCAAATTCTGTTTTGCTTATGACGACAGCATTGCAATTAATTATAAGAAAGAAAAAATTTCAAAGACAATATTTTGTAGACAACACATAAACACACATATACCTATATAAGTGTTTACTCCACATTCTCCAGACAGCAATAAATTAAAGTAATCAATCAATCAATTAATTAATTAATCATCACTATTGTCGTGTTTTGGTCTGTCTTACAGCACGGTCATATTTACCGCACGCAATACTATAGGAAAACGGACCGATACAATAACCAATGAAAACGTTCCATTCTCTAGTGTGTATAATGAAACCTTTTAGGCTTAACATAGAGGCACATTTTGTGTAAATGATAGTAAGAATTTATTTAATTTCATAAGAACTAAAGAAGTATCACCGGAAAGGATTATGTAATTCATCAACGGGAATGTTACTTTAGAGGTAGGTGTAAACACTTTATCGAATAATATTATAGTAAGATAGAAATATCGAATAAACGAGTTGTGTTACATCAGGATAAGTCAAACTTAGCTAGTTAAAGCATGCATACATTTAAATGCATTGTGCAAACTAAATAATTTATAGATAGATCGATACAAAATAATTCACAGTGTAAGTCCACCTTTAAATGACCAAAATCGTCCCATAAATAAGGAAGATAATTGAAAAACTAGATTTTATACATTGTACCGAAGACAAAATTATGCCTCATTTTGGGATCCTTTACTCCTTTTTACACCCATGTCATCTGATACGCCGGAGTCGTGACTATAAAAGACCTTGCCCTTGGCCATTTGACGCCACTTTTAAAAATTCAAAACCACTAGCTGCCCAGAAAGAAGCGGTAAACTGTAATCGTATTGTACCTTTGCCAACCGCATCTGTTGCATTGCAGCCAGCCACCATTGTTCAACTGCCTGGCAATTCACTGAAGTGTTCGACCACGGCAGGAGAGTGTGGGATTTTCTACTTTAAGAGATAAGTGGCCTTATATAGCCTCTGGTCAGTAGATTCAACCAAGATAGCACTACAATAAAATATAAATATATTTCTAACATCTCAGTGGAGGATGAATTTAAGGACAATATAAATCCACTCTATCCTCACAGTCAAACTCATTTATATTGTATTAAATTTAAAATTATTCATCAGTGTGGAAGACAATGGAAACTTCAATACAAGATTATGTTTCATAAATTTAGGTTTCTATGCTTATTTATTTCAAGCTGTAAATACCTTTGAGTTTTCCTAAGTTACCTAACCAAAAGAGAACAGGGTTAGGTACATAAATTGTAAATACATAAATATCAACAGACTTGCTGAATTATTTGAATTAAAGTTTTCAAGTTTGTTTGATATTTAATTTAGATTGATAGATAGACTATATTATATACCCCTAGAACAACTTGTCAACATAAACAACACATAATACCAAAGAAGAATCTTCGAAAGGGGCAAATAGATTTTCAGGACATAGCCTTTCAACGCCTGGAGGTTTATACAGCTGGATTCTACCTTTGATGTCAGTACACCCTGATTCTTTTCCAGAAAAGGGGGTATTTCTTGTAAGACCAGTCTCTTACCTGGCACTATCCTGGTATCATCTGATACATCTTTTTGTCCAGGATAACTTACAATTTTATAACATCACAAACCTTTCATGACAACTATTTTCCGTAGCGCTCCTTATGGAACATGGAACTACCACTGTTGCTGGTCCTCGTGCAGCAGTCCTACACCAAGTATTCACGCGCTCGTACAGCGGTGGTTTCTGTGGCAATTTATTTTATACTAGTGTGAAAGTCCGTCATAAGACGGGAATTAAATTCAAAATCACCAATATCTAACGGCAATTTTACTTATTTAAAAGTATTTTTTTTAAACTCTGTGCATCACCACAGTACACGAACTACGTAGCAGCAGCGAGGATCCCAATGTGTGAATACGGGATCACACATTCTATAAATAGTTTTGTGCACACCGTCATTTGCGCACTTTTCTTTGGTAAGTGTTACTATTTTCGGGAGAGTACAAATAAGGGGAACAATACAATTAATGTCTAACTTTCCACCAAAGTTGCATCCCTTAGCATTAGTGGGATTTTATATTTGTTTTATGATAAGGCTGCCAGCCCCCCATGCCCAACCGCAGTCGCCTTAGACGAAATGCTTGAGGGCGCAGCAGTCTTCGTTATTTCTTTGTCTCTTCAGATACCCCCGGGAAATATACGGCGCGACAAATCACTACATGACACAAAGCCCTCACACATCTAGAATATTCTTACTAAGTGTGATCCAGAAATGATAAAATTATATAACTTGAACAGAATCCAACCACAACACACTGCAGAGTGCCAGTATGTACCTACCCCTATAAAACTATTGACCACCACCTCTTAGAATGCCCAGCACTCTATGATGTTAGTAAAATGCTCTTTCACCCGAGGCCAGCTAAACGGAACACATTATTATGGAGCAAAACAACAAGTTGCGAGCACACCCAGCTACCACTACATGGTATTGGGCCGAAGGGCGAGAGCCCAAACGTTGCTGAATCAATAATAACAACATGTACGCACCATTAATATATCTTGGCAGTAACATAGACAAAGATGGAGGAACGGACAGATATATCAAAATAAGAATGCAACAGGTAAAAGAAGCTTTCACTGCATTTGAAAATAAATGGAAATCAAAAGAAATGAAGCCCATCACAAAATAAGAATCTTCTACTCAAATGTCAAGGCAGTCTTACTGTATGGCTCTAAAACACGAAGAACAACAACAAAAGCGACAACCAACAAGTCTCAGACTTTCATAAATGAGTACTCGCGAAGAATAGAAGAAATGAAAAGCGGGAACTGGTGGAAATAACGAGTCAAATAATTGTGGAAACCGTAGAAGACGCCAGACCGGGATAGGAAACCCAACGAGGAAACCTGATGACAGCATTACGAGGCGGTCGTTGGCCTGGAATGCCAATGGTAAGGACAACTGTAAGACACATGGAGAAGGGAACTGGAGACATAATTTAAAAGGAATAATGAAGGCATTGGACTGATCTTGAACGGAGGACATTGTACAGAAGAGCTGAGCGTAAATTTACCGAGGACTGTAACAATTAACATTCACACCATTGACGTCTGCTGAAGGCATTCACACTCCTCGACATATAATAAGGGAGAATGAGCACCCATGGGTTTGCCCGGAATGCAGTGATGTCGATTCTGTTCAACAATAACAATGGATAGAAGTGAGGATATAAACAAATAGGAAATGACTTTTCAATCACCCTGTATATTGTAATAACAGCAACCCACAATCCAACACAAGCGCGTTTATACCACGAGACACAGGTGGTGAACTGTGCGATATCCTTGAACCTAATTCATCTACAGGAAATCATAAATTGTTCATTTTATCAGTTACTGGTTGCTTCTTTTTTTAAAAACTTATTACAGATGTTTAGCACAGGCGTCAGTCAGCACAGGGAGGAGCCATATCATAAACTTGTTTTAACACCAGAGCACTGCAATTCAGGACACGACCGTTTCCCATGCATACATTTTGCGAAAGGTAAAAATGACCTACTCAGCTTAAAACCATAGAATATGTTACGTGCACGACATTTTAACTCACATATTTTATGACAGATACATTTTACTGACAACAATTTGAAGCCATGTAAAACTTTACACTTTTCCGTGAATGTGACTGTTTTATGATCATGTAGTTACAAAATGTACACATTATGCAACTGAACAAGAGATCACACTGTTGCTCCGGAGGTAAAGATGTTTAACTTTATGCCTCGCCACAACAGATTTCAAGTCGTAAATGATGACACAGACAACCACATCGAACACAACACTCCTGCATATGCTGGAGGTATGCTAGCTAGCAACTGTAAGTCAACTTACTTCATTGCTACATTGATGACACAGTTTCATTTCAACGGACCACCTACTCATTCTTAGAGCCAAACACAAATGCAGGAGACGTGTCAGGGTTGCGCAAAACATACACGCAGTGGCGGCTCGATAGAGTTCATCTGAACTTGGGGGGGGGGGGGATAACTAACTCCTTTTCATGTTTTTATAGTGAAATATAACTAGCCTAGTCTCCGTGTATATGTCACAACGGCTATGATTCTACATTGAATCCTACTTTAGCTCTGTCTTCCACTAATCTCTCGCTATTAAGCCGCTCCATTCTCACTACCTTAATAAGCGTGCCTCTCTTTTTGGACCTTTCCAAACTTGGTGATAACATAAATCTTCCCCCAAAACTGCGATGAATTATTTGACAAAGTTTATATTTCACACACTTCGACGTCACAATGCTGGAGGAAAATATTTATATGCGCACGCATAGCACGTCAAAAGGGATAGGTGATGCCATCCATAAGATAACAAGTCACCTTTGTTTTTAATTATTAAATTTAATATGGCCGCTGCTGTCATGTGATCTAGTTATTATTACCAATACCAGATTTCACCCTCATTTTTATAATGAAGGAAGTAGATTTGTTTTAACTGCACTCGGGACAATAATTTTCAAATAAAAATTGGATGCAAAACATTTAGGGCCACATTAGCTTAATGACGTTGTTCTTCTAAATAAAAAAAGGCGAAATAGATAAACCTTAAGAAAATTGCCATTTCAGCGCGAGTGGTTGCCAGTAATTATCAAGTTCTTATAAAGTTTAATTTTTCCATTTTTCAACACAAATTGTTAAATATTTTGTCTTGTTAGTATAAATCTTGACAATAAATAACATGTACTGTGTTTGCTGCATATGCCCTCAATCAATCAATCAATACCCTTTAGCTCCTCAAGGAGCATAGGCCTTCAAAAAACACATGCCGTCTTCCTGTCCTGTGCCATCCGCTCAAGTTCTTTCCAAGTTTTCCTCATCATTTTCACCTGTATCCAGTTCTCTTCTCCATGTGTTTTTGGTCTATCTCTGCCTCTCTTTCCCTGTGGAATCCAGAACAAGGACTGCATTGTATTGCTATCAACAGGTTTCCTCAATTTGTGTCCTATTCATCGCCAGCGTCTTCTCAACTCTTGCTCCACTGGCACTTGGCTGGTTATTGTCATCAATTCCACATTTGTGACTTTGTCGTACCATTTCAGTCCTTTTCTACGCATGGATATGCTCTAGTCATCTTAAATCCTTGTTATGCTATATGCTGTTATGCTCCCGCGTGCGCGTGAACACAAGTAACTACAGACATATTTATACATAACCACAGCAGCCAAAAAGCATTGGAGCCGCCACTGCACACAAGATAAAACATAAAAAGATCACATTATGCAAAGGTGTCAACTTATCATCAATCCAACCATCAGTTTCCCTTGTTGAGTGTCGGCCAGTGAACTTATCATCAATCCAACCATCAGTTTCCCTTGTTGAGTGTCGGCCAGTGATCACGCGTAGCTTGTGTCCCTGATTTTATAACCTTTAGATTTTACTAATACATATAGCTGGTTTGTCATCAGCCTTCATATGTCGCCTTCAACAGTTTGTCACGGGATTTGCCTCCCCTTTGCTCTGCAGTAGTGGTATACCAGTGGCCAAAACTTAAGAGTATCTAAAATGGGTCGTCAAAGGTGTCTACCTTATATCTGATCCGGCATCTTTTGTAAAGTTTTAAGCAATGGTTTGGCTTGTTCGAGCCCCCAGCTGGTGTAATCCAGCGAAATTCATTTTATAATTAATGTTGGCTCTGTGACTGTATATATATATATATATATATATATATATATATATATATATATATATATATATATATATATATGTATATATATATATATATATATATATATATATGTGTGTGTGTGTGTGTGTGTTGTCGCAGATATATTTGATGGTGCACTCCAATTGACGTTGAATGAGAATTCAATTGTCGCATAAAGAGTTTTGTATATAGTAAGGAAGATGTGTAGAAAGCACATAGACCTTTAGACACTAGTTTTCACAGATGTGAGCTAGTGTTGAGGGAAAGAGTTAACAGAAGGGCACAGGTTGGTGTCAGTGATTCTCTCACCTTTAGACTGCCAACTCTTGTATTTTTCTGGCAACGACTAACTCTTTCTTACTCAAATCTTTTTGAAGATGAACTTATAGCAACAGGTAATACACAGAGGGTTGAGTAGGTTTTTCTGAACAGAACATATAATCTACTGTCAAACTCAGAATGATGGTGAGTTACAGAATGTACATAATTACTTTAATTACAGTAGAAAATAAAATCAATGTTGTCATATACTTTGAAAAAAAGAAATACTAGGAAATTTAGAACTGTCAGTGTCTTTGGTTCAGATAAGAAGTAAGAGGCTATTTTCCTCACTGACGAAAAGTTTATTCCTATGGCTATTTCGTGGAAAAGTGAATTCTGATTTTGGTCTGGGTTTTACGTAGACTTATCTGCTTGGACTTCTCCTGGGCGTCACAGTAGGTAGGGATTACCAACTGGAGAATTTGATTCAGTTGAGCAACAGTCCAAGAGATGACTAGGCTTTCCGTTAACCTGGTTGTGCAGTTGGGTTATGATGTTCAGGTGCTGACGAGGTGTTGACTGCTTAAATCGGTAGACTGCACATATGCTGTAGTCTGATCAGGGTTGCTGACTTGTGATCACCGCTAGAGGGTTTGAGACGTAAGCACTAGTTTTCTCTGTAGCATAGAGCAACTAGGCGGTTTACTCGCAACAATTTACAGAAATCAAAATCCAGAAACTGGCTAGGATTCTGCAACTGAGCTGTGGAAGATAATGCAGGTAATCAATCTTCTGTTTTATACAGATATATTAACTACAGCCATTCTGGACTTTTCGTCTCAGAATGGTGCCTAATAATATATTTACCTGAACCTTAACGTCAGTCTTTTCCTTAAAGGCGACTGTCCATTTGTTTACAAATTCCTGTCTAGCGGTAGTCTCACACTGGTCAGGTCAGTCAGGTCAGCCTTTGTTATAAGCAGACGCCTGGCCGTGTGCGTCCATGCGTGACTGCATTGGAGGAATGCTATTTCATTCACTCGTTCCTTGAACAACATGGTTCTTCTCTCGTTCACAACAGCTTTCTTCATCACATTCCCAAAATCATTAGAATGTAGTACTTTCCCATATCAGCCAGTACTTACATCATTATAATGCATCAATAACATTCATAATACATAAATGCAAAATTGCTATCATTCTAATGTAAAGAAATAAAACAACAATATTAAGTATTTCACACTTTACATCAATTAACTAATCCCTTGCTATTAGAGTTAGCTAATTAAGCGAATACTGAGAGTTTGCTTACCGCTCAGGACTGATCCACAGCTTAAGAAATAGAACTTGAGTAGCGTTACTCTCAATCACATATACTTGTAGATATGAGGTAGTTTGAGACTTCTATTCTATAAGCGTGTTTTCTCTTTTAGCGGTTATCAGCAAGTGATCTTAAAACTCAGCATTCGTTCGCATGAAGTTAAAACATTTCTGATTCCCACGCCAAGAGTTAATTATTTCCCGTCTCATGCTTAGGCACGTACCAAGATTTATCGACGGTCTCCAGTTGACCACTGAACACGGAAATATGATACTCTGGGAACCACTGCGAAATCGACTAAGCGAATAAATCGTATAGACGTCCCTAAAGAAATCTCTTTAAGTGCCTTTGTAGAAGAAGATAGAATTTGGATAGAATGACAGGACTATTAGTGAAGACTTGAAAAACAGCTAAAGAAACGATCGCAGGTGCAAATATTTCCGTAGAGAAAACGGACAACATATGTGAAGGAATAGAAAAGTAAGGAATTTTAAAATAATCTAGACGAAATCTTCGAGCACTCTGTGACAGATACTCCCCAATTTAAAATAGTTGCAAACTATTCAACGAGAGAAGGTCTTTGTCTAAATTATAAATTCCTCGTGTCACCCAACTTTTCAATTCTCTCGACCTTTGTCCGCTTGCTAACGCTCCACTTGGCCATGGCTCTACATTTTGAGAATCCCTGAAGTTCTGAGTTCTCAAAGAGCTAACTTTCGTAATTTATAAGACAGTTTTTCCGGTCAAAATGCTGTACCCATTCACCTCTTCAAACAAAAGAAGTTTGGTATGAACCACTTCAGCCCGTCCAGTATCTGGTGTCCGTTCGCTGTGCTTTGTCTGTGATTGTTCCGTGGCCGCTTGAATGGGCGTGCAAAACATCCTTTGTCATGGTAACAATGAGATTCTTGCTTGTGTCTCTTCCATGAGACATAGGGCCTCATGTATCTCCTTAACTCCGCTCCTACGTTCGACCTGCCTAGGCGGTTAATGTTCCATGTCTTTCTTTCTGGATTGAAAGATGTCCATGCACTACGTGGGTTAAATCTCACAAGAGTTAAGTTTCCTAAACCTCCCAAGTTTGCAGACAACTTTTTCATTAATAAATCACACTAAGATTGCGGGTAACTGGCGTTCAGGTATGAACGAGGCAGTTTTTCGTGGGTGAAAATCAACTTTATAGCTGTGAGCACAGGTGGTTTAATTAATGCGGGTGTTATTCTCTCCCTTCCACTTTCTGTCTATTCGCTGGTTATTCCCATTATCAATTCTTTTCTCAACCACAGGCGTATCTTGTACCTCAGTCTCTGCTGAATGGTTTTCAGCCTGGGCTTTTCCTATCACTGTTGTGATTTTCTCAAGCAAAATTTTGTTTGGATCTTTCAATGACCCTGACGTATCTCCACTCATTTGAAAATATGCTTCTCCTTCTGTAAAACTAATCGTCTCCTTGGGATTAGGGAAGCTGTTATAGAATGGCTTCTCAGCAGAAGTATGAACTCTCTCATTTTCATCCGTGCACTGAGGCATGAAAGGGTCAGGCTTCGAGCTGACAACGCGCGTTCCATTGTTTCTCTCGACGACGATATTTTCCCCGGTGTTTTTATGTTCCTCTGGTCCATCGTTTAGTAAGGGTGCTAAAATTTCCGTTTCCATGATGTTTTCACAGAAGAACATTTGTCCACCTGACGCCTGTGAACTACGTTCGCTGGGTGTCATATTCGCTTCTCTCTCACAGAGAAGGTGTGGGGTTTTTGGTTCTGGGTTAAACCCAGTGATGTGGCAAAATTCTGCCGGTTTATACTTTTCCAACATTCCAGTGGATAAAGTCACAGGTAAAAAAGGTTCCTCCTGAACCTGGTCTACGACCCTTGTGTCTCTATGAGTCACCTGTTTTATCAGACCTTTGGGTGGTTCCGCGTGTACCTTCAAAGGCTGTTTCAGTTCTCCTAGAACTATGTAACTTCCCTTGTCGTTCACTCCGTTAGTGTCAACAATGAGAGGTTCCTCTGGGCTACTATTAAGCTCTCTGTCCTTTTGTTGCCCAGATGACATTAATCGCGGGATGGGGCCGTTACTGAAGTTATCTGTCTTCTTAGACGTTTCTGTACAGTCCTCATTCATCCAGTTTTTCCTTTCTTGAAGGTTTACCATGTTTATATTGTTTTGGTAGTCCTGAGCGCTTTTGTTGTGGTTATGTAATCGGTCTTTGTGTGCTTTCTGAGATTGAGCAAAGGCATGTTGTGGCTCATTAGAGATTTTCGGGGTGTCTGGGAAATTCCTTTTCTGACGTGTTCCTGACGAGAGTGTACTTTTCCTCATACTACCAGCATTTATGTGCTTAGGTACCTTCACAAAGGGGTCATGACTTATCGAGTTCGATGTCCGCCTCTCTGCTTTGCCTAGCCATGGGCTCTGAGTACTAAGTTGCGCTTCCTGTGGAGCAGAGGGTGCTTCCTCTTGAAATAATGGTTCATCTGACCTGGGAGCAGGGCTCTGGGATTCCGTGGCCTCATGACTAATCATGGGTTTCAAATCTCCTAGCGAGTTTTGAGTTTCCAGTGGCGGCGTCTTCAACTTAAGGTAGGGTTGAGCTTCCAGCTGTTCCCTCTCATATGCTGCTTCACTGCTTATGGCCTCTTCTTTCCACTTGGCTTCCTTCTCGTTCCAGTCGCGAGTCCATTTTTCATCACTCTCTATCATTTCCATCTCAGTTTTCGTGAAAAGTTCGGCCTGTTCTAAGACATATTTCGCAATTAACTTTCTCGAGTAACCGCTTTCCTCGCCTTCCAAATAAGAGTCACTTATCCATGTATCTAAACATCTTATAATTTTTATGGAATCGTTCACTTTGTGATCTTTCAAATATTGGATAAATTGAGCTCTCAGTTCAGCTACTGCGTTCATTTTAGATCGCTGGGTAGGTAAATCAATCTCTCAGTATACGCTGCACTAGTTTCCAGTTATTACTAATAATTCTATGAAGTATTGTAATAATAAACCACTGATCAATTTACAGAAGCTCGAGGTAATACTATTAAGTCTACTGACGTAATGTATCCCTTTACAGATGCTAGTATAATTGATATTTTAATAATACTTATTTCTGCTGAATTAAGGTATTATTAACTTTAGACAGACGCTACACTTGCTTCCGATTATTACTAATAATTCTATGAAGTATTGTAATAATAACCACTGATCAATTTACTGAGGCTCGAGGTAATACTATTAAGTCTACTGACGTAATGTATTCCTTTTCAGGAGACTAGTATAATTGATAGTTTAATAATATACTTATTTCTACTGAATTAAGATATTATTAACTTGAGCCAGACTCAAGTATAATTTATTTATTTTTAAACCCTGTGAATACTCTTATTTCTTCTGAAGTAAGGTATTACAATTGCAGCCAGTCTTTCACACACAATCATCAACTTGTACACTTAGTTATCTTAAGCCACTAATTAACTTAATTAGCTTAATTAATCTAAGTAACTTAATTAATTAAATAATTAATTAATTAATTCCAGGACCATTCAGATTTCACTTTCCTTATTCTACTGTGTAATTCCACAATTCTGTTCAGAAAATATAAGAAGTTTCGTTGTCCAGGGATATATAATAGATTCTACTCCAAGGTATTGATAGACTACTAGTTAAAGATTCAACAATTCTTCTGCAGACAGGTCACCAAAGGTAAGATTCCGGACTGAGCCTCCAGTTTGTCGCAGATATATTTGATGGTGCACTCCAATTGACGTTGAATGAGAATTCAATTGTCGCATAAAGAGTTTTGTATAGTAAGGAAGATGTGTAGAAAGCACATAGACCTTTAGACACTAGTTTTCACAGATGTGAGCTAGTGTTGAGGGAAAGAGTTAACAGAAGGGCACAGGTTGGTGTCAGTGATTCTCTCACCTTTAGACTGCCAACTCTTGTATTTTTCTGGCAACGACTAACTCTTTCTTACTCAAATCTTTTTGAAGATGAACTTATAGCAACAGGTAATACACAGAGGGTTGAGTAGGTTTTTCTGAACAGAACATATAATCTACTAAGTCAAACTCAGAATGATGGTGAGTTACAGAATGTATATAATTACTTTAATTACAGTAGAAAATAAAATCAATGTTGTCATATACTTTGAAAAAAAGAAATACTAGGAAATTTAGAACTGTCAGTGTCTTTGGTTCAGATAAGAAGTAAGAGGCTATTTTCCTCACTGACGAAAATTTATTCCTATGGCTATTTCGTGGAAAAGTGAATTCTGATTTTGGTCTGGGTTTTACGTAGACTTATCTGCTTGGACTTCTCCTGGGCGTCACAGTAGGTAGGGATTACCAACTGGAGAATTTGATTCAGTTGAGCAACAGTCCAAGAGATGACTAGGCTTTCCGTTAACCTGGTTGTGCAGTTGGGTTATGATGTTCAGGTGCTGACGAGGTGTTGACTGCTTAAATCGGTAGACTGCACATATGCTGTAGTCTGATCAGGGTTGCTGACTTGTGATCACCGCTAGAGGGTTTGAGACGTAAGCACTAGTTTTCTCTGTAGCATAGAGCAACTAGGCGGTTTACTCGCAACAATTTACAGAAATCAAAATCCAGAAACTGGCTAGGATTCTGCTACTGAGCTGTGGAAGATAATGCAGGTAATCAATCTTCTGTTTTATACAGATATATTAACTACAGCCATTCTGGACTTTTCGTCTCAGAATGGTGCCTAATAATATATTTACCTGAACCTTAACGTCAGTCTTTTCCTTAAAGGCGACTGTCCATTTGTTTACAAATTCCTGTCTAGCGGTAGTCTCACACTGGTCAGGTCAGTCAGGTCAGCCTTTGTTATAAGCAGACGCCTGGCCGTGTGCGTCCATGCGTGACTGCATTGGAGGAATGCTATTTCATTCACTCGTTCCTTGAACAACATGGTTCTTCTCTCGCTTTCTTCATCACATTCCCACAATCATTAGAATGTAGTACTTTCCCATATCAGCCAGTACTTACATCATTATAATGCATCAATAATATTCATAATACATAAATGCAAAATTGCTATCATTCTAATGTAAAGAAATAAAACCACAATATTAAGTATTTCACACTTTACATCAATTAACTAATCCCTTGCTATTAGAGTTAGCTAATTAAGCGAATACTGAGAGCTTGTAGATATGAGGTAGTTTGAGACTTCTATTCTATAAGCGTGTTTTCTCTTTTAGCGGTTATCAGCAAGTGATCTTAAAACTCAGCATTCGTTCGCATGAAGTTAAAACATTTCTGATTCCCACGCCAAGAGTTAATTATTTCCCGTCTCATGCTTAGGCACGTACCAAGATTTATCGACGGTCTCCAGTTGACCACTGAACACGGAAATATGATACTCTGGGAACCACTGCGAAATCGACTAAGCGAATAAATCGTATAGACGTCCCTAAAGAAATCTCTTTAAGTGCCTTTGTAGAAGAAGATAGAATTTGGATAGAATGACAGGACTATTAGTGAAGACTTGAAAAACAGCTAAAGAAACGATCGCAGGTGCAAATATTTCCGTAGAGAAAACGGACAACATATGTGAAGGAATAGAAAAGTAAGGAATTTTAAAATAATCTAGACGAAATCTTCGAGCACTCTGTGACGTGTGTGTGTGTGTGTGTGTGTGTGTGTGTGTGTGTGTGTGTGTGTGTGTGTGTGTGTGTGTGTGTGTGTGAGAGTGCCATAGTCATCTCGCCTGTTTTTCCACCGCCATTTTGTCGTTATGTGGCAGCCATCTTTGTTTACATCTAAAAATAGCTAATAGTATTGTCCGATACGGATAGCATCCAATCAGAGAAGAGAATCGTCCAGGCTAGCGCGGCAGTTGAAAATTCTTTATTCATTCTGGTCGCCGTCGCAGAGAGAGAACAAGCTTTGAGAGCTGAAGTCTAGTTCAAGAACATGCCTAGGACTTGTAAGTACATATAGTATTAATCTCCAACATTCTAAAGTCTTTACAGTGTTAGAAAGGATATAGGATATTAGGTTTACCATCTTTGTGCCGTAGTATTTTAAGTAAGTATATATTTAATTCTGTGGTGTTTATTTCGCGTCAGTTTGATATTATCCAAATCTATTCGAAAATGGCGCGGGTCCATGTTCAGGAAATATAACACGTGGCCGGTACTAGAACTGGCATATTCAGTTATTACATTTGTGTAAATGAAATTTAATGCTTTCTTCTTCTTCGTTCGTCCTGATAAGGACATTGGTTGCGTTGTGTCTGTTTACAGCGGAGTTGCGATATCTGCGCCTTTCGGCCGGCACATCCGACTTCAGCACGGCATTTTTTGGGACCGGGTTTGCCTTCCCTCTTCGATCCCTACTCTCTCAGCCAGACTGCAGTGATGCAGCCTGTTTCCAGGACCACTACGTGGAGGTGGAGAAGGGTCTTGGTCAGCTCTGGTTTGCTGACCCTGACGCAAGCACTATGAGTCGCTGCGTTCTCTATTGCTGCGTCTTTGGGTCCCAAATTTAATGCTTAAGTATCTCCATATTGTTTGGGGTCCAGGATATTTTCCAGGAGCTTATGTAAATCCAACACGTAGTTGGTTTGAATAATATATTTAATTGTGGCACGATTTAGACTGTCATATTTATTAACTACGGTGCGGATGCCGAAATAGTTTATTTTAACGTGGCGAGTGCTGCAATATATTATGTTACAGCCTACTAGGATAAAGTCATGTGCTTTTTCAGTAATGTTAGACTGGTTATGTGGTGTAAGTAATAGTAAGTTCGGCTAGCTAGTTGGTGTTAGCTTTCTTAGTTTCCTAGTCTTTTATACTGTGTAAAATCTCCATTGGTTATTTGTACCGCTTTATATAGCTTTGCTAAGCCATTATTTCTATAATAGTTAGTATTATAATGTAATGTTACTATAGAATGTACAACCACGCAGCTTAGCTGGATGTTAGCGTGGCTGTATGCCGTTCTCACTAGATGGCGTAACATAGAGCGCTTGGTATGAATGGGTACCTGTAGCTGATTGATCATGGCTGACTGTGGTGGGCGCATGTTTTCTGAATGGTAAGTGTTATTATTTATGCTATTGATTTTCACGTAGACATTGTTTTTATATATTGTTTTTCAGAAAGTCTACGAACACTGTCAGGGTGTTCGGTAGTATTAAATGTTGATCTGTATAAGGCTTTGTGTTGCTTGAATTGCTAAGTCTGCTGCTGAGAGGGTTGCAAGCAACCAATAATTGCAACCCCTGTCAAACGATCCTTAATAAATGTTCTTAGTGCATGGATCTTGGGTGTGAGGTAGCCACATCGACATAAGTTCACCTCAACCACAGCTAGCCCCTGTCACAAGTGGCGTCGTCGACAGGATTGACAGACAGCACGCAGTGAAGCAACTCTACAGTAATCAGAGTAACAGCAGCCGAAACAGTAGAACACCCAGTTCAGTGCAAGGCAAGGGACGGGATCATCCAGTTTGTCAATATTTCTAGTCAACTCTACTAGCAACAAGATGGCGACACGCAGCACGCGTGCTGCTGGTAGACTGGATAACGAAGATGTGGCTGAGGTGGATGACCCTGTAGTGGGGCTGGATCGTCAACCAGAACGAGTACAGTACATCATGGTACCTACTCACAAGAAAGTGCGGTGCTTTGGGGAGCGCACGGGTCCTACGGCCGAGGAATATGTCAGAGAGGTGAGAGCTGCCTGGAGAGTAGGGATGATGAGTAAAGAGGACCAGGCAGATGTTATTCTTGACAGTGTGACCCCAAGTGTTCGCAGGGAGCTGAGGATTCAGGCTAATGACGATGACCCAGAAGCAATGCTACATTCCATTCTTAGGGTGTATGGGGAGCGTCGATGGATCCCAGAGCTAATGGCCATTTTTTACTCTACCCGGCAAGGTGCAAGGGAGTCTGTTTCGGAATTCTCCCATCGCATCCACGAGGTGTTCGAAAGTGTGGTAAGGGCACAAAAGCAGAATAACGTCACTCCTTTGGAGCCATCCTTTCTTCGTGACCAGTTTGCTGCTTGTCTGAGAGATGATCTACTAAGAATGCTTTCAAAGGAAATGATCATCAAAGAGCCTACAGCATCGTTCACGTCGGTGAGAAACTATGCCCTACGGTTTTTAGAAACTGAACCCACTTCTGGGGCTGGTGTTGCCAGTGTTGAAGTGGCAAGAACAGAGACTGTGTCAGATACACATGCATTAAACGCAGAAGTAGAGCGGCTGAGAGCACAGGTGGCTAAATTAGAGGCTAAAATTGATGCGATGACTCAGGAGCAGGGGAGACGTACCAGGACAGTTCGTTGTTTTAGATGCAGAGAACTAGGCCACGTACAGAATCGATGTCCACAGGCATTAAACTAGACCCCTCTGCGGCTGGGAGTCAGGTTACAGAAGGGGAGCAGAATGACTCAAAGATAAAGATGGTTGGTGGTCGACCGGAGTGTGAGGTACTTATAGCAGGAAAGAAAGTCAAAGGCGGCCAGGAATGTAAGGGTAGCAGGAGGCGACCCAGAGCACAGAGGAAGCCTAGGAAAATAAGATGCTTCAATTGTGGAGACTTTTCAGACCACATGGCAGCCAAGTGTCCTCAGGGCCCGCTTCCGAAGCGATGTTTTCAGTGTAAGTCCCCAGGCCATTTGATATCGGTTTGTCCCTCAAGGAGCGCTCTCTCTAGGCGTACCAACACCTCTAGATTGCCGTCACGGCGCAAGCCAAGAGATGGCCGTGGCAACTGTCACCCTAAGGGCGCCAAGAAAAGTGGTCGACATTCAGAGGAGACTCATCTAAAACACGTTGAAGGACACGTTTCCAGGCTACGAGGGGCGCACGTAAGAGCAGAGGCACCGTTGCATAATTTTGTAGCAGTCCGGAAAGAGAGATGTGACAAGGTGTCGTGTTCTATTACACTACAGGTGGGAGAATTGGTGAGGAAAAGAATGCACTACGCGGAGAGATCAAAAATTCGTGACATGTGGTCAGAAGAGGAGTACATTGTTGTTCGTGCTCCCACAATGACAGGAGGTCCATATGTCATCCAACGAACAGATAGAGCGAGTCCGAGCATTAGAGTCACTGGCAACGAACTGAGACGAAGTGAAGACAAAGATGATTCTCCAGATTTGGTAGATACGACACTAGGCCTACCTGAAGCGCCTAGCTTAATGCAGTTGTCGGGACGACAACAAAATTAGGCGGGGAATATGTGACAGTGCCATAGTCATCTCGCCTGTTTTTTCACCGCCATTTTGTCGTTATGTGGCAGCCATCTTTGTTTACATCTAAAAATAGCTACCTTAGTTGTGCCGATACGGATAGCAGCCAATCAGAGAAGAGAATCGCCCAGGCTAGCGCGGCAGTTGAGAATTCTTTATTCATTCTGGTCGCCGTCGCAGAGAGAGAACAAGCTTTGAGAGCTGAAGTCTAGTTCAAGAACATGCCTAGGACTTGTAAGTAGATATAGTATTATTCTCCAACATTCTAAAGTCTTTACAGTGTTAGAAAGGATATAGGATATTAGGTTTACCATCTTTGTGCCGTATTTTAAGTAGTATATATTTTAAGAAATATAACACGTGGCCGGTACTAGAACTGGCATATTCAGTTATTACATTTGAGTAAATGAAATTTAATGCTTAAGTATCTCCATATTGTTTGGGGTCCAGGAAACCTTCCAGGAGCTTATGTAAATCCGGCACGTAGTTGGTTTGAATAATATATTTAATTGTGGCGCGATTTAGACTGTTATATTTATTAACTACGGTGCGGATGCCGAAATAGTTTATTTTAGCGTGGCGAGTGCTGCAATATAGTATGTTACAGCTTACTAGGATAAAGTCCTGTGCTTTTTCAGTAATGTTAGACTGGTTATGTGGTGTAAGTAATAGTAAGTTCGGCTAGCTAGTTGGTGTTAGCTTTCTTAGTTTCCTAGTCTTTTATACTGTGTAAAATCTCCATTGGTCATTTGTACCGCTTTATATAGCTTTGCTAAGCCATTATTTCTATAATAGTTAGTATTATAATGTAATGTTACTATAGAATGTACAACCACGCAGCTTAGCTGGGTGTTAGCGTGGCTGTATGCCGTTCTCACAAGATGGCGTAACATAGAGCGCGTGGTATGAATGGGTACCTGTAGCTGATTGATCATGGCTGACTGTGGTGGGCGCATGTTTTCTGAATGGTAAGTGTTATTATTTATGCTATTAATTTTCACGTAGACATTGTTTTTATGTATTGTTTTTCAGAAAGTCTACGAACACTGTCAGGGTGTTCGGTAGTATTAAATGTTGATCTGTATAAGGCTTTGTGTTGCTTGAATTGCTAAGTCTGCTGCTGAGAGGGTTGCAAGCAACCAATAATTGCAACCCCTGTCAAACGATCCTTAATAAATGTTCTTAGTGCATGGGTCTTGGGTATGAGGTAGCCACATCGACATAAGTTCACCTCAACCACAGCTAGCTCCTGTCATATATATATATATATATATATATATATATATATATATATATATATATATATATATATATATATATATATATATATATATATATATATATATATATATATATCGGATTCAACACGAAAATAAGAATCTTCAACTCAAATGTGAAGTCAGTCCTATTGTATGGCCCTGAGACATGGAGAACAACAAAGACAACAACCAAAAGCTACAGACTTTCATAAATGGGTGCTTGCGTAGAATAGAGGGATTAAAATGGTATGACAAGGTTACTAACGTGGAACTGAGGACAAGAACTAGACAAGTGCCAGTGGAGCATGAGATGAGAAGAAGACGATGGCGATGGATAGGACACACAGTGAGGAAACATGTTGATAGCATTACAAGGCAGTCCTTGTTCTGGAACCCCCAGGGCAAGAGAGGCAGAGGTAGACCAAGAAGCACACAGAGAAGAGAGCTGGAAACAGGTGAAAATGATGAGAACGTGGAAAGAACTTGAGATGATGGCACATGACAGGAGGACTTGGCATGTGTTTGTTAAAGGCCTATGCTCCTTTGGGAGTGGAGGGTTATGAATAATCACATATATATATATATATATATATATATATATATATATATATATATATATATATATATATATATATATATATATATATATATATATATATTTTTTTTTCGATCATACATGCGCTCTCTTATCTATAAGAACTGAATCAACTATTAATTTGTAAAATAACATGTAACAAATTTAATAATTAATTAGTCTTTAACAAATTTAAATACATATGGATGAAGATGATTTTAGGAGCTTTTAAAAATTTGTCTTCACTAAGACTTAATAGGGGACTGATGGTTATTAGTGTCCGTTGCGTGCCTGTTACAAAAGATTTAGCTTGCTGAGCACTGCACTGGGTCGTTGTCAGGTTTTTGTGATGAGGACTCTTCTCTAGGGGCGACTAGATGAGCTTCACTCATAATGCCAAGGTGGGTGTCTTCACAACGTGTCCACTGTAGGTAGTTGGTATCGAACACAGCTCTTGAATCACAAAGATAGTGGTGAAGATTCTAACTTCAGACTGGTCTGGTATCATAACCGTCTTGTAGCTTCCAGCCACGAACCCAATGGGATATACAATCTCCTGGCACAGCAGAATGGACACAGTTCGTTGTGTAGATGCTTCGAACACTTGGTATGGGAAATTTTAGTATTCTTCTTATGACGGGTACTCTGATTCCTTAAGTTTCAAGTCTTGGTATTTAAAAATGCGGGTTCTATTTTAAATTTTAAAGACGCCCAAATACTTTGATCTGTCACTTTTAATTCTGTAATACTTTGTCTGATCCTTCTCTCTGGCTACTGGGAGTTGCTAATTTGACGTTGCGATGCAGTCTGATTTGTGTCTCTGATTTCACTACATTATATTTCCATTTCTCAGTTCAAGTCCCACATTGTATTTGTAGACCAACTTGCCAATGAAAGCCAAAGTATATTAGGGCTCTCAAATTAAACCAATCGTACGCTCTTTAGAACTATGTGGGTCGGGGTGTTAAATCCTTACTATCCTCCGCGTGTTTTAAAATATCAATTTTAAAATTTACACGCGTGACCTGTTTGAAATATGGTAGTAATACTGCCGATTGTATTTGTACAAACTCACAAACACATCGGTAAACTTATTTCCTGACTGGGACCTCAAGACGCAGCAATAGAGACCGCAGTCAGCGACTCATAGCTTGACTGCCTGCATCAGGACCAGCGAACCAGAGCTGGTCAAGACCGCACTCCACCTCCACGTGGTGGTCCTGGAAACAGTCTGCAGCTGTGCAGGCTGGCTGAGCGAGTGTGGATCGAAATGGGAAGGCAAACCCAGTCCTAAAAATGCCGTGCAGAAGTCGGATGTGTCGACCGAAAGGTGCAGATATCACAGCTACGTTGTAAACAGACACAACGCAACCACCGTCCTTTTCAGGGCGAACGAAGAAGAAGAAGAAGAAGATTTCCTGACTAATACCTTCCGCCCATATTGTCTCCTCTGAAAGGTTATCTGTAACACTGATACAAAGATGGGCCAGCGGAAGCAATTACAAATATCACCTGTGTTTACGCGTACATCTCCGAGACAGATTTCTTTCTGTCGATCGGACGAGACCACCTTTGCGTCAACAATGACGGTCTCTATCAAAGGTGGCTAGACGACTTAAGTGATAAAAGTATTATCCGCTGACCTGTCTAATTAGCCTTGTATTACTGCGATTCACCTGGCGAAGCGTAAACAAGTCTAGGGAGTGGTCAGAGCAAAAATGTAAGTGCATAAAATATGAAATAATAGGACGATGAGTGTGAGAAAAATGAAGAAATAAGTTGATAATGCAGGAGAGAACAAAAATGATGTAAAAGAACACAATCGATTAACTGATTTCGTCACACACTTAACGTCAAGATATCTGTCTTATTATTTATCCATGAACATAAGATTGGACGCGGTAAAGTATAGGCGTATTGTGTCATAAAGAAATTCTTAAATACGTTCAGCGTTTTTTCACGAATGCTCAGTGAAGGATACAATCAGGGTCGGATTATCCATTAAGCACAATAAGCACGTGCTTAATGCATCATGCTATCAGGGAACCCATAGGAAAGAAAAAAAAAAGACAGAAAGAAAAATTCAAATTACTGTTAATAATACAATTGGATGAACGTGCCTAGGGTACCATGGTAACAAGGGCACTTATGGAAAAAAGAAAAAAAGAAACATTCAAATTAACTGTTAATGATACAACTGAATAAGCATGCATGGACTTTGGCCTCACAATAAGTCTAAAGAAAACAAATGTGCTGGGTCAGGATGTGGATCCTGCACCAGTTATCACTATCGATAACTACGATTTGGCAGTGGTGTACCACTTTACAAACCTGATGTCTACCATCAATGAAAAACTCTTTCTGGACATTAGAAAACTACAGCTGCATTGGCAAAGCTGCAGCCACCTTTCCCCACCTCATAACGCGTGTTTGGGGAAACTCCAAACTCACAACGAAGACCAAAGCTGCGATATGTAACGCCTGCGTCACCAGCACACTTCTATATGGCAGCGAGACATGGACAACCTATGCTAAGCAAGAAAGAAGGCTCAATACCACCCATCTACGGTGTCTACGCCACATCCTCGGCATTTCGTGGAAGGGCAAAGTGACAAATGTCTAGGTGTTGTCACGTTGACACTGCTTAGACAGCGCAGACTATGCTGGCTTGGCCATGTCCGCCGCATGGAAGATGGTCGCATCCCGAAAGATATCTTCTACGGACAACTGGCAGATGGCAAAAGAACAGTTGGGCGACCACAGCTGAGGTTCAAAGATGTGTGCAAGTGAGACATGAGGGCACTGGACATAAATCCAGCAACCTGGGAGGATGAAGCTGCCGATCGCACCAAGTGGCGATGCTCTCTACTGCGCCACCTCAGATTGTGCGGCAAGAAGCTCTCACGGTAAGCGGAAGAAAAGAGACAACGTCGAAGGATCCATAGGAAAATAAGCAGCTGAGGGTATCACCTCAAGGGCGTATTCTCATGGTCAGTTATGACTGAAGGGGCAATTATTATTATTATTATACAATTGAATGAATTATATGTGGCTACGTAGATCTGCATGTATGAGCACTTTGATTTGTCAGAGTTGTAACACTGGTATTTTAACACGTTTTTAGCTGTTCCGCTGTTAATTGTACATTCCAGAACTGTCTGCAATTGCAGGGCAACAGTGCTGAGTGATGAAATGTAAAATGTGCGAACTGCACTATAATAATAAAAATGTGATACTGTCTGTTAAATTACTGGGCCTAATTGTGAATTTCGCAATCAGAAAATTGAAAAAAGAAGCTATTTTAAAGGAAACATTTAATAGGACTGTTATTTGAATTCAAATCACCATACTTTTTTTCTTTCTCTTAATTTGGTATTTATTTTTGAGTTTCACATTTGTGAAAGGGGTCACCATAATATTTTCAATGCTTAATGCCCTGGATGGCATTAATCCGCCACTGGATACAATATCAGAACAAGAAAGAACTGAACTACTGCGCCCCCGGACATGTCGAACAGGGCGACTAAAATAAGGTTGTGTATGTAGCTGACAATCTGATCATGTAAAACAGACTGCCATAGAAACCAATGATGCCACAGTATGTGATTGCTTGTACCATACTTCCTGCAAGGGGGTGAGCTAAAGTGGTGGCTCATGCTCCGTAAGGTGCGCAAAGGAACATCGTGATGACGGCGATAGAATACTGTTTTAATGGAGGGCTTCTATACATGCAAGTCATGCAAAATAGCATGCACCATCTCTTGGCGGGGCGGTTATCTGATAAGCCTAATTATTTTCGTGAGGTATGGCTCTTGGGTATTTGTTTCTCGAACGTCACGTGATATACGTTTATGTTTTTAGAAAGCCATTTTTGTCCTAGCCATAAGTAGCCAGAACTACCAAGAAACAAATGACATTGTAGTGAAATTGACAGAGATACAACGGTAAAATACCTCCAAAGATAACATGTAAGGATAAAAACATAATGCGTAGGCTGCTGATAGTACATGATCGCCCAGACCGCGGGTCATCACCCTCCATAAAAATTGACTTGCTAGACAGGAGGGGAACGGCGGATAAAAAGGAAAAAAATATGACTGGAAAGATTGCGTGAGACTAGAAAGGCTAAGGAGACGCAATTGGGGGGGAAACGGAGAAAAGTCACGTTTCCCAAGTTGACATAAAGTAAGGAACTCGACAGAAGGGACCTTGGATATGTTACGCCACAGTCATTTATTGGTCGCTTTTGCGATACCAAGCCTTTGATTTGAATTCAGCGGCAGAACGCAGATGTTTGGAATATTACAAAAATTAAAAAGTAATTTTTTCGTAATATTAATGTTAGGAATATAAAAATTAGCTGGCCGGATGGCCCATTCTGAGCAGTGAACTAATATGTTCTTAATTTTACAGACGGATAGATAATATTGAAGATAATGACAAAAGACAGTGTTGTTCACATCAGCGACAGACTGTATTGAATAAAAAGTGTCCCTATTTGCACAAAAAAACACGACCTTGAGACGCAGGTGTTCAAATCAACTTAGTAGGGAAGCGAAGGGACATTGGTGGGAGCTGTGTCTAAATATAACTTTTAACGACAAAATTTTGGAGGGGAGAGAAAGGTTGGTTCAAAAATCAAGTACGTTTTGAAAAAAAAAACAAGTAGAGACGGACAGACTAACAGATAAACATCCATACTTGACTGAAGCATGACTGAAATGACTTCAGGGTAGGAAATTTGAATTTGAAATAAACCTAGGCAGTGATTGGCCACAGACAATCATTTTATCGGCGCTCAGACGCGCAAGTGGGGCCATTCCTCAATAGTTGTTCGATGATAGACACAGTATTTTAAAGTGTGGTGATTTCCAAATGAAAGAAAGTGAAATAAGTTCAGGGACGCCATACTATAGCCAGCAGCTCAGCTGAGTTTTGCTAGCATTTCTGTGTTCTTTATTCATAATCTGGTAAGATTGAAATTATTTCTTTGTATATTTTGAATATTGTTTAATGTTCGAGTGATTTGATACTGCCATATCATAATCTAGCCTTACAAACAAGTAGGGATTTGCTCTAGACCCCCCGCCCAAGTCAGGGTCTAGGGACCAACAATATACATAAACTCCAGCAAGGGTTAGGAAAGACAGATCAAGTGTTGAGAATAATGAAACATATTACCTATCCACTTTTAGGGAAGGAAACTAATAAATATTTTTCAGAATCTATAGTCTGGGAGGACCTATCTGATGTAAAACCACCATGGTAAATGTGCTGTTTGGTCAGAGAGATCTGACCTGTCTGTATGATGTGGTTGTTGTGTCCGTGTTGTGTCCAGACGTGGGTAGAAAATAGAATTTTGACACATAGCCAATACTTTGATTGCAGAGCTGTGAGTTTCAGTTGTCAACAAGGCGGTGTCCATTCAGTTGGTGATTTTACTCGAGTGTATCTGTGCAGTACGTTGTGACAGAGACCACTATTATTGCCCGCCAGCACGGAGAGGTGGGACCACCAGATTTCAGCACCAGAGCTACATATTCAAGATGAGTGAGCCTCTGGTCTGCTGGAAATTCACCAACGCCTTTTAGTTACTAATAACCCCATAAAATTCCCGCAATTTACTGGACACTGTGTAGTCAATATAGACAGGTGTGATGAGGCCACCCCAACAGCACAAGCATTACATATCCTCCCAATTAGATGACTACTAGAACATTTTAATAAAACTAACTAGTCTAGTACTTATATATGTACACTCTTGCATTTATTATGTAATATACCATGCATTTTTTCATAATTTCTAAATCTTTTAAGTTCTGGTCAACATAAAACGTGATCCAGAACAAAATAAATGTAAGATAATTCTATCGAAAATTTTACACTCTTGAGTTAGTTCAGTGTATTATAACATTTGTTGATATTATTAGTCTTCTTAAATATCTGTGGGTGTATCCATAAACTATCACACCACATTACATATCATTACCCTAGACATTTTACGTAGCTACATTCATTAGGAAAAAAAAAATAAGTGTGAGGTCGTAGTGGTAGCAAGAAAGGCCTTCTGACAATTCACAACTACATTTTATCTCAGGAGCCTTCACAGCTGACCTCATACATTACATTTAGTAATATCACCATCATACAATACCATCAAACCCACTACATACATTGGGGTCTTGTCCAGGGATAATTAGCCCAACAGTAATATTAGGATCTCCTGGTTGGAGAAATAAAATTAGGGGAAAAAAATTGTGAAATTCCCTTTAAAATTAAAAGTGTCCCTGCAGATAAAAGTTGGTGAATCTTCACAGCCAGTGATAATTAGTTAACTGGTTAGTTAGAATTAGTTAGACTATAGTCATAAGAAGTACTTAGTGTATTTACTGGTTAGAGATTTAGCTTGTATATTATTATATTGTCTGAAAAGTATGGCGGAGCTAGCAAAATTCCGATCAGCTGCTGTGCTGACCGCAAAGGAGATGGGAATGGATGGTCAGATTTTAATTCAATATGTAACGGCTGAATGTGATAAATATATTGAAAGGGAAGATAGAAAGGTAGCTGAAGAGAAGAGGTTACAAATTGAGGCTGATAGAGAAATTAAGAGGCTGCAGATTGAGGCAGAAGAAAAACGACAGCAAAGGGAGGCAGAAGAAAAACGACAGCAAAGGGAGGCAGAAGATAGAAGGTTGCAAAGGGAGCACGAATTACGACTAAGGGAGCTGGAATTACAAGGCCAGGCTCCTGAAAATGGTGCCAGCCCTTTTGCCTCAGATGCTACGCCCAGTCTGGGAGCCTCAAACTCAGCTATGGGGTTTCATTTAGACCATGTTGTTGAAAAAGACGATGACATAGAGGGGTACCTAGGACGTTTTGAGTTATTAGCTACTACATTTGGGTTAGAGAGAGAGAGAGGTGGAGTTTAAAGCTATCACAGGGATTGAGAGGTACTTCTTATGAAGTATTTGCTAAAATGAACAGGGAAGACCAAGACAATTATGACATGTTAAAGCAGGCTTTGTTATTAAGATATGAGAAGAATGGTGAATTTTATCGTAAGAAATTTAGAAATGCCAAACTGTTGTCTGGGGAGACATACCACCAATTCTCTGCTAGACTAGAAACCTATTTGGAGAAATGGACGGCTCTGGGGAAGACCCAAGATCTTAAAGAAATGATCATGATTGAGCAATTGAGAGAGTCCATGGCTCCAGACATGAGAAAATTTCTCATGGAACAAGGTGCAGAGAAGTTGGGGGAAATTTTAAATGTTGCTGAGAGGTATCAGGCAGCTCAGGCAGAGGTAAGTGGTGCTAAAAAGAAGCACATAGACAATTTTAAAGCTCCACAGCAATTTAATAAATTTGATAATAGAGAGCAGGGAAATAAAGGTAGGACAAACTTTGAGCGGCCAAGAAATGACTATCGCGACAGAAACTCACAGTTCAATGACCAAAAGTTCAATGAAAGAAAACCGTTGAACCAAGGAAAAAGATGGTGTAAATGGTGCAAGAAGGATAACCATAACACCGAATTTTGTAGAAGGAAACCTTCAAACATTGCTGCAATGAAGTCGGGGACGCGAAGAATAAAGGTTAATCCTAATGGACAACAGGAACCTTATCACCCCCCAGTTTGTGAGGATGTTATTTGTAATGGGGTCACCATAAGGTGCCTTTATGATACAGGTTTGGATTATGATTCAGTTGTGAAGTCTAGCCTAGTGGACCCAAGTCAGTATACCACAGAAACAGTGGAAATACAAGGGGCGACTAAGGACATACCACTCATGACACTTCCCATCGCAAGGATAACGGTGAAAACTCGCTATGTGGAGGGAGAAATCAGAGCAGCAGTGATAGATGAACCAATCTACCCTCTGATATTGGGGTGTAGATACGTCTTCTTGGGGAATCCCGAGAAACCTGTGATCATGGCGACAGTGCAGACCAGGTCACAGAAGAAGGAGGAAGAAGGTGAACCTATAAATGCTCATCCAGAGGAGATGAGGAAGGCGCAGGCTGAGGATAGGACACTCAAGCCCTGTTTTAAAAAATTGCCCAAATGCCACACACCTCCGAGCAAGGGGGAATATTTCATGAAGAACAAACTCTTATACAGGAAGGCCGGAACTGGAACAAATGGTCACAACCAGCTGGTTCTTCCCACTTCATATAGAGATAAAGTGATGGAACTCGGGCATGCGATTCCCTTCAGTGGTCACATGGGGATCAGCGCCACAGGACAGCGTATAGCTTGTCATTACTTCTGGCCAGGGATAACGGAGGATATAAAAAGATATGTCAAATCCTGCCCAGAATGTCAAAGGGTAGCTCCAAAGCACTGGACTGCTCCTGCAACTCTAGGGGAAATGCCCATAGTGGGAACACCTTTTGAGAGGGTTGCAGTGGATATTGTAGGACCTCTCACTCGGACCAAGAGGAGGAACAGTTACATCCTTACTCTGGTGGACACTTGTTCTATGTGGGGAGAGGCGGTAGCCCTGCCATCAATTGATTCAAAACATGTAGCAGAGGCACTACTTACAATATTTAACCGATTAGGATTCCCGCATCAAATCTTGACGGATAATGGTTCTCAGTTCAAGGGGAAACTAACGGAAGAAGTTTTTAAGCTATTTCAAGCCAGACACTTTCATTGTAGTCCGTACCATCCACAAGGGAACGGCCAGGTAGAGAGGTTCAACGGGACTCTCATTTCTATCCTGAGAAAGCTGGCACACGAAAAACCGGATCTGTGGGATCAATTCCTGCCCGCCGCATTGTTTGCGTACCGGGAGGTACCACATAGTTCAACCAGGATGGCTCCCGCAACTCTGCTATTTGGGAGGCCAATAAAAGGTCCATTAGAAGCTCTATTAAGGACCTGGACAGATGAGAAGGCGGAAGAGACTGTTACCTCATCGTATCAATACGTGAACGAACTGACCACTCGTTTGAAAGCTGGATGGAAACTGGCAAATGATAATTTGAAGCAAGCCAGGAAGAAACATGCAGCATATTTTAATAGGAAGGCAAAGGACAGGGAACTGGCAGTCGGAGAGAAGGTGCTGCTTCTACTACCCGGAAGCCAGAATAAATTACAAATTGGTTGGCAAGGTCCATATACGGTTCTAGAGAAGGTGTCTAGAACAAACTATAAAATTGACAAAAAGGGGAAGGAGAAGGTTTATCATGTAAACCTGTTAAAGAAGTATCTGGACAGACCACTCCAGGAAAGCACCCCCTTATTGACCTTGGCTATTGCAACCCAGATGCAAAAAGAACCACTCACCTCACATGAATACCCATTACATCCTTGTGAAACCGCAGCACAGGTAAAAGTCAGTAAGCACCTGACTAAAAACCAGAGGGAGAGAGTTCAACAGGTTCTGGAGGAACATACAGATGTATTAACAGATAAACCAGGCCATACAAATTTGCTACAGTATGACATGAAACTGGTAGACTCAAACCCAATCTGTATGAGAGCCTATTCTATTCCGTTCGCGAAGGAGAAGGCATTGAAGGAAGAAATAGAGTATTTGTTGAAGGAGGGGATTATTTCGCACAGTGAATCATCTTTTAGTTCTAGTGTCGTTTTGTTGAGAAAACCGTCTGGGGAACACAGACTGTGCATAGATTACAGGAAACTGAATGCTGTCACAGAAGGACAAGTGGATCCATTACCAGACACAAAACAGTTATTTGCCAGACTGAACAAGGCAAAATACTTTTCAAAGGTGGATCTTAGTAAAGGCTATTACCAGATCCCAGTGAAGCCTGAAGTGAGACCTTATTTGGCTTTTAGCACTTCGGATGGACATTATGAATTCAATATGCTACCATTCGGACTGAAAAATGCTCCGAGTGTGTTTTCAAGGATGATGCGCAAATTGTTGGATCCCCTGAATAACCCATGTATCACGAATTTCATGGATGATATTCTCGTCGCCACAGAGACATTTGAAGAACACATTGAAGCTCTGGAGATGTTGTTTGATAGACTTCGGGAGGCGAACTTAACTGCTAGGCCAACAAAATGTTGTATTGGATGCAAAGAGTTGGAATTCTTGGGACACACTGTATATCAGGGTAATATGACCCCTGATCCTAAGAACTTGGAAAAACTGCAGAGAGCACCTAGGCCGCAAACAAAAAAGGACGTGCGATCATTTGTGTCGTTATGCGGATTTTATCAGAAATACATCAAAATTTTAACGCTATTTGTGCTCCTCTGACTGATCTGACTCGCAAGGGACTTCCAGATAAAATTATTTGGACTGCACAATGTGAACTAGCGTTCCAAGAGTTAAAGGAAAAACTCACTAGCAAGCCTATTCTCAAACTGCCTGATTTGACACAGGACTTTGTCTTAAGAACCGATGCAAGTAATGTAGGACTAGGAGGGGCTTTGTTGCAAAGATCATCTTCACCTGATGGGGAACTGAAACCAGTCGCTTATGCAAGCCGTAAATTGAATGTCGGTGCAGATTTCCTCAGTCGGCACCCCTGTGATCAAAATTAGAGTAGTGGCAGACGTGAGGAGTAATTTTACCTATGTGTATCGCTGGTTTTGGAACTTGCCATAGGCATGTTTTCAAGTGGGGAGATGTGTAGTGAAATTGACAGAGATACAACGGTAAAATACCTCCAAAGATAACATGTAAGGATAAAAACATAATGCGTAGGCTGCTGATAGTACATGATCGCCCAGACCGCGGGTCATCACCCTCCATAAAAATTGACTTGCTAGACAGGAGGGGAACGGCGGATAAAAAGGAAAAAATATGACTGGAAAGATTGCGTGAGACTAGAAAGGCTAAGGAGACGCAATGGGGGGGGAAACGGAGAAAAGTCACGTTTCCCAAGTTGACATAAAGTAAGGAACTCGACAGAAGGGACCTTGGATATGTTACGCCACAGTCATTTATTGGTCGCTTTTTGCGATACCAAGCCTTTGATTTGAATTCAGCGGCAGAACGCAGATGTTTGGAATATTACAAAAATTAAAAAGTAACTTTTTCGTAATATTAATGTTAGGAATATAAAAATTAGCTGGCCGGATGGCCCATTCTGAGCAGTGAACTAATATGTTCTTAATTTTACAGACGGATAGATAATATTGAAGATAATGACAAAAGACAGTGTTGTTCACATCAGCGACAGACTGTATTGAATAAAAAGTGTCGCTATTTGCACACAAAAACACGACCTTGAGACGCAGGTGTTCAAATCAACTTAGTAGGGAAGCGAAGGGACATTGGTGGGAGCTGTGTCTAAATATAACTTTTAACGACAAAATTTTGGAGGGGAGAGAAAGGTTGGTTCAAAAATCAAGTACGTTTTTGAAAAAAAAAAAAACAAGTAGAGACGGACAGACTAACAGATAAACATCCATACTTGACTGAAGCATGACTGAAATGACTTTAGGGTAGGAAATTTGAATTTGAAATAAACCTAGGCAGTGATTGGCCACAGACAATCATTTTATCGGCGCTCAGACGCGCAAGTGGGGCCATTCCTCAATAGTTGTTCGATGATAGACACAGTATTTTAAAGTGTGGTGATTTCCAAATGAAAGAAAGTGAAATAAGTTCAGGGACGCCATACTATAGCCAGCAGCTCAGCTGAGTTTTGCTAGCATTTCTGTGTTCTTTATTCATAATCTGGTAAGATTGAAATTATTTCTTTGTATATTTTGAATATTGTTTAATGTTCGAGTGATTTGATACTGCCATATCATAATCTAGCCTTACAAACAAGTAGGGATTTGCTCTAGACCCCCCGCCCAAGTCAGGGTCTAGGGACCAACAATATACATAAACTCCAGCAAGGGTTAGGAAAGACAGATCAAGTGTTGAGAATAATGAAACATATTACCTATCCACTTTTAGGGAAGGAAACTAATAAATATTTTTCAGAATCTATAGTCTGGGAGGACCTATCTGATGTAAAACCACCATGGTAAATGTGCTGTTTGGTCAGAGAGATCTGACCTGTCTGTATGATGTGGTTGTTGTGTCCGTGTTGTGTCCAGACGTGGGTAGAAAATAGAATTTTGACACATAGCCAATACTTTGATTGCAGAGCTGTGAGTTTCAGTTGTCAACAAGGCGGTGTCCATTCAGTTGGTGATTTTACTCGAGTGTATCTGTGCAGTACGTTGTGACAGAGACCACTATTATTGCCCGCCAGCACGGAGAGGTGGGACCACCAGATTTCAGCACCAGAGCTACATATTCAAGATGAGTGAGCCTCTGGTCTGCTGGAAATTCACCAACGCCTTTTTAGTTACTAATAACCCCATAAAATTTCCGCAATTTACTGGACACTGTGTAGTCAATATAGATAGGTGTGATGAGGCCACCCCAACAGCACAAGCATTACATATCCTCCCAATTAGATGACTACTAGAACATTTTAATAAAACTAACTAGTCTAGTACTTATATATGTACACTCTTGCATTTATTATGTAATATACCATGCATTTTTTCATAATTTCTAAATCTTTTAAGTTCTGGTCAACATAAAACGTGATCCAGAACAAAATAAATGTAAGATAATTCTATCGAAAATTTTACACTCTTGAGTTAGTTCAGTGTATTATAACATTTGTTGATATTATTAGTCTTCTTAAATATCTGTGGGTGTATCCATAAACTATCACACCACATTACATATCATTACCCTAGACATTTTACGTAGCTACATTCATTAGGGAAAAAAAATAAGTGTGAGGTCGTAGTGGTAGCAAGAAAGGCCTTCTGACAATTCACAACTACATTTTATCTCAGGAGCCTTCACAGCTGACCTCATACATTACATTTAGTAATATCACCATCATACAATACCATCAAACCCACTACATACATGTACTGACGTTAAAGAGAAATGTTGTCCCATAGCAGACATTGCCGTAGGGGAGTGAAGAGCTCACTACACCAGGTCTAGCTTTATGATGTAGGATGACCAGTTCCCTTGCTAGCTTCCTCTTCCTTCCTTAACTCAAGAGTAGTCAGAAACCTACTTACAGCTAGGTAGACTGGAACGTGACGCTGCTGGGTTTCGATCCCGGAACCCAGTAACTGTGCCGCGAGAGGAAAGCGCTCTAACCGTTTAGCCAATCGAACGTTCACTCTAGTAGAAACTTTTATAATAACATTCAGTGTTCATACTATCCGACCCAATCCAGCAGCTTCAGACACCAGCAGACCATAATTTTTCGCCTGAGAATTAGCCACCGCAGGTTACTACATCACCTCTATCGCCTCAGGATATCACACGATAATGAATGTCCACGTGGAACTGGAATCCAAACCCCTGAAAACCTCCGACGTCAAACATGGCCAGAGGGTGCGGAGCTGCGGCAGAAGCTATTGAGTTAGCGCACGCACTGGAGAATAACATTTGGGCTTCGTCGTGGCGACAGGCCTGCAGATTTAGCATGACTTACAAACTGAGTGCTGAAGACGATGAAGAAGGTATTCTCGCGGTCAGCAGTTTTTGGTTGAGTTAAATAAAAATCCTGGGAGTTATTCTACAGTGGCGTCTTGTCATGTTATTCAAAATGTGATAATTCTGCCACCAAAAATATTAACACAAAAAAATCCGGACTTACAGTCCGCGTCTGTGACAACATGCAGAAAAACAGAAACAGCGAGTCAGAGTTTTCAAACGCTATACAAAGACCATCCTACTACACAGAAGCAAATCGTGGACGATGGAACAAGTTAGAAGACTACCCGTGGCAAAGAACTGTGAATGCATCATGATGTGAACAAAGCAATGTGTAACCCAACCAACAACAACAACAAAATGAATGAGCATGTCATGAAAAAAGCTGGAATGCAAAGGGCAATCACTTACAAATCAAGAAAGAAGCAGCACACTTTCAAGAGGCATATCTTAGACAGGGAAAAATAAATAGGCCATGGCGTCCTCTCATCCCCCCTCCCCCCCCCGGGCCCAAAAAAATCCCTTTGTTAATCAAGGATACACAAGACAAGAAATAGAATTTGGCACAAATGGCGTATTCTCACTCACCATTTCCAGATGTTAACATTCTTGATCTCATTACCTATTCTTCAAATGAAAAATTACGCTTTTCGGCCATCACTAAGGAACGCTAGAACGTTTCATTAAGTGACAGGAGATTACAAAACAGTGACATAATCTGGTCATCAGAAGTGTTAGCCCTTAGAGAAATGTTTTGTCCAATTACGTTTTAGTAGTGTTGCACATGAGGCGCGAAAAACTCCCTCCTTTCCTGGAGGCCCCCCCCCCCCCCCCTTTCCCCACCACACACAGAAAATAACAACAAAAACTAACACACCAAACCTCAAAAATCACAAAACTAATAAACCCTAAATACGAGAAGGAGCTATCAATACTACAACAACTTGCATATTTTTTCCAGCAGACCTTGAAAAAAAAAAAAAAAAAAAAACACTCGTAATAAAAAGTGAACACCTTCGCTTACAGTATGAGAACTTTTTTAAAAATAAAATAAAATAAACAGATAAAAACCTGACCACATGTATTAACACTTCCTTTTCTTTAATTCGCAATAATAACTACAAGCAGTCGTAAATTTTTTCACAAATATCCAAGTGCTAGAAAATTTGTATCACAAGCTGTGAAAAGAATATCCAACAAAAACGCCTGCGTGCAACAAGCAATTCAAAAGCGCACTCAGACAGGAAGTCGTTCGCTTGAAAAGCAGAAATACAGTACTGTCATTGACGCTAGCTGCGCAATCAACAGAAGTTTGTTCTGCCCGCACGCTCCGATCAGAGATTTGTGTCGGGGTGTCAGCCCCAATTTCCCAGCGACGTCACTTGCATCAATTTTAATAACAGCAATGGGCGTGTGCGAAGACGTAGCTGTCGGTTGTTTGTGGGTTCTCGAATATAATCCCTCTGACATTTTCTTTACTATATATTTCTCTTGTGCTTTAAAATATAAAGGTAGTCACATCACAGATACTGCCGTAGGAAATTGTAGTGTTAGAGACTTCACTATTAGAAACTTCCAGCTGTAAGAGGTTTAGTAACCAATTCTCTTTCTCGTTGCCTTTGTCTTCCTTTACTCAAGGGTAGTGTCAGGTAACCCTTTACAGCAGAGCAGACTGGGACAAGACGCTACTACGCTCTGAATCTTTCTTGATCATTCAGTCAATCAATCATTCTGCCTAGCAAGCTACACATCTAACCACATCATTAACACCAAAGCCCACGGTGTTTTATATCTGGACATGCGTCCAAATATAACCGATGGACCTTGTCTCTGTACTGAACAGAACACGCCTCGCCAAAACTCCTTTTAAAAAACAAAAATATTTAACGATCACTTGATATATAGATGACCTACCTACCCAGTTACGCGACCTATATGCATAAATCACACCTAACCACTCTGCCATTCGGACGCTATTCTCGCACTTTAATCTTTCATAATCATCCAATCAATCCATCTTCCTAGCAAGCTACCCAACTAACTATCACTTGATGACTCGGGTAGTCGTTGTACCTATACACTCACCCGCTGAAATGTCCACTCTCACCCCATTCTTACTTTACTTGCCTATTATATATATATATACTTACCATAATATTTTTTTCTCAAACCGGGACAATTTCGAGAGTTTGCTCGAAACAGAAAGTGAGCGCCTTCTATGCGATTTTAGAAAGAGAGAAGTATATTCAGCTAAGTACTTATGATTCAAAAAGGCTAACTAATGGAGTGGTTAACAAAAAACAACAATTATGTAGTAATAATTTTTAATTACTCTTAACTGAATATAACTTATTATTAAAAAGTTATTAATATTTATCACTAGCGTGAACTTTCTTTAAAATTTTTTTGTTATTTTTAATCGCGTCGAAAAATTCACTACAATTTAGTTCACAATTAACTTTGCAGCGCAATAAAGCTTTTACAGTTGATTCAGCCATTCTACCTCTTTCTTCAGACCATATGTTATTCGTTATTGAGAATATCCTTTCAACAGGTGCAGATGTGCCTGGCAGGCTGAAAATGTATTCTATAATTTATAATTTATTCTATAAGATTGGGCAATGAAATGTTCTTTTCTTTGAAATGACTGAATAGTTGTGTCCATTTTTCTTCGCAACTTGTATTTTTCCAAATGTCATAGTTTGCAGACCAAAAACCTTTTGCAATCACCACTTCATCAAACAGTTCATCCAAGTTTATTGCACTATTTGCAAGAGTTTCATTAATTTTTTCACCTGATGCTTCAATTTCAGACCATGTTAATTCATTTTTGTTTATCCAAATAAAAGATTCTGCTCCACCAAAACTGTTTTCCCATAGCTCAATGTAAGAAAAACATCGGTCATAAAATGTTGTAAACTCTTGTAGGATTGTATTAGTACTTCCATTATTTTCCAGTATTCTAATAAGCTTTTCTGCTTCTTGAGGTATACATTTATTATCACGCCTTTCCTCAAGATTTTTTTTCAATTTTCTAAGTTCACTGACAATATCAGTTGCATTTGCTTTTGTACTTTCCATAATCAAGGTAGATTTGTTAAACAATGTGAGTTGCCCTTGCACAAACCATAAATACATCTCACCACAATCATTATCAAAGAACTGTTTTATCAACACTGGGCAGTGTTCTTGTGAAATAAAATATGATTTCAGTCCCTCATAGATTTCACGTATTCTGTCGATAGTTGAAGTAGCGAAAGAAAACGGGTGTTGCCATGTTGAAGAACCTTTTTATGTCCGAACGCCCACCATGAGCCACCGAAAATTCTGAAGAACACTGTTCGCATTTCACTTTGTCAATATGACCACAAACTTTTTTCAAAAACGGATAATCCTTTATTAATTCATCCGTAAATACACAGTTTCTTTTTGGCATTTTGGGGGTTAAATTAATTTAATGTACAGTACAAAATAATCGCAAACAACACGCCGAAAACAAACACCGACTCGAGTAAATTACCTACTCAATCTGACAGAACTCAACTAAGATTGCGCATGCGCGGCGGCTGCGCAACTGACTTGCGACGCTGCGTACTAGGCCAGTGTTAAAGTCGGGTTTTTGTGTTGCCTAATTGCCCTTTTCCCAGGCTGCATTTTTTGACTTAGTGTATATTCGGCACTTTTTTAATTTTTTCCAAATAACCGCGAAAAAATGACAAACTGGCCGGGACGCCGGGACCATACCTTCAAATATATATACGAGGGGCGTTCAGAAAGTAATGCACCACATCGTTTTTCTCAGGAGCTGTTTATTCAAAAAGCATGAAATTTATACACAATATACATGGACATGTCATGTAAACATCGGTATTATTCAACATAATCCCCATCAACTTGTACGGCTTTATGCCAGCGCGAAACAAGTGCATGTATTCCTAGCCCGTACCAGATTTTGTCTTGATCATGTAGCCATTTCTTCGCTGCTTGAATCACTCCTTCATCATCTTCAAACCTTGTCCCACGGAGTGCATCTTTAAGTGGACCAAATAGTTGAAAATCAGAGGGTGCCAAATTGGGACTATAGGGTGGATGGGGTAGTACAGTCCAACCCAATTTGGTGATTGCTTCCCATGTTGCCAGACTTGTGTGAGGTCGCGCGTTGTCGTGAAGGAGAAGCAGGTCTGCTGGAATCTTGTGCGGCCGAACTCTGCGAAAACGTTGATTGAGTTTTTTCAATGTCTTAATGTAAGCTTGCGAATTGATTGTCTCTCCTCTTGGCATAACGTCCACAAGAATCACACCTTCAATGTCCCAAAAGACAGTGATCATGACCTTTCCAGCTGAAGGAATTGTCTTGAATTTATTTCTTCTTGGTGATTGCGGATGATGCCACTCCATTGACTGTCTTTTTGTCTCAGGTTCAAAATGATGTGCCCAGGTTTCGTCACCTGTAACGATCTTAGCCAAAAAGTTCTCTCCATCAGCACTGAAACGCTCCAACAATTCAGAAGAAAATGCTTTCCTTTGCAATCGGTGGTCATTTGTGAGACTTCGAGGAACCCATCTTGCGCAAACCTTAGAAAATCCGAGAGTTTTTATAACTGCATTTGCACTACCAATGCTGACTGACAGCTGTAAGGCCAATTGTTGAGTAGTGATTCGCCTATCAGTAAGAATAATGCCCTCATCGCATTTCAACATTTCTGCGTTGGTGGCTGTGGCAGGACGTCCACAGCGCGGCCGATCAAGCAGCTCCGTATGTCCACTTCCTGATTCTTTGATTCTCTGAACCCAGCGACTGACTGTACTCCTGTCGACTGCAAAACTTCCATACACATCACATAGACGCTTGTGAATATTCACAACAGTTTCCTTCTCTGCAACGAGAAATTCTATCACAATTCGCTGTTTATAACGCAAGTTGCTAACACGCTCCATTTCAACGGTTTAGGGCAGCCGTATTATTTGGCCGGTTGCAGTGCAATTTGGTGCATACAATTGGCACATGCCATATTTGAAGTGTGCAAAATTTCATGCTTCTATCTTCATTATTAGCTGAGAAAAACGATGTGGTGCATTACTTTCTGAATGCCCCTCGTATATATATATATATATATATATATATATATATATATATATATAATATATATATATATATATATATATATATATATATATATATATATTTATTTATTTATTTATTTATTCACAACGGGCTGATCACCCGTTTGCCAGTCACTTCGATTACGGAAACAACAGCAAAGGGGTTGATTTGCCGTTGCCCTAAAGACGCCACTAGGCGTGATGGGAAACAATGGCAAAGAAAACCTATCTGCTGTTGCCCTAAGACACCACTAGTCGTAATGGCCACTGACTGCTTTGACGGTCGGTGGCTAAGGACGGAAGAAGAAGAAGAATATATATATATATATATATATATATATATATATAATATATATATATATATATATATATATATATAATATATATATATATATATATATATATATATATATATATATATATATATATACAAGAAAAAACGACAGACTGAATAAGTATAGCCAGCAGGTGAGTCTGATCATCAGTCTAAAGAAGGCAGAGGTCATGACACTCAATGTGGGCAGTCCTGAGCCCATGACAATAAGGAACCAGAAGCTGGAACAGACAGACAAACAAATTTACATACCTAGGATGCGTAGTGACGCCAGACGGCGGAACAAGCAAAGACATCAAGAACATCATGAATAACGCGAGAACAGCCTTTACTAGTCTCAACAACATCTGGAAGTCTTCCCAGTACAACACAAACACCAAATTAAGATTATATGAGAGCTGTGTACTTTCTGCGCTTCTCTATGGTGTGGAATGCTGAAGAGTAACCGAGAAGGAAATGTCGAAACTGTCCTCCTTCCACACAATCTGCCTAAGGAAAATTCTCTGAATCTTTTGGCCGAATACTATCACTAACCAAGAACTACTTACTCGGAGTAACCAAAACGATATGCACACCATCATAGCTGGCAGACACTGGAGTTGGGTTGACCATGTCCTCAGAAGAGACCACAATGCCGTCACAAGAACAGCTATGCTATGGACCCCTGAAGGAAAGCGAAAGACAGGCCGACAAAAAACAACTTGGCAGAGAATTGTGGAGACCGAGATGCAAAGAATGAACCAGAGCTGAGGAACTGCACGAAGGCTGGCCGCATACCGAGCAAAGTGGAAGTCGTTTGTTGATGCCCTACAAACCAGGCGTGATGGCCACTGACTGCTTTCAGAGTTGGCGGCTAAGGATCAAAGAAGATGAAGTAGAAAAATAGCAGATAACGCCGTAGGAAAGTTAGACGCTTAACCATACTGTGTCCAGCTTTTTTATGAGGTGGAGTGACCAGTTCAGTTTCTCGCTGCCTGTTGTCTTATTCTGCACTGAAAAATATGTTTGTCAGTAAGATACACATACAGTTTACAACAGAACGACCCCGTGCAGCTGCCTATGGTCTCTGAAGAGACGAACAAAGAACAGGACAACTGTACCCTCAGATATATCGTACAAGGCGACTGTGACAGGTTATGTAAATAGACTACATGAATCCGTCCGCCTTCGCTTCCCCACCTTGGTTCCTCATTAGTATGCACGGTTTGTTACGCTAAATCCATGCCTTTTTCGCTATCTGTCTAACTCATATTTTAGCCACACCTATTTTTCTTGTTTCATGCGCGACGAGCGTCTACCTAGATTCGTAACTGTCATTCCTTTCAAAGAGGACGAACCCAGTGCGTTTGCTTGAAGCTCCTATGCGTGCAGAGCCGTTAGTATTACGACAACTGACAGAACGCACAAGCCCAAAACACGTGGAAGGTAATCAGCTTTGAAGTCTCTACAAGCGGAGGGAAATCCTGTGATGTGGTACGGACAGGGAGACAATCGCCGAGATAAGAAGCCTTTGTTTTCGATTCAACGGCGAACAGAGCGAACAGAGGAAATTCTTTACCTCGGAAGAAAAACCCCGTTCATTTCCCTGAGTGCCCATGGCGTGACTTTCGTCATCGCTCAGCGAAACAACGCTATTCTTGTATATATGGCCCAATCTCATAAAATCAGTTATCTAGTCGCCTCTGAGATTTTTGGAATATCTAGCTCGACATTCAAGAGCCATTGTACAAAGTGGATTTTTTAGATTTCGTGGAGATAGTTTCATTTTTCTGTTTTTCGGCTTGATAAAAAACCAGCGAACTAGCGGTCTTATAAGCTATCCAGAGATATTATGGTAATATTGGGTCTTCGATTTTTGACCTGTGCGGTCCACTTTCTTCACTCATGAGAGAGGCCAATCTAGAACAATAAATATCATATTAACTGGACCTGAACATTACCAGATTTTTCTATCAATTTGATCAGCCCGCTGTGGCAAGATATATATATAATATATATATATATATATATATATATATAAATATATATATATATATATATATATAGAATTATATATATATATATATATATATATATATATATATATATCAATGTACCTGACCTATGACAGTAGATTTCCACGGGGATTATACTCAAGAGAATTCACTGTTCAGAATCGGCCATCAACTCAGAGAACAGCCGATAATTATTATTAACATTCGCATAACGTAACAGAGCGTCTCAGCAACCAGAGGCTAGACAGCACAGGAACAATATATTTTTCTTTCTAAAGACGGTGACCATCACGAATACGTCTTATTCCAACCAACTGTGTGCAGTGATACATGAATTATCCAGGAAAAACAATTAACGCACCAACTTCGGCGACTACCTTGACATTAGCAGTCTGGGGCCGGAATTGGCAAACCACATGACACTGTAGGGTCATATTATTGTTAATGTTTATTTCAAGGGATATCTACGACAACTACTGGATAAGCGAATATGCGTGTGGCCACAGAATGACTGAGTGAAAGAATAGAAAGAGAGAAACATATTTTTCCCTTGTTACCATCAGTATACTAATCTTTTTATTATTTCCTCACTAACCTGATTATTTACGGGATAGCTTAACTAGGAACTCGTTTTTTTCCCCTTTACTGGCTATTCCATAACCTTATTGTTAACCTTTGCCCTTTTGGGGTTATTAACTTCTGTTGGGATCCTTTCTCTACAAGAGGGGTGGGAAATATCGGGTTATTTCAATTTGTCTTAAACCATGCTTTTATTGATATGTATATCTTTATGTTGTGAAGTCTTTTTTTAAAGTGATAATAAACTTAATAAAACTTAATTTAATGTGTTGGTCGAACCCCTACCCATATATACGAGGGGCGTTCAGAAAGTAATGCACCACATCGTTTTTCTCAGCTAATAATGAAGATAGAAGCAGGAAAGTTTGCACATATCAAAGATGGCGTATGCCAAGTGTGTGCACCAAAGTGCACCGCAACCGGCCAAATAATACGGCTGCTGTAGCGGGAGGTTATTTAAAAGTATTTATATGTAAGAGTATGCCAGTAAAGAGTTCTGACCTTACACGTTAATACCCCAGTCTTAGAATAAGCACTGGTGTATTGTTATCATAACAATAGTCAGACTGTTTGAAAAACCCCGGCCCAGTTGGTAAGAAGTAGTACCAGGATTTAAGGTGTCTCCTCCCTGTGACTATCTTATGATTTACTTATATTCTAGGGGATAAGTAAAATGTACATTCACTGAACCACAAAATGGAAAAAGTGAATAACTCCTCAGGTACAATTAAAATAGTTTAATAATTACACTAATATTCTATTTCTACTAGTTGGAAAAGAGCATACACATATATATATCAAAGTATTCACACAATTACTATTATTGTCTGTTTAGACTTCAAAGAGCTTGAATATTAATAGTTACTGCAATCTGCAATCACTGTTTTTAGTCTCTTAACTTTCCAATGAAATTGTCATCAGTTGACTGAACTTATGGATTTTCACTACTAGCTGTTTCTTATATTTGGTGGTCAGTGTCTTAACTGACACTTATCTGTTCAACTTGATACTGCTGACACGGAACTGTCCTGTNCNNATATCAGACTNGGTNGGNCCNACNGTANGGNTGCNAATGANCNGTTGNAGTTCNCNCTNTGGGGTCCTGCACTTTTGTGGGATTGCCTCTGATGAACCTCACAGGCGTCTGATACTGGACAGTCTGGTTTGAGGTTATTTCATGGAACCTGCAACATATCAGCCTTGGCTAGTATCTGGCTAGACTTGTAGCTGACTAGCACAGATGTCAGACCAGTCAGTCATCAGATGTCACCGTTATACAATCATAGTAAGTAAGGACATCAATTCAGTGATATAGCATTAATATTAACATTTCAATTAAGGGTAACTGACTAGCACATAAGTCAGACTAGTCAGTCATCAGGTGTCAAAGTTATACAGTCATAGCAAGTAACATCAATTCAATGATATAGAATTAATATTAACATATATCAGTAATAAACATCATCTGGTTTATTCAGCTCCTATACATCCTTTTCTGATCTATAACTTGATCCTTCCAAATCATATAAAGTACAAATTCAAATACTGATGCTATTCGTAGCATCTACACAAAATTAATACATAAATTAAATAAAGTGAGTGACCACGTGATCAGGTTGCTTTCTACTGAAACTGGCGGTAGAACACTCCAGTTTACCAGCTGTAAATGGGTACAAAAAGTCGTGCGCTAAAACTAGGGAAGGCAAAGGCAGCGAGGAAGGGGACTAGTCACCCTTAACCTCGTAAAACTGGGATCTTCCATGATGAAGTTTCTAACACTTCATTTCCCTATGACAATCTCTGCCATGGGACTGCCTTTATCTTCGTAAGCGATAAAGCAATATGATAAATATATCTTCATTAGGCTGTGGGGCTATTTGTGATTAATTTTTGTACAAGCAACAATCATCCACAATGCACATGTTTAGATCATATTAAAAATACAATACATTATTGATCAATGACTATTATACAGGCAATATTTTTGTGAATTCTATATGAACCTGAAATAAAAAATATTAAACACGGTAGTTATCATAATTTTCGCTTACCCTCAGACTTCAGATACTGGACTTAAAAATGTTTCTGGCGATCCGCTCACAATTCATGGGTAGTGGCGAAACTCTGCCTCGAGTCTGTCTCAAACCTCTTTCGTTGTGTATCTCTCTCAGTTTACCGATCCGCTACTTATACACATCACGCGGCCGTATCGAAAGAGCAGCGACGTCACAGCTTAAACCTAAGCCTGAAAAAAATCCTTCCCGAACAGTGATTTCGGCCGATCTGTGCGTCGACTGAACTTTTGCCTTTCTCATTCTCGGCATATAGAATATCCATATTGTTCCATCTTATCTAGTTTTATACAGTTTATAATGCTCTACCTTCCGATCCATGTAATTTCCCAAACTGTTATTTTTTTTTTTTAATATTTAGAACAGAAGTGGGTTTACATGCTGTTAGCGTAACTGTGGGCAGCCGAAATACGCATATATCTCCGTAAATGAGAACTTCCTACCGTTCCTTCTTATATGCAGTTATACCCAATCCTTCCCTGTACTGAAATGTAAAATCCTTTTCATACTGATTCCCGTCTGCTTTTATTTATCCTTGGCGATTTCCTCTGTCTGATACACATTTCGCTGATACGCCGCCATTTTGAAAGCGGTCACTCGATCGTTGACGGGTTTATAAATCTAACTGAACACGTTTGCAATGACTTGAAACCAATTTTGCGACATAGCTCCCCCATATTTTAAGCTGGATGATATCTAGCTTAACTATTGGGTACAAGACAATTGCAAAACGACCATTCCGAGGTTAGTTTTCCTTCCTTCTATCCTCCTCAAGCTCTGTGGGATGACGACTAAGAAAATCTGCGCCCACATTCTGTTTTCCAGGAATATATTCAATAGTGAAGGAGTATGGCTGAATCAATAATGACCATCTTAGTAAGCGAGTATTTGCATGACGTATAAGGCCAAAAATGACAGGGGTTGATAATCGCACTGGACCACAAATGGCTTGCATACAAATAGGGTTGAAACTTATTGATGGCCCACACCAATGCTAAACATTCCTCTCTCTATAGTAGAGTAATTCTTTTCTGCCGCGTTTCAACTTGCGGCTGGCATAAGCAACAGGAAACAGTTTCCTCATTCTGGGTCTGAGAGATTTTTGCAAAAAGCGCGGCCCCAATTCCTACATTGCTTGCATCAGTCCGTACTATAAACTCTTGCATCAGATCTGGTAACTTCAGAATAGGCCTACTAGTGAGTCTATGCTTCAATTCTGAATATGCATGCTGACACTCTGCCGTCCACTTTATTGTGTCAGGTTTTCCTTTCTTTGTCAGATCCGTCAAAGGTGCACATAAGGTGTTGAAGTCTTTGATGTACTTTTGATAGAATCCTCCTAAGGATACGAACGACCTCACATCCTTTTTTTTCTGTGGTCTAGGTGCATTCCTTAACTTTTCTATATTTTTGGGATCAGGAGACATGTTTCCATGACAAATTGTATGTCCCAAAAATTCTAATTCCTGACATCCGATTACACACTTTGTTGGACGAGCAGTCAAACCTGCCTCTCTGAGTCTACCCAGTAACATTGATAGAGAATGTAGATGATCCTCAAATGTTTCCGTGGCTATGAGAATGTCATCCATAAAGTTGGTGATGTTAGAGTTGTTCAAGGGTTCCAGCAATTTCCTCATCATCCTTGAAAATACGCTTGGTGCGTTTTTCAACCCGAATGGTAGTACATTAAATTCGTAGTGACCATCCGAAGTGCTAAAAGCCAGCATGTGTCGGATCTCGGGTTTGACAGGAATCTGGTAATATCCCTTACTTAAATCGACCTTAG